>CAWUFW010012697.1:0-525088 GCA_963921515.1 Calotriton arnoldi | reverse complement strand
ACCACGTTGCGTTGTGCGCCGTTTTCTGTCGCAGGCACTAGGCCGACCCACACAAGTGAGGTACCATTTTTCTCGATAGACTTTGGGGAACGCGGGGTGGGTGGAAATTTGTGGATCCACGCAGATTCCAGAACTTTCCACCACAGAAATGTGGGGAAAATGTGATTTTTTTGACAATTTATTATGTTTGCAAGGGATTCTGGGTAACAGAACATGGTGGGAGGCAGTCAAGTCACCCCATCCTGGATTCCCCTGGGTGTCTAGTTTTCAAAAATGTATAGGTTTGCTAGGTTTCCCTGGGTGCCGGCAGAGCTAGGGTTCAAAAACTACACCTAGGCACTTTGCAAAAAAAGGGTAATTTTTCATTGTGAAAATGTGGTACATCCACGTTGCATTTTGAGCCATTTCCTGTTGTGGGCACAAGGGCTACCCACACAAGTGAGGTACCATTTTTATCGGGAGACTTAGGGTAACACAGAATTGTAGAGCAACTGTTATTACCTATTGACTTTCGATGCATTTCTGCCTTCCAAATGAAAGACAATGTGTAAAAAATAAGTCATTTTGAAAAATGACCTATAATTCTCATGCTAGTATGGGTACTCCCAATTTCGGAAATGTGCAAATATCTACTGTTTCTAAAATCTACATTTTGTTCCCATTTCAGAAATACATAGGTGTCTTTCATAACAATTTTTCCATGTATACATTTTCCCAAAATAATTGCTATATACCCGGTACTTAAAAAAAAATCATTGCAAGATGTTGCTCAATTATTGGCTCTGGGTTCGTCGGGTTCTTGGTGAACCTACAAGTCCTATATATCCCCACAACCAGAAAGGTCCAGCGGATATAACAGTATATTGCCTTCAAATAGCTGTCATAATTAGAAGAAGTTACAGGTGAAAACGTTGACACAAATGGCTATTATTTTCAACTAATTTTCAATTTTTCCTTTATTTAAGTGTTAGTTTCTATAAGGAAAACTTTAAGGATCTACACAAATGACCCCTTGCTGAATTCAGAATTTTGTCTACTTTTCATAAATGTATGGCTTTCCAGGATCCATTATTGGTTTCATACCCATTTCTACCATTAACTGGAAGGAGGTTGAAAGCACAAAAAATAGCAAAAATAGGCTATGTCCCAGAAAAATGCCAAAACTGTGTAAAAAAGTTGGTTTTCTGACAAAAGTCTGCTTGTCCCTGAAAGCTGGGAAGATGGTGATTTCATCCCCACAACCCCTTTTTTGATGCCATTTGCAGGGAAAAATCAAGACGCTTTCATCTGTAGCCCTTTTTTTGCCTTTTTCCCAAAAAAACCAAAATTTAGCTGTATTTTGACTAATTTCTGGGTCCCCTCCAGGGGAACCCACAAACCCTGGGTACCTTTACAATCCCCATGATGTTAGAAAAAAAGGACGCAAATTTGGCATGGATACCTTATGTGGTCCAAAAATTACAGGGGCCTAAGCGCGCACTACCCCAAATAGCCAAAAAAAGGCTTAGCACAGGAGGGGAAAAGGCCTAGCAGCGAAGGGGTTAAACGCAGTAGCATTCTCTGTAGTGGTGTGCTTAAGTAATAATCGGTCTTTTATTCAACATGCTCCTGACTGGTACAGTGCGTACTCACACCAATGTGTGCCTTTGATTACCACCACACACATCTATGTTTAAAATCATGCTTGATTCTTAAACGCTGTGGCATGCACTGTTGTTAAACATATTCGCATGCTTAAGTGGTTATCGGTCTCTTGTATAACATGCTCCCAAGTAATACATCGTGAATTCCCACTGACGTGTGCTTTTAATTACCATCATGTAAATCAATGTCTAAAATCATGCGAGGTTACCAATATACATTTCCTACCTTCGACAAAGACTTGATTCAACTCACAAACCAATGTGTGTTCACCAGACCGCATACTGCTTCTCTACGTTGTTAATAAGCGAGTTCATTTTGAAAACATGCGTAAACAGCACAGAAGGAAGTTTATGTACATGTGGTATGGACCTGCCATGTTGGAAATGTGAATGTCAAACAATTAACCATACATCAAAGTAATAATAAGGGAACATTGCACAAAAATGCGAATACTCATTATTGCAAAAGCATGTACACATCATAAACACCAAGAATCAAAAGTCTGTATATTTAAAGGAAACAACTGTATTCGATGCAATCATTCAATCCATGTGGCAATAAGGTACACAGTTTTTTGATCCAATAGGTCTCATGTTGTACAAAGAGTGTCCTGTATTTTCTGCCATCTCTGATATCCACAGTCTCTAGTATCATGTAGCTTAATTGACAAATGCTATTATTCTGTTCCATAAAGTGTTTGGCTAATACTGATTTGGTGTTTTTAGTTCTTATATAACTCTTGTGTTCATTCAGTCTGACTTTAATCTTGCGTCTGTTTTTCCCACGTAGACCAAACCACATGGGCACTTTAGGAGATATACTACATTTTTCGAATCAAAGCTAGCTGTTGTGTATATTCTGATATTTTTACCTTTCAATGGGTGGTTGATGTAATTCCCTTTTATGACACTATTACAGTTGCAGTTCAAACAGGGAACAGTGCCTTTGTAGGTCACCTTCTCCATAGATTGTTGTGTATCTTCTTTTAAGAGCTCCTTGATGTTCTCACTGCATTTGTATGCAAACATTGGAAGTTCATTAAATGTTCCTTTGAAATTAGGCTCCATTTGTAACATTGGCCAATATAAATGAACAATTCTCACATTTAGCAGAAAACTTTTATACCAGAACTATTCTATTGGATTTAGCTGTCGCTTTCTGGGAAGTTAATAGTTGGTTACAAGTCAGCAAAGATGAACTGGTTACCGCTCTATTTAATACTTCAGAAGGATAACCTCTGTTCTTGAATCTTTCGATCATGTCGAGCACGTTATCTTCAAATTTGACTGGGTTAGAAACAGTTCTTTTGACTCTTAACAGTTGTGAGCATGAAAGATGTGCTTTCAGTGAATTTTGATGGAAGCTATTGAATTGTAATAAGATGTTTCGATCAGTTTCCTTCCTGTGTATGTTGGCCTCCAATCTATGATTTTGAATAGAAACAGATACATCCAAGAAGCTGATGTGCTTACTGCTAATCTCGTAAGTTTCCCCGATGCGATTATTGATGTTATTCAAGGCTTCAATAGCTGAGATTAGTTCATTTCTGATACCCTTCCACAAAATGAAGATATCGTCCATGTATCTTAGAAAGGTGATGAGTTTGCTTTTCCATAGGTCATTAGACAGAATGTGATCCAATTCGAATTTATGCATGAAGAGATTTGCGTAGCTTGAAGCTGCACATTTGCCCATGGAAGATCGCGTGAGTTGTTAGAAGAAATCCTAGTTCCAACAGAAGTAACCATGGTACAGTGTAAAGTGTAAGAGTTCCAATAAGAACACCTTTAGATCTTCCTTCCCGCTAGATTTGATTAAAAAGTGTTCAACTGCTTCCATACCTAACTCATGGGGAAGTGACGTGTACAAAGCTTTGACATCAATGGTAGACATGTGGATGTTCTGATCCCAATTTATTTCCATTTCAAAGATTTTTTGTAGGAACTCGGTGGTGTCTCTGATGTAGGTTGTCATTTGATGCCCCAGAGGTTGTAGATGGCAATCTAAATATTTGCCTATTGGTTCATGGATCGAACCTCTCGTAGATACAATTGGTCTGAAGGGGTGTTTCACCGGATCCTTATGAATTTTGGGTGACATGTAAACGTGTAGTCTTTTCAGGTATTCTTGTATCAATTAACGCCTGTCCATTTCTGTAATGGTTCCCCTTGTAATAGCCATGTCTATGAACATTTTCAAGACTGTCATGAATTCTCCTGTGGGGTTAGTGTCCAATTTCAGGTAAACAGATGTATCAAGAACATGTTCATTCACCTTCTGGTTGCAGAAAGAGGAATCCATTATAACCAATGCACCTCCTTTGTCAGCCTTCTGACAGGTGATGTCTAGATTTATGGCTGATCGAGGTATGATAGCCCTTTCCTTTGTTGTCAAATTTGTTTGATGAGTTTTCTTTGTTTTATATAAGTCCTGTATCTCTTTTTTTACGATGGTCTCGAATGAATCAAGTATTTTGTGGCTGGCTGTGGCTTTGTAAGAACTTTTAGGTTTTATACCCATTAGGGTCCCTTCCTCTTTTGACTGTTGGTCGCCCACTATGTTTGCAAAGGAATTCCTCAACTGAGGAGTTGTCATGAATTTGAAAAAACTCACTTCTGCTTCTAGGACATTTGAATGGTATGTGGGGGCAAAAGATGTCCCCTTGTGGAGGGTGTTGATTTCTATTTGACTCAAAGAATAAGAGGAAATGTTGATTACAAGGTTCTTATCATTTATGATTTGTGACTCCTGGTTATTATCTTGGATGTTAATCGATCTGAGTTTTTATTGCCGCCCTTTCTCCTCCTGGTTCATCGTTTGCTAAAGGGTCTGTCCCTAATAAAGGAACTCCAGATGTTGATTGTGTTGGTTGCATTGGCGTCAAATCGGTGCGCTGACTATTAGATTGACCCCGTTGGTTGGGTTGATAGCGTTCTCCGGCTTTCTTATTCCAAGTGTCCAAATCACTGCCAGCAGATGATGTTTCTGTTTCCGAAGATTTGAAGGATGCTCTGTTTTGTCTTCTTTTAGCATACACTTCAGCCCAATTATACACTTCACCCAATTTATTGTCAATAGTATCTCGCTTGAATTTCCTAACTTTATGCTTGTTTTTTTCCTGAGTGTGTCTGGTCAGTTGGTTGTAGATAGCAACTAAAGTCTTACACCAATCATTAGCTTTTATTTATGAGGAAAGTTCACTTTCAAGTTAATTGATTTCACTGCTAAGTTTTTCCAATAGTCTTGAGAGTTCTTCTACAATTACAAAGATTAAATCCAGTGAACATTTGTTCAGAATTTCATACCACCTATCTATAAATTTAGAGTTGTTTTTGCAAAACGATTGTTTTAACGAGATTCTGAGACCCCTTGGTATACGTTGCACTTGATGGTATCCAGGTGCTAGCATGTAACCGTTGACTTAGCTCCCTCTTTGTTAAATACAATAATTGTTTAATGTCGCTCTGAATCGAGCCCGTGCCAGAGATAGTCGTTTCCACTTCGCCGATTAGAGAGTAAATTATTTGTACTACATTATCAGAGTATGCAAATGTATTCCCTCTTTTATCTGTTTGGTTAAGATTTTGTCATAAGACATGGTTTCTGCTTGGTGCTATGTGCCTAGATCAGACAAAGAAAATGGATAATAGACATTGGCTCACACAGTCCGTGTCCGTATATAATCTGTATTCAAAATATCTAACTGTGGTAATATGATTGTCGACTGTTTAGCATCCATCAAGGTTGCGTTTTCTGATCAGAAGGGTGTATCCATACATAATAAATGCGCTACCCCCAAGGGGTAGCGTCCATTTAGTGCCCTGCTTGCTTCCAAATGGAGGTCTTTTTTCTTTTCTTTCTCGGGATAATGATGCTTATCAATGTTCAATTTTTAGAGGTTCATTTCATATTAAATTCCTTCATTCAAATGTGAATTTTATTTCTTCCAAATATTGAATTTTCCTAGAACAAATCTTGTTTCCATGTTTACATTCATGACTTGTAACAATAAATGTTGTTATTCCCAATGTATTTCGGGCTGCCTTAGCCCTTCGTCAGGGATAGCTTTCTGAAAGAAGAAATCAGGGCAAAGATAAGAAATAAACTCCTGAGGCACTGTAGGGTCCATCACCATGTGATCCGTATTCAATGCATGCATGAGTGTTTGGTGTGTTGATATGGACAATTGTCAATCATTGTAAGTAAAGAATAGCGATGTAACAAATGGTTTCAGTGATGGCAGCAAGCATTTCATTTATGCATGCCTCAAATATAAACCATATCTGATGCTCATAAAAAGGAGCTCGATTCTTAAACGCAGTGGCATTCTCTGTTGTTAACCGTAGTGGTGTGCTTAAGTAATAATCGGTCTTTTATTCAACATGCTCCTGACTGGTACAGTGCGTATTCACACCAATGTGTGCCTTTGATTACCACCACACACATCTATGTTTAAAATCATGCTTGATTCTTAAACGCTGTGGCATGCACTGTTGTTAAACATATTCGCATGCTTAAGTGGTTATCGGTCTCTTGTATAACATGCTCCCAAGTAATACATCGTGGATTCCCACTGACGTGTGCTTTTAATTACCATCATGTAAATCAATGTCTAAAATCATGCGAGGTTACCAATATACATTTCCTACCTTCGACAAAGACTTGATTCAACTCACAAACCAATGTGTGTTCACCAGACCGCATACTGCTTCTCTACGTTGTTAATAAGCGTGTTCATTTTGAAAACATGCGTAAACAGCACAGAAGGAAGTTTATGTACATGTGGTATGGACCTGCCATGTTGGAAATGTGAATGTCAAACAATTAACCATACATCAAAGTAATGATAAGGGAACATTGCACAAAAATGCGAATACTCATTATTGCAAAAGCATGTACACATCATAAACACCAAGAATCAAAAGTCTGTATATTTAAAGGAAACAACTGTATTCGATGCAATCATTCAATCCATGTGGCAATAAGGTACACAGTTTTTTGATCCAATAGGTCTCATGTTGTACAAAGAGTGTCCTGTATTTTCTGCCATCTCTGATATCCACAGTCTCTAGTATCATGTAGCTTAATTGACAAATGCTATTATTCTGTTCCATAAAGTGTTTGGCTAATACTGATTTGGTGTTTTTAGTTCTTATATAACTCTTGTGTTCATTCAGTCTGACTTTAATCTTGCGTCTGTTTTTCCCACGTAGACCAAACCACATGGGCACTTTAGGAGATATACTACATTTTTCGAATCAAAGCTAGCTGTTGTGTATATTCTGATATTTTTACCTTTCAATGGGTGGTTGATGTAATTCCCTTTTATGACACTATTACAGTTGCAGTTCAAACAGGGAACAGTGCCTTTGTAGGTCACCTTCTCCATAGATTGTTGTGTATCTTCTTTTAAGAGCTCCTTGATGTTCTCACTGCATTTGTATGCAAACATTGGAAGTTCATTAAATGTTCCTTTGAAATTAGGCTCCATTTGTAACATTGGCCAATATAAATGAACAATTCTCACATTTAGCAGAAAACTTTTATACCAGAACTATTCTATTGGATTTAGCTGTCGCTTTCTGGGAAGTTAATAGTTGGTTACAAGTCAGCAAAGATGAACTGGTTACCGCTCTATTTAATACTTCAGAAGGATAACCTCTGTTCTTGAATCTTTCGATCATGTCGAGCACGTTATCTTCAAATTTGACTGGGTTAGAAACAGTTCTTTTGACTCTTAACAGTTGTGAGCATGAAAGATGTGCTTTCAGTGAATTTTGATGGAAGCTATTGAATTGTAATAAGATGTTTCGATCAGTTTCCTTCCTGTGTATGTTGGCCTCCAATCTATGATTTTGAATAGAAACAGATACATCCAAGAAGCTGATGTGCTTACTGCTAATCTCGTAAGTTTCCCCGATGCGATTATTGATGTTATTCAAGGCTTCAATAGCTGAGATTAGTTCATTTCTGATACCCTTCCACAAAATGAAGATATCGTCCATGTATCTTAGAAAGGTGATGAGTTTGCTTTTCCATAGGTCATTAGACAGAATGTGATCCAATTCGAATTTATCGATGAAGAGATTTGCGTAGCTTGAAGCTGCACATTTGCCCACGGAAGATCGCGTGAGTTGTTAGAAGAAATCCTAGTTCCAACAGAAGTAACCATGGTACAGTGTAAAGTGTAAGAGTTCCAATAAGAACACCTTTAGATCTTCCTTCCCGCTAGATTTGATTAAAAAGTGTTCAACTGCTTCCATACCTAACTCATGGGGAAGTGACGTGTACAAAGCTTTGACATCAATGGTAGACATGTGGATGTTCTGATCCCAATTTATTTCCATTTCAAAGATTTTTTGTAGGAACTCGGTGGTGTCTCTGATGTAGGTTGTCATTTGATGCCCCAGAGGTTGTAGATGGCAATCTAAATATTTGCCTATTGGTTCATGGATCGAACCTCTCGTAGATACAATTGGTCTGAAGGGGTGTTTCACCGGATCCTTATGAATTTTGGGTGACATGTAGACGTGTAGTCTTTTCAGGTATTCTTGTATCAATTAACGCCTGTCCATTTCTGTAATGGTTCCCCTTGTAACAGCCATGTCTATGATCATTTTCAAGACTGTCATGAATTCTCCTGTGGGGTTAGTGTCCAATTTCAGGTAAACAGATGTATCAAGAACATGTTCATTCACCTTCTGGTTGCAGAAAGAGGAATCCATTATAACCAATGCACCTCCTTTGTCAGCCTTCTGACAGGTGATGTCTAGATTTATGGCTGATCGAGGTATGATAGCCCTTTCCTTTGTTGTCAAATTTGTTTGATGAGTTTTCTTTGTTTTAAATAAGTCCTGTATCTCTTTTTTTACGATGGTCTCGAAGGAATCAAGTATTTTGTGGCTGGCTGTGGCTTTGTAAGAACTTTTAGGTTTTACACCCATTAGGGTTCCTTCCTCTTTTGACTGTTGGTCGCCCACTATGTTTGCAAAGGAATTCCTCAACTGAGGAGTTGTCATGAATTTGAAAAAACTCACTTCTGCTTCTAGGACATTTGAATGGTATGTGGGGGCAAAAGATGTCCCCTTGTGGAGGGTGTTGATTTCTATTTGACTCAAAGAATAAGAGGAAATGTTGATTACAAGGTTCTTATCATTTATGATTTGTGACTCCTGGTTATTATCTTGGATGTTAATCGATCTGAGTTTTTATTGCCGCCCTTTCTCCTCCTGGTTCATCGTTTGCTAAAGGGTCTGTCCCTAATAAAGGAACTCCAGATGTTGATTGTGTTGGTTGCATTGGCGTCAAATCGGTGCGCTGACTATTAGATTGACCCCGTTGGTTGGGTTGATAGCGTTCTCCGGCTTTCTTATTCCAAGTGTCCAAATCACTGCCAGCAGATGATGTTTCTGTTTCCGAAGATTTGAAGGATGCTCTGTTTTGTCTTCTTTTAGCATACACTTCAGCCCAATTATACACTTCACCCAATTTATTGTCAATAGTATCTCGCTTGAATTTCCTAACTTTATGCTTGTTTTTTTCCTGAGTGTGTCTGGTCAGTTGGTTGTAGATAGCAACTAAAGTCTTACACCAATCATTAGCTTTTATTTATGATGAAAGTTCACTTTCAAGTTAATTGATTTCACTGCTAAGTTTTTCCAATAGTCTTGAGAGTTCTTCTACAATTAGAAAGATTAAATCCAGTGAACATTTGTTCAGAATTTCATACCACCTATCTATAAATTTAGAGTTGTTTTTGCAAAACGATGGTTTTAACGAGATTCTGAGTCCCCTTGGTATACGTTGCACTTGATGGTATCCAGGTGCTAGCATGTAACCGTTGACTTAGCTCCCTCTTTGTTAAATACAATAATTGTTTAATGTCGCTCTGAATCGAGCCCGTGCCGGAGATAGTCGTTTCCACTTCGCCGATTAGAGAGTAAATTCTTTGTACTAAATTATCAGAGTATGCAAATGTATTCCCTCTTTTATCTGTTAGGTTAAGATTTTGTCATGAGACATGGTTTCTGCTTGGTGCTATGTGCCTACAGCAGTCAAAGAAAATGGATAATAGACATTGGCTCACACAGTCCGTGTCCGTATATAATCTGTATTCAAAATATCTAACTGTGGTAATATGATTGTCGACTGTTTAGCGTCCATCAAGGTTGCATTTTCTGATCAGAAGCGTGTGTCCATATATAATAAATGCGCTACCCCCAAGGGGTAGCGTCCATTTAGTGCCCTGCTTGCTTCCAAATGGAGGTCTTTTTTCTTTTCTTTCTCGGGATAATGATGCTTATCAATGTTCAATTTTTAGAGGTTCATTTCATATTAAATTCCTTCATTCAAATGTGAATTTTATTTCTTCCAAATATTGAATTTTCCTAAAACAAATCTTGTTTCCATGTTTACATTCATGACTTGTAACAATAAATGTTGTTATTCCCAATGTATTTCGGGCTGCCTTAGCGCTTCGTCAGGGGATAGCTTTCTGAAAGAAGAAATCAGGGCAAAGATAAGAAATAAACTCCTGAGGCACTGTAGGGTCCATCACCATGTGATCCGTGTTCAATGCATGCATGAGTGTTTGGTGTGTTGATATGGACAATTGTCAATCATTGTAAGTAAAGTATAACTATGTAACAAATGGTTTCAGTGATGGCAGCAAGCATTTCATTTATGCGTGCCTCAAATATAAACCATATCTGATGCTCATAAAAAGGAGCTCGATTCTTAAACGCAGTGGCATTCTCTGTTGTTAACCGTAGTGGTGTGCTTAAGTAATAATCGGTCTTTTATTCAACATGCTCCTGACTGGTACAGTGCGTATTCACACCAATGTGTGCCTTTGATTACCACCACACACATCTATGTTTAAAATCATGCTTGATTCTTAAACGCTGTGGCATGCACTGTTGTTAAACATATTCGCATGCTTAAGTGGTTATCGGTCTCTTGTATAACATGCTCCCAAGTAATACATCGTGGATTCCCACTGACGTGTGCTTTTAATTACCATCATGTAAATCAATGTCTAAAATCATGCGAGGTTACCAATATACATTTCCTACCTTCGACAAAGACTTGATTCAACTCACAAACCAACGTGTGTTCACCAGACCGCATACTGCTTCTCTACGTTGTTAATAAGCGTGTTCATTTTGAAAACGTGCGTAAACAGCACAGAAGGAAGTTTGTGTACATGTGGTATGGACCTGCCATGTTGGAAATGTGAATGTCAAACAATTAACCATACATCAAAGTAATGATAAGGGAACATTGCACAAAAATGCGAATACTCATTATTGCAAAAGCATGTACACATCATAAACACCAAGAATCAAAAGTCTGTATATTTAAAGGAAACAACTGTATTCGATGCAATCATTCAATCCATGTGGCAATAAGGTACACAGTTTTTTGATCCAATAGGTCTCATGTTGTACAAAGAGTGTCCTGTATTTTCTGCCATCTCTGATATCCACAGTCTCTAGTATCATGTAGCTTAATTGACAAATGCTATTATTCTGTTCCATAAAGTGTTTGGCTAATACTGATTTGGTGTTTTTAGTTCTTATATAACTCTTGTGTTCATTCAGTATGACTTTAATCTTGCGTCTGTTTTTCCCACGTGGACCAAACCACATGGGCACTTTAGGAGATATACTACATTTTTCGAATCAAAGCTAGCTGTTGTGTATATTCTGATATTTTTACCTTTCAATGGGTGGTTGATGTAATTCCCTTTTATGACACTATTACAGTTGCAGTTCAAAGAGGGAACAGTGCCTTTGTAGGTCACCTTGTCCTTAGATTGTTGTGTATCTTCTTTTAAGAGCTCCTTGATGTTCTCACTGCATTTGTATGCAAACATTGGAAGTTCATTAAATGTTCCTTTGAAATTAGGCTCCATTTGTAACATTGGCAAATATAAATGAACAATTCTCACATTTGGCAGAAAACTTTGATACCAGAACTATTCTATTGGATTTAGCTGTCGCTTTCTGGGAAGTTAATAGTTGGTTACAAGTCAGCAAAGATGAACTGGTTACCGCTCTATTTAATACTTCAGAAGGATAACCTCTGTTCTTGAATCTTTCGATCATGTCTAGCACGTTATCTTCAAATTTGACTGGGTTAGAAACAGTTCTTTTGACTCTTAACAGTTGTGAGCATGAAAGATGTGCTTTCAGTGAATTTTGATGGAAGCTATTGAAATGTAATAAGATGTTTCGATCAGTTTCCTTCCTGTGTATGTTGGCCTCCAATCTTTGATTTTGAATAGAAACAGATACATCCAAGAAGCTGATGTGCTTACTGCTAATCTCGTAAGTTTCCCCAATGCGATTATTGATGTTATTCAAGGCTTCAATAGCTGAGATTAGTTCATTTCTGATACCCTTCCACAAAATGAAGATATCGTCCATGTATCTTAGAAAGGTGATGAGTTTGCTTTTCCATAGGTCATTAGACAGAATGTGATCCAATTCGAATTTATGCATGAAGAGATTTGCGTAGCTTGAAGCTGCACATTTGCACATGGAAGATCGCGTGAGTTGTTAGAAGAAATCCTAGTTCCAACAGAAGTAACCATGGTACAGTGTAAAGTGTAAGAGTTCCAATAAGAACACCTTTAGATCTTCCTTCACGCTAGATTTGATTAAAAAGTGTTCAACTGCTTCCGTACCTAAGTCATGGGGAAGTGATGTGTACAAAGCTTTGACATCAATGGTAGACATGTGGATGTTCTGATCCCAATTTATTTCCATTTCAAAGATTTTTTGTAGGAAGTCAGTGGTGTCTCTGATGTAGGTTGTCATTTGATGCACCAGAGGTTGTAGATGGCAATCTAAATATTTGCCTATTGGTTCATGGATCGAACCTCTTGTAGATGCAATTGGTTTGAAGGGGTGTTTCACCGGATCCTTATGAATTTTGGGTAACATGTAAATGTGTAGTCTTTTCGGGTATTCTTGTATCAATTAACGCCTGTCCATTTCTGTAATGGTTCCCCTTGTAACAGCCATGTCTATGATCATTTTCAAGACTGTCATGAATTCTCCTGTGGAGTTAGTGTCCAATTTCAGGTAAACAGATGTATCAAGAACATGTTCATTCACCTTCTGGTTGCAGAAAGAGGAATCCATTATAACCAATACACCTCCTTTGTCCGCCTTCTGACAGGTGATGTCTAGATTTATGGCTGATCGAGGTATGATAGCCCTTTCCTTTGTTGTCAAATTTGTTTGATGAGTTTTCTTTGTTTTAAATAAGTCCTGTATCTCTTTTTTTACGATGGTCTCGAAGGAATCAAGTATTTTGTGGCTGGCTGTGGCTTTGTAAGAACTTTTAGGTTTTACACCCATTAGGGTTCCTTCCTCTTTTGACTGTTGGTTGCCCACTATGTTTGCAGAGGAATTCCTCAACTGAGGAGTTGTCATGAATTTGAAAAAACTCACTTCTGCTTCTAGGACATTTGAATGGTTTGTGGGGGCAAAAGATGTCCCCTTGTGGAGGGTGTTGATTTCTATTTGACTCAAAGAATAAGAGGAAATGTTGATTACAAGGTTCTTATCATTTATGATTTCTGACTCCTGGTTATTATCTTGGATGTTAATCGATCTGAGTTTGTTGCCGCCCTTTCTCCTCCTGGTTCATCGTTTGCTAAAGGGTCTGTCCCTAATAAAGGAACTCCAGATGTTGATTGTGTTGGTTGCATGGCGTCAAATCGGTGCGCTGACTATTAGATTGACCCCGTTGGTTGGGTTGATAGCGTTCTCCGGCTTTCTTATTCCAAGTGTCCAAATCACTGCCAGCAGATGATGTTTCTGTTTCAGAAGATTTGAAGGATGCTCTGTTTTGTCTTCTTTTAGAATACACTTCAGCCCAATTATACACTTCACCCAATTTATTGTCAATAGTATCTCGCTTGAATTTCCTAACTTTATGCTTGTTTTTTTCCTGAGTGTGTCTGGTCAGTTGGTTGTAGATAGCAACTAAAGTCTTACACCAATCATTAGCTTTTATTTATGATGAAAGTTCACTTTCAAGTTAATTGATTTCACTGCTAAGTTTTTCCAATAGTCTTGAGAGTTCTTCTACAATTAGAAAGATTAAATCCAGTGAACATTTGTTCAGAATTTCATACCACCTATCTATAAATTTAGAGTTGTTTTTGCAAAACAATGGTTTTAACGAGATTCTGAGTCCCCTTGGTATACGTTGCACTTGATGGTATCCAGGTGCTAGCATGTAACCGTTGACTTAGCTCCCTCTTTGTTAAATACAATAATTGTTTAATGTCACTCTGAATCGAGCCCGTGCCGGAGATAGTCGTTTCCACTTCGCCGATTAGAGAGTAAATTCTTTGTACTACATTATCAGAGTATGCAAATGTATTCCCTCTTTTATCTGTTAGGTTAAGATTTTGTCATGAGACATGGTTTCTGCTTGGTGCTATGTGCCTACATCAGTCAAAGAAAATGATTAATAGACATTGGCTCACACAGTCCGTGTCCGTATATAATCTGTATTCAAAATATCTAACTGTGGTAATATGATTGTCGACTGTTTAGCGTCCATCAAGGTTGCATTTTCTGATCAGAAGCGTGTGTCCATATATAATAAATGCGCTACCCCCAAGGGGTAGCGTCCATTTAGTGCCCTGCTTGCTTCCAAATGGAGGTCTTTTTTCTTTTCTTTCTCGGGATAATGATGCTTATCAATGTTCAATTTTTAGAGGTTCATTTCATATTAAATTCCTTCATTCAAATGTGAATTTTATTTCTTCCAAATATTGAATTTTCCTAAAACAAATCTTGTTTCCATGTTTACATTCATGACTTGTAACAATAAATGTTGTTATTCCCAATGTATTTCGGGCTGCCTTAGCGCTTCGTCAGGGGATAGCTTTCTGAAAGAAGAAATCAGGGCAAAGATAAGAAATAAACTCCTGAGGCACTGTAGGGTCCATCACCATGTGATCCGTGTTCAATGCATGCATGAGTGTTTGGTGTGTTGATATGGACAATTGTCAATCATTGTAAGTAAAGTATAACTATGTAACAAATGGTTTCAGTGATGGCAGCAAGCATTTCATTTATGCGTGCCTCAAATATAAACCATATCTGATGCTCATAAAAAGGAGCTCGATTCTTAAACGCAGTGGCATTCTCTGTTGTTAACCGTAGTGGTGTGCTTAAGTAATAATCGGTCTTTTATTCAACATGCTCCTGACTGGTACAGTGCGTATTCACACCAATGTGTGCCTTTGATTACCACCACACACATCTATGTTTAAAATCATGCTTGATTCTTAAACGCTGTGGCATGCACTGTTGTTAAACATATTCGCATGCTTAAGTGGTTATCGGTCTCTTGTATAACATGCTCCCAAGTAATACATCGTGGATTCCCACTGACGTGTGCTTTTAATTACCATCATGTAAATCAATGTCTAAAATCATGCGAGGTTACCAATATACATTTCCTACCTTCGACAAAGACTTGATTCAACTCACAAACCAACGTGTGTTCACCAGACCGCATACTGCTTCTCTACGTTGTTAATAAGCGTGTTCATTTTGAAAACGTGCGTAAACAGCACAGAAGGAAGTTTGTGTACATGTGGTATGGACCTGCCATGTTGGAAATGTGAATGTCAAACAATTAACCATACATCAAAGTAATGATAAGGGAACATTGCACAAAAATGCGAATACTCATTATTGCAAAAGCATGTACACATCATAAACACCAAGAATCAAAAGTCTGTATATTTAAAGGAAACAACTGTATTCGATGCAATCATTCAATCCATGTGGCAATAAGGTACACAGTTTTTTGATCCAATAGGTCTCACGTTGTACAAAGAGTGTCCTGTATTTTCTGCCATCTCTGATATCCACAGTCTCTAGTATCATGTAGCTTAATTGACAAATGCTATTATTCTGTTCCATAAAGTGTTTGGCTAATACTGATTTGGTGTTTTTAGTTCTTATATAACTCTTGTGTTCATTCAGTCTGACTTTAATCTTGCGTCTGTTTTTCCCACGTAGACCAAACCACATGGGCACTTTAGGAGATATACTACATTTTTCGAATCAAAGCTAGCTGTTGTGTATATTCTGATATTTTTACCTTTCAATGGGTGGTTGATGTAATTCCCTTTTATGACACTATTACAGTTGCAGTTCAAAGAGGGAACAGTGCCTTTGTAGGTCACCTTGTCCTTAGATTGTTGTGTATCTTCTTTTAAGAGCTCCTTGATGTTCTCACTGCATTTGTATGCAAACATTGGAAGTTCATTAAATGTTCCTTTGAAATTAGGCTCCATTTGTAACATTGGCAAATATAAATGAACAATTCTCACATTTGGCAGAAAACTTTGATACCAGAACTATTCTATTGGATTTAGCTGTCGCTTTCTGGGAAGTTAATAGTTGGTTACAAGTCAGCAAAGATGAACTGGTTACCGCTCTATTTAATACTTCAGAAGGATAACCTCTGTTCTTGAATCTTTCGATCATGTCTAGCACGTTATCTTCAAATTTGACTGGGTTAGAAACAGTTCTTTTGACTCTTAACAGTTGTGAGCATGAAAGATGTGCTTTCAGTGAATTTTGATGGAAGCTATTGAAATGTAATAAGATGTTTCGATCAGTTTCCTTCCTGTGTATGTTGGCCTCCAATCTTTGATTTTGAATAGAAACAGATACATCCAAGAAGCTGATGTGCTTACTGCTAATCTCGTAAGTTTCCCCAATGCGATTATTGATGTTATTCAAGGCTTCAATAGCTGAGATTAGTTCATTTCTGATACCCTTCCACAAAATGAAGATATCGTCCATGTATCTTAGAAAGGTGATGAGTTTGCTTTTCCATAGGTCATTAGACAGAATGTGATCCAATTCGAATTTATGCATGAAGAGATTTGCGTAGCTTGAAGCTGCACATTTGCACATGGAAGATCGCGTGAGTTGTTAGAAGAAATCCTAGTTCCAACAGAAGTAACCATGGTACAGTGTAAAGTGTAAGAGTTCCAATAAGAACACCTTTAGATCTTCCTTCACGCTAGATTTGATTAAAAAGTGTTCAACTGCTTCCGTACCTAAGTCATGGGGAAGTGATGTGTACAAAGCTTTGACATCAATGGTAGACATGTGGATGTTCTGATCCCAATTTATTTCCATTTCAAAGATTTTTTGTAGGAAGTCAGTGGTGTCTCTGATGTAGGTTGTCATTTGATGCACCAGAGGTTGTAGATGGCAATCTAAATATTTGCCTATTGGTTCATGGATCGAACCTCTTGTAGATGCAATTGGTTTGAAGGGGTGTTTCACCGGATCCTTATGAATTTTGGGTAACATGTAAATGTGTAGTCTTTTCGGGTATTCTTGTATCAATTAACGCCTGTCCATTTCTGTAATGGTTCCCCTTGTAACAGCCATGTCTATGATCATTTTCAAGACTGTCATGAATTCTCCTGTGGAGTTAGTGTCCAATTTCAGGTAAACAGATGTATCAAGAACATGTTCATTCACCTTCTGGTTGCAGAAAGAGGAATCCATTATAACCAATACACCTCCTTTGTCCGCCTTCTGACAGGTGATGTCTAGATTTATGGCTGATCGAGGTATGATAGCCCTTTCCTTTGTTGTCAAATTTGTTTGATGAGTTTTCTTTGTTTTAAATAAGTCCTGTATCTCTTTTTTTACGATGGTCTCGAAGGAATCAAGTATTTTGTGGCTGGCTGTGGCTTTGTAAGAACTTTTAGGTTTTACACCCATTAGGGTTCCTTCCTCTTTTGACTGTTGGTTGCCCACTATGTTTGCAGAGGAATTCCTCAACTGAGGAGTTGTCATGAATTTGAAAAAACTCACTTCTGCTTCTAGGACATTTGAATGGTTTGTGGGGGCAAAAGATGTCCCCTTGTGGAGGGTGTTGATTTCTATTTGACTCAAAGAATAAGAGGAAATGTTGATTACAAGGTTCTTATCATTTATGATTTCTGACTCCTGGTTATTATCTTGGATGTTAATCGATCTGAGTTTGTTGCCGCCCTTTCTCCTCCTGGTTCATCGTTTGCTAAAGGGTCTGTCCCTAATAAAGGAACTCCAGATGTTGATTGTGTTGGTTGCATGGCGTCAAATCGGTGCGCTGACTATTAGATTGACCCCGTTGGTTGGGTTGATAGCGTTCTCCGGCTTTCTTATTCCAAGTGTCCAAATCACTGCCAGCAGATGATGTTTCTGTTTCAGAAGATTTGAAGGATGCTCTGTTTTGTCTTCTTTTAGCATACACTTCAGCCCAATTATACACTTCACCCAATTTATTGTCAATAGTATCTCGCTTGAATTTCCTAACTTTATGCTTGTTTTTTTCCTGAGTGTGTCTGGTCAGTTGGTTGTAGATAGCAACTAAAGTCTTACACCAATCATTAGCTTTTATTTATGATGAAAGTTCACTTTCAAGTTAATTGATTTCACTGCTAAGTTTTTCCAATAGTCTTGAGAGTTCTTCTACAATTAGAAAGATTAAATCCAGTGAACATTTGTTCAGAATTTCATACCACCTATCTATAAATTTAGAGTTGTTTTTGCAAAACAATGGTTTTAACGAGATTCTGAGTCCCCTTGGTATACGTTGCACTTGATGGTATCCAGGTGCTAGCATGTAACCGTTGACTTAGCTCCCTCTTTGTTAAATACAATAATTGTTTAATGTCACTCTGAATCGAGCCCGTGCCGGAGATAGTCGTTTCCACTTCGCCGATTAGAGAGTAAATTCTTTGTACTACATTATCAGAGTATGCAAATGTATTCCCTCTTTTATCTGTTAGGTTAAGATTTTGTCATGAGACATGGTTTCTGCTTGGTGCTATGTGCCTACATCAGTCAAAGAAAATGGATAATAGACATTGGCTCACACAGTCCGTGTCCGTATATAATCTGTATTCAAAATATCTAACTGTGGTAATATGATTGTCGACTGTTTAGCGTCCATCAAGGTTGCATTTTCTGATCAGAAGCGTGTGTCCATATATAATAAATGCGCTACCCCCAAGGGGTAGCGTCCATTTAGTGCCCTGCTTGCTTCCAAATGGAGGTCTTTTTTCTTTTCTTTCTCGGGATAATGATGCTTATCAATGTTCAATTTTTAGAGGTTCATTTCATATTAAATTCCTTCATTCAAATGTGAATTTTATTTCTTCCAAATATTGAATTTTCCTAAAACAAATCTTGTTTCCATGTTTACATTCATGACTTGTAACAATAAATGTTGTTATTCCCAATGTATTTCGGGCTGCCTTAGCGCTTCGTCAGGGGATAGCTTTCTGAAAGAAGAAATCAGGGCAAAGATAAGAAATAAACTCCTGAGGCACTGTAGGGTCCATCACCATGTGATCCGTGTTCAATGCATGCATGAGTGTTTGGTGTGTTGATATGGACAATTGTCAATCATTGTAAGTAAAGTATAACTATGTAACAAATGGTTTCAGTGATGGCAGCAAGCATTTCATTTATGCGTGCCTCAAATATAAACCATATCTGATGCTCATAAAAAGGAGCTCGATTCTTAAACGCAGTGGCATTCTCTGTTGTTAACCGTAGTGGTGTGCTTAAGTAATAATCGGTCTTTTATTCAACATGCTCCTGACTGGTACAGTGCGTATTCACACCAATGTGTGCCTTTGATTACCACCACACACATCTATGTTTAAAATCATGCTTGATTCTTAAACGCTGTGGCATGCACTGTTGTTAAACATATTCGCATGCTTAAGTGGTTATCGGTCTCTTGTATAACATGCTCCCAAGTAATACATCGTGGATTCCCACTGACGTGTGCTTTTAATTACCATCATGTAAATCAATGTCTAAAATCATGCGAGGTTACCAATATACATTTCCTACCTTCGACAAAGACTTGATTCAACTCACAAACCAACGTGTGTTCACCAGACCGCATACTGCTTCTCTACGTTGTTAATAAGCGTGTTCATTTTGAAAACGTGCGTAAACAGCACAGAAGGAAGTTTGTGTACATGTGGTATGGACCTGCCATGTTGGAAATGTGAATGTCAAACAATTAACCATACATCAAAGTAATGATAAGGGAACATTGCACAAAAATGCGAATACTCATTATTGCAAAAGCATGTACACATCATAAACACCAAGAATCAAAAGTCTGTATATTTAAAGGAAACAACTGTATTCGATGCAATCATTCAATCCATGTGGCAATAAGGTACACAGTTTTTTGATCCAATAGGTCTCACGTTGTACAAAGAGTGTCCTGTATTTTCTGCCATCTCTGATATCCACAGTCTCTAGTATCATGTAGCTTAATTGACAAATGCTATTATTCTGTTCCATAAAGTGTTTGGCTAATACTGATTTGGTGTTTTTAGTTCTTATATAACTCTTGTGTTCATTCAGTCTGACTTTAATCTTGCGTCTGTTTTTCCCACGTAGACCAAACCACATGGGCACTTTAGGAGATATACTACATTTTTCGAATCAAAGCTAGCTGTTGTGTATATTCTGATATTTTTACCTTTCAATGGGTGGTTGATGTAATTCCCTTTTATGACACTATTACAGTTGCAGTTCAAACAGGGAACAGTGCCTTTGTAGGTCACCTTGTCCATAGATTGTTGTGTATCTTCTTTTAAGAGCTCCTTGATGTTCTCACTGCATTTGTATGCAAACATTGGAAGTTCATTAAATGTTCCTTTGAAATTAGGCTCCATTTGTAACATTGGCCAATATAAATGAACAATTCTCACATTTGGCAGAAAACTTTGATACCAGAACTATTCTATTGGATTTAGCTGTCGCTTTCTGGGAAGTTAATAGTTGGTTACAAGTCAGCAAAGATGAACTGGTTACCGCTCTATTTAATACTTCAGAAGGATAACCTCTGTTCTTGAATCTTTCGATCATGTCGAGCACGTTATCTTCAAATTTGACTGGGTTAGAAACAGTTCTTTTGACTCTTAACAGTTGTGAGCATGAAAGATGTGCTTTCAGTGAATTTTGATGGAAGCTATTGAATTGTAATAAGATGTTTCGATCAGTTTCCTTCCTGTGTATGTTGGCCTCCAATCTATGATTTTGAATAGAAACAGATACATCCAAGAAGCTGATGTGCTTACTGCTAATCTCGTAAGTTTCCCCGATGCGATTATTGATGTTATTCAAGGCTTCAATAGCTGAGATTAGTTCATTTCTGATACCCTTCCACAAAATGAAGATATCGTCCATGTATCTTAGAAAGGTGATGAGTTTGCTTTTCCATAGGTCATTAGACAGAATGTGATCCAATTCGAATTTATGCATGAAGAGATTTGCGTAGCTTGAAGCTGCACATTTGCCCATGGAAGATCGCGTGAGTTGTTAGAAGAAATCCTAGTTCCAACAGAAGTAACCATGGTACAGTGTAAAGTGTAAGAGTTCCAATAAGAACACCTTTAGATCTTCCTTCACGCTAGATTTGATTAAAAAGTGTTCAACTGCTTCCATACCTAAGTCATGGGGAAGTGACGTGTACAAAGCTTTGACATCAATGGTAGACATGTGGATGTTCTGATCCCAATTTATTTCCATTTCAAAGATTTTTTGTAGGAACTCGGTGGTGTCTCTGATGTAGGTTGTCATTTGATGCACCAGAGGTTGTAGATGGCAATCTAAATATTTGCCTATTGGTTCATGGATCGAACCTCTCGTAGATACAATTGGTCTGAAGGGGTGTTTCACCGGATCCTTATGAATTTTGGGTAACATGTAAACGTGTAGTCTTTTCGGGTATTCTTGTATCAATTAACGCCTGTCCATTTCTGTAATGGTTCCCCTTGTAACAGCCATGTCTATGATCATTTTCAAGACTGTCATGAATTCTCCTGTGGGGTTAGTGTCCAATTTCAGGTAAACAGATGTATCAAGAACATGTTCATTCACCTTCTGGTTGCAGAAAGAGGAATCCATTATAACCAATACACCTCCTTTGTCCGCCTTCTGACAGGTGATGTCTAGATTTATGGCTGATCGAGGTATGATAGCCCTTTCCTTTGTTGTCAAATTTGTTTGATGAGTTTTCTTTGTTTTAAATAAGTCCTGTATCTCTTTTTTTACGATGGTCTCGAAGGAATCAAGTATTTTGTGGCTGGCTGTGGCTTTGTAAGAACTTTTAGGTTTTACACCCATTAGGGTTCCTTCCTCTTTTGACTGTTGGTCGCCCACTATGTTTGCAAAGGAATTCCTCAACTGAGGAGTTGTCATGAATTTGAAAAAACTCACTTCTGCTTCTAGGACATTTGAATGGTATGTGGGGGCAAAAGATGTCCCCTTGTGGAGGGTGTTGATTTCTATTTGACTCAAAGAATAAGAGGAAATGTTGATTACAAGGTTCTTATCATTTATGATTTCTGACTCCTGGTTATTATCTTGGATGTTAATCGATCTGAGTTTGTTGCCGCCCTTTCTCCTCCTGGTTCATCGTTTGCTAAAGGGTCTGTCCCTAATAAAGGAACTCCAGATGTTGATTGTGTTGGTTGCATTGGCGTCAAATCGGTGCGCTGACTATTAGATTGACCCCGTTGGTTGGGTTGATAGCGTTCTCCGGCTTTCTTATTCCAAGTGTCCAAATCACTGCCAGCAGATGATGTTTCTGTTTCCGAAGATTTGAAGGATGCTCTGTTTTGTCTTCTTTTAGCATACACTTCAGCCCAATTATACACTTCACCCAATTTATTGTCAATAGTATCTCGCTTGAATTTCCTAACTTTATGCTTGTTTTTTTCCTGAGTGTGTCTGGTCAGTTGGTTGTAGATAGCAACTAAAGTCTTACACCAATCATTAGCTTTTATTTATGATGAAAGTTCACTTTCAAGTTAATTGATTTCACTGCTAAGTTTTTCCAATAGTCTTGAGAGTTCTTCTACAATTAGAAAGATTAAATCCAGTGAACATTTGTTCAGAATTTCATACCACCTATCTATAAATTTAGAGTTGTTTTTGCAAAACGATGGTTTTAACGAGATTCTGAGTCCCCTTGGTATACGTTGCACTTGATGGTATCCAGGTGCTAGCATGTAACCGTTGACTTAGCTCCCTCTTTGTTAAATACAATAATTGTTTAATGTCGCTCTGAATCGAGCCCGTGCCGGAGATAGTCGTTTCCACTTCGCCGATTAGAGAGTAAATTCTTTGTACTACATTATCAGAGTATGCAAATGTATTCCCTCTTTTATCTGTTAGGTTAAGATTTTGTCATGAGACATGGTTTCTGCTTGGTGCTATGTGCCTAGATCAGATCAAAGAAAATGGATAATAGACATTGGCTCACACAGTCCGTGTCCGTATATAATCTGTATTCAAAATATCTAACTGTGGTAATATGATTGTCGACTGTCTAGCATCCATCAAGGTTGCGTTTTCTGATCAGAAGCGTGTATCCATATATAATAAATGCTCTACCCCCAAGGGGTAGCGTCCATTTAGTGCCCTGCTTGCTTCCAAATGGAGGTCTTTTTTCTTTTCTTTCTCGGGATAATGATGCTTATCAATGTTCAATTTTTAGAGGTTCATTTCATATTAAATTCCTTCATTCAAATGTGAATTTTATTTCTTCCAAATATTGAATTTTCCTAGAACAAATCTTGTTTCCATGTTTACATTCATGACTTGTAACAATAAATGTTGTTATTCCCAATGTATTTCGGGCTGCCTTAGCCCTTCGTCAGGGATAGCTTTCTGAAAGAAGAAATCAGGGCAAAGATAAGAAATAAACTCCTGAGGCACTGTAGGGTCCATCACCATGTGATCCGTATTCAATGCATGCATGAGTGTTTGGTGTGTTGATATGGACAATTGTCAATCATTGTAAGTAAAGTATAACTATGTAACAAATGGTTTCAGTGATGGCAGCAAGCATTTCATTTATGCGTGCCTCAAATATAAACCATATCTGATGCTCATAAAAAGGAGCTCGATTCTTAAACGCAGTGGCATTCTCTGTTGTTAACCGTAGTGGTGTGCTTAAGTAATAATCGGTCTTTTATTCAACATGCTCCTGACTGGTACAGTGCGTATTCACACCGATGTGTGCCTTTGATTACCACCACACACATCTATGTTTAAAATCATGCTTGATTCTTAAACGCTGTGGCATGCACTGTTGTTAAACATAGTCTCATGCTTAAGTGGTTATCGGTCTCTTGTATAACATGCTCCCAAGTAATACATCGTGGATTCCCACTGACGTGTGCTTTTAATTACCATCATGTAAATCAATGTCTAAAATCATGCGAGGTTACCAATATACATTTCCTACCTTCGACAAAGACTTGATTCAACTCACAAACCAACGTGTGTTCACCAGACCGCATACTGCTTCTCTACGTTGTTAATAAGCGTGTTCATTTTGAAAACATGCGTAAACAGCACAGAAGGAAGTTTGTGTACATGTGGTATGGACCTGCCATGTTGGAAATGTGAATGTCAAACAATTAACCATACATCAAAGTAATGATAAGGGAACATTGCACAAAAATGCGAATACTCATTATTGCAAAAGCATGTACACATCATAAACACCAAGAATCAAAAGTCTGTATATTTAAAGGAAACAACTGTATTCGATGCAATCATTCAATCCATGTGGCAATAAGGTACACAGTTTTTTGATCCAATAGGTCTCACGTTGTAGAAAGAGTGTCCTGTATTTTCTGCCATCTCTGATATCCACAGTCTCTAGTATCATGTAGCTTAATTGACAAATGCTATTATTCTGTTCCGTAAAGTGTTTGGCTAATACTGATTTGGTGTTTTTAGTTCTTATATAACTCTTGTGTTCATTCAGTCTGACTTTAATCTTGCGTCTGTTTTTCCCACGTAGACCAAACCACATGGGCACTTTAGGAGATATACTACATTTTTCGAATCAAAGCTAGCTGTTGTGTATATTCTGATATTTTTACCTTTCAATGGGTGGTTGATGTAATTCCCTTTTATGACACTATTACAGTTGCAGTTCAAACAGGGAACAGTGCCTTTGTAGGTCACCTTGTCCATAGATTGTTGTGTATCTTCTTTTAAGAGCTCCTTGATGTTCTCACTGCATTTGTATGCAAACATTGGAAGTTCATTAAATGTTCCTTTGAAATTAGGCTCCATTTGTAACATTGGCCAATATAAATGAACAATTCTCACATTTAGCAGAAAACTTTGATACCAGAACTATTCTATTGGATTTAGCTGTCGCTTTCTGGGAAGTTAATAGTTGGTTACAAGTCAGCAAAGATGAACTGGTTACCGCTCTATTTAATACTTCAGAAGGATAACCTCTGTTCTTGAATCTTTCGATCATGTCGAGCACGTTATCTTCAAATTTGACTGGGTTAGAAACAGTTCTTTTGACTCTTAACAGTTGTGAGCATGAAAGATGTGCTTTCAGTGAATTTTGATGGAAGCTATTGAATTGTAATAAGATGTTTCGATCAGTTTCCTTCCTGTGTATGTTGGCCTCCAATCTATGATTTTGAATAGAAACAGATACATCCAAGAAGCTGATGTGCTTACTGCTAATCTCGTAAGTTTCCCTGATGCGATTATTGATGTTATTCAAGGCTTCAATAGCTGAGATTAGTTCATTTCTGATACCCTTCCACAAAATGAAGATATCGTCCATGTATCTTAGAAAGGTGATGAGTTTGCTTTTCCATAGGTCATTAGACAGAATGTGATCCAATTCGAATTTATGCATGAAGAGATTTGCGTAGCTTGAAGCTGCACATTTGCCCATGGAAGATCGCGTGAGTTGTTAGAAGAAATCCTAGTTCCAACAGAAGTAACCATGGTACAGTGTAAAGTGTAAGAGTTCCAATAAGAACACCTTTAGATCTTCCTTCACGCTAGATTTGATTAAAAAGTGTTCAACTGCTTCCATACCTAAGTCATGGGGAAGTGACGTGTACAAAGCTTTGACATCAATGGTAGACATGTGGATGTTCTGATCCCAATTTATTTCCATTTCAAAGATTTTTTGTAGGAACTCGGTGGTGTCTCTGATGTAGGTTGTCATTTGATGCACCAGAGGTTGTAGATGGCAATCTAAATATTTGCCTATTGGTTCATGGATCGAACCTCTCGTAGATACAATTGGTCTGAAGGGGTGTTTCACCGGATCCTTATGAATTTTGGGTAACATGTAAACGTGTAGTCTTTTCGGGTATTCTTGTATCAATTAACGCCTGTCCATTTCTGTAATGGTTCCCCTTGTAACAGCCATGTCTATGATCATTTTCAAGACTGTCATGAATTCTCCTGTGGGGTTAGTGTCCAATTTCAGGTAAACAGATGTATCAAGAACATGTTCATTCACCTTCTGGTTGCAGAAAGAGGAATCCATTATAACCAATACACCTCCTTTGTCCGCCTTCTGACAGGTGATGTCTAGATTTATGGCTGATCGAGGTATGATAGCCCTTTCCTTTGTTGTCAAATTTGTTTGATGAGTTTTCTTTGTTTTAAATAAGTCCTGTATCTCTTTTTTTACGATTGTCTCGAAGGAATCAAGTATTTTGTGGCTGGCTGTGGCTTTGTAAGAACTTTTAGGTTTTACACCCATTAGGGTTCCTTCCTCTTTTGACTGTTGGTCACCCACTATGTTTGCAAAGGAATTCCTCAACTGAGGAGTTGTCATGAATTTGAAAAAACTCACTTCTGCTTCTAGGACATTTGAATGGTATGTGGGGGCAAAAGATGTCCCCTTGTGGAGGGTGGTGATTTCTATTTGACTCAAAGAATAAGAGGAAATGTTGATTACAAGGTTCTTATCATTTATGATTTCTGACTCCTGGTTATTATCTTGGATGTTAATCGATCTGAGTTTGTTGCCGCCCTTTCTCCTCCTGGTTCATCGTTTGCTAAAGGGTCTGTCCCTAATAAAGGAACTCCAGATGTTGATTGTGTTGGTTGCATTGGCGTCGAATCGGTGCGCTGACTATTAGATTGACCCCGTTGGTTGGGTTGATAGCGTTCTCCGGCTTTCTTATTCCAAGTGTCCAAATCACTGCCAGCAGATGATGTTTCTGTTTCCGAAGATTTGAAGGATGCTCTGTTTTGTCTTCTTTTAGCATACACTTCAGCCCAATTATACACTTCACCCAATTTATTGTCAATAGTATCTCGCTTGAATTTCCTAACTTTATGCTTGTTTTTTTCCTGAGTGTGTCTGGTCAGTTGGTTGTAGATAGCAACTAAAGTCTTACACCAATCATTAGCTTTTATTAATGATGAAAGTTCACTTTCAAGTTAATTGATTTCACTGCTAAGTTTTTCCAATAGTCTTGAGAGTTCTTCTACAATTAGAAAGATTAAATCCAGTGAGCATTTGTTCAGAATTTCATACCACCTATCTATAAATTTAGAGTTGTTTTTGCAAAACGATGGTTTTAACGAGATTCTGAGTCCCCTTGGTATACGTTGCACTTGATGGTATCCAGGTGCTAGCATGTAACCGTTGACTTAGCTCCCTCTTTGTTAAATACAATAATTGTTTAATGTCGCTCTGCATCGAGCCCGTGCCGGAGATAGTCGTTTCCACTTCGCCGATTAGAGAGTAAATTCTTTGTACTACATTATCAGAGTATGCAAATGTATTCCCTCTTTTATCTGTTAGGTTAAGATTTTGTCATAAGACATGGTTTCTGCTTGGTGCTATGTGCCTAGATCAGATCAAAGAAAATGGATAATAGACATTGGCTCACACAGTCCGTGTCCGTATATAATCTGTATTCAAAATATCTAACTGTGGTAATATGATTGTCGACTGTCTAGCATCCATCAAGGTTGCGTTTTCTGATCAGAAGCGTGTATCCATATATAATAAATGCTCTACCCCCAAGGGGTAGCGTCCATTTAGTGCCCTGCTTGCTTCCAAATGGAGGTCTTTTTTCTTTTCTTTCTCGGGATAATGATGCTTATCAATGTTCAATTTTTAGAGGTTCATTTCATATTAAATTCCTTCATTCAAATGTGAATTTTATTTCTTCCAAATATTGAATTTTCCTAGAACAAATCTTGTTTCCATGTTTACATTCATGACTTGTAACAATAAATGTTGTTATTCCCAATGTATTTCGGGCTGCCTTAGCCCTTCGTCAGGGATAGCTTTCTGAAAGAAGAAATCAGGGCAAAGATAAGAAATAAACTCCTGAGGCACTGTAGGGTCTATCACCATGTGATCCGTATTCAATGCATGCATGAGTGTTTGGTGTGTTGATATGGACAATTGTCAATCATTGTAAGTAAAGTATAACTATGTAACAAATGGTTTCAGTGATGGCAGCAAGCATTTCATTTATGCGTGCCTCAAATATAAACCATATCTGATGCTCATAAAAAGGAGCTCGATTCTTAAACGCAGTGGCATTCTCTGTTGTTAACCGTAGTGGTGTGCTTAAGTAATAATCGGTCTTTTATTCAACATGCTCCTGACTGGTACAGTGCGTATTCACACCGATGTGTGCCTTTGATTACCACCACACACATCTATGTTTAAAATCATGCTTGATTCTTAAACGCTGTGGCATGCACTGTTGTTAAACATAGTCTCATGCTTAAGTGGTTATCGGTCTCTTGTATAACATGCTCCCAAGTAATACATCGTGGATTCCCACTGACGTGTGCTTTTAATTACCATCATGTAAATCAATGTCTAAAATCATGCGAGGTTACCAATATACATTTCCTACCTTCGACAAAGACTTGATTCAACTCACAAACCAACGTGTGTTCACCAGACCGCATACTGCTTCTCTACGTTGTTAATAAGCGTGTTCATTTTGAAAACATGCGTAAACAGCACAAAAGGAAGTTTGTGTACATGTGGTATGGACCTGCCATGTTGGAAATGTGAATGTCAAACAATTAACCATACATCAAAGTAATGATAAGGGAACATTGCACAAAAATGCGAATACTCATTATTGCAAAAGCATGTACACATCATAAACACCAAGAATCAAAAGTCTGTATATTTAAAGGAAACAACTGTATTCGATGCAATCATTCAATCCATGTGGCAATAAGGTACACAGTTTTTTGATCCAATAGGTCTCACGTTGTAGAAAGAGTGTCCTGTATTTTCTGCCATCTCTGATATCCACAGTCTCTAGTATCATGTAGCTTAATTGACAAATGCTATTATTCTGTTCCGTAAAGTGTTTGGCTAATACTGATTTGGTGTTTTTAGTTCTTATATAACTCTTGTGTTCATTCAGTCTGACTTTAATCTTGCGTCTGTTTTTCCCACGTAGACCAAACCACATGGGCACTTTAGGAGATATACTACATTTTTCGAATCAAAGCTAGCTGTTGTGTATATTCTGATATTTTTACCTTTCAATGGGTGGTTGATGTAATTCCCTTTTATGACACTATTACAGTTGCAGTTCAAACAGGGAACAGTGCCTTTGTAGGTCACCTTGTCCATAGATTGTTGTGTATCTTCTTTTAAGAGCTCCTTGATGTTCTCACTGCATTTGTATGCAAACATTGGAAGTTCATTAAATGTTCCTTTGAAATTAGGCTCCATTTGTAACATTGGCCAATATAAATGAACAATTCTCACATTTAGCAGAAAACTTTGATACCAGAACTATTCTATTGGATTTAGCTGTCGCTTTCTGGGAAGTTAATAGTTGGTTACAAGTCAGCAAAGATGAACTGGTTACCGCTCTATTTAATACTTCAGAAGGATAACCTCTGTTCTTGAATCTTTCGATCATGTCGAGCACGTTATCTTCAAATTTGACTGGGTTAGAAACAGTTCTTTTGACTCTTAACAGTTGTGAGCATGAAAGATGTGCTTTCAGTGAATTTTGATGGAAGCTATTGAATTGTAATAAGATGTTTCGATCAGTTTCCTTCCTGTGTATGTTGGCCTCCAATCTATGATTTTGAATAGAAACAGATACATCCAAGAAGCTGATGTGCTTACTGCTAATCTCGTAAGTTTCCCTGATGCGATTATTGATGTTATTCAAGGCTTCAATAGCTGAGATTAGTTCATTTCTGATACCCTTCCACAAAATGAAGATATCGTCCATGTATCTTAGAAAGGTGATGAGTTTGCTTTTCCATAGGTCATTAGACAGAATGTGATCCAATTCGAATTTATGCATGAAGAGATTTGCGTAGCTTGAAGCTGCACATTTGCCCATGGAAGATCGCGTGAGTTGTTAGAAGAAATCCTAGTTCCAACAGAAGTAACCATGGTACAGTGTAAAGTGTAAGAGTTCCAATAAGAACACCTTTAGATCTTCCTTCACGCTAGATTTGATTAAAAAGTGTTCAACTGCTTCCATACCTAAGTCATGGGGAAGTGACGTGTACAAAGCTTTGACATCAATGGTAGACATGTGGATGTTCTGATCCCAATTTATTTCCATTTCAAAGATTTTTTGTAGGAACTCGGTGGTGTCTCTGATGTAGGTTGTCATTTGATGCACCAGAGGTTGTAGATGGCAATCTAAATATTTGCCTATTGGTTCATGGATCGAACCTCTCGTAGATACAATTGGTCTGAAGGGGTGTTTCACCGGATCCTTATGAATTTTGGGTAACATGTAAACGTGTAGTCTTTTCGGGTATTCTTGTATCAATTAACGCCTGTCCATTTCTGTAATGGTTCCCCTTGTAACAGCCATGTCTATGATCATTTTCAAGACTGTCATGAATTCTCCTGTGGGGTTAGTGTCCAATTTCAGGTAAACAGATGTATCAAGAACATGTTCATTCACCTTCTGGTTGCAGAAAGAGGAATCCATTATAACCAATACACCTCCTTTGTCCGCCTTCTGACAGGTGATGTCTAGATTTATGGCTGATCGAGGTATGATAGCCCTTTCCTTTGTTGTCAAATTTGTTTGATGAGTTTTCTTTGTTTTAAATAAGTCCTGTATCTCTTTTTTTACGATTGTCTCGAAGGAATCAAGTATTTTGTGGCTGGCTGTGGCTTTGTAAGAACTTTTAGGTTTTACACCCATTAGGGTTCCTTCCTCTTTTGACTGTTGGTCACCCACTATGTTTGCAAAGGAATTCCTCAACTGAGGAGTTGTCATGAATTTGAAAAAACTCACTTCTGCTTCTAGGACATTTGAATGGTATGTGGGGGCAAAAGATGTCCCCTTGTGGAGGGTGGTGATTTCTATTTGACTCAAAGAATAAGAGGAAATGTTGATTACAAGGTTCTTATCATTTATGATTTCTGACTCCTGGTTATTATCTTGGATGTTAATCGATCTGAGTTTGTTGCCGCCCTTTCTCCTCCTGGTTCATCGTTTGCTAAAGGGTCTGTCCCTAATAAAGGAACTCCAGATGTTGATTGTGTTGGTTGCATTGGCGTCGAATCGGTGCGCTGACTATTAGATTGACCCCGTTGGTTGGGTTGATAGCGTTCTCCGGCTTTCTTATTCCAAGTGTCCAAATCACTGCCAGCAGATGATGTTTCTGTTTCCGAAGATTTGAAGGATGCTCTGTTTTGTCTTCTTTTAGCATACACTTCAGCCCAATTATACACTTCACCCAATTTATTGTCAATAGTATCTCGCTTGAATTTCCTAACTTTATGCTTGTTTTTTTCCTGAGTGTGTCTGGTCAGTTGGTTGTAGATAGCAACTAAAGTCTTACACCAATCATTAGCTTTTATTAATGATGAAAGTTCACTTTCAAGTTAATTGATTTCACTGCTAAGTTTTTCCAATAGTCTTGAGAGTTCTTCTACAATTAAAAAGATTAAATCCAGTGAGCATTTGTTCAGAATTTCATACCACCTATCTATAAATTTAGAGTTGTTTTTGCAAAACGATGGTTTTAACGAGATTCTGAGTCCCCTTGGTATACGTTGCACTTGATGGTATCCAGGTGCTAGCATGTAACCGTTGACTTAGCTCCCTCTTTGTTAAATACAATAATTGTTTAATGTCGCTCTGCATCGAGCCCGTGCCGGAGATAGTCGTTTCCACTTCGCCGATTAGAGAGTAAATTCTTTGTACTACATTATCAGAGTATGCAAATGTATTCCCTCTTTTATCTGTTAGGTTAAGATTTTGTCATAAGACATGGTTTCTGCTTGGTGCTATGTGCCTAGATCAGACAAAGAAAATGGATAATAGACATTGGCTCACACAGTCCGTGTCCGTATATAATCTGTATTCAAAATATCTAACTGTGGTAATATGATTGTCGACTGTCTAGCATCCATCAAGGTTGCGTTTTCTGATCAGAAGCGTGTATCCATATATAATAAATGCTCTACCCCCAAGGGGTAGCGTCCATTTAGTGCCCTGCTTGCTTCCAAATGGAGGTCTTTTTTCTTTTCTTTCTCGGGATAATGATGCTTATCAATGTTCAATTTTTAGAGGTTCATTTCATATTAAATTCCTTCATTCAAATGTGAATTTTATTTCTTCCAAATATTGAATTTTCCTAGAACAAATCTTGTTTCCATGTTTACATTCATGACTTGTAACAATAAATGTTGTTATTCCCAATGTATTTCGGGCTGCCTTAGCCCTTCGTCAGGGATAGCTTTCTGAAAGAAGAAATCAGGGCAAAGATAAGAAATAAACTCCTGAGGCACTGTAGGGTCTATCACCATGTGATCCGTATTCAATGCATGCATGAGTGTTTGGTGTGTTGATATGGACAATTGTCAATCCTTGTAAGTAAAGTATAACTATGTAACAAATGGTTTCAGTGATGGCAGCAAGCATTTCATTTATGCGTGCCTCAAATATAAACCATATCTGATGCTCATAAAAAGGAGCTCGATTCTTAAACGCAGTGGCATTCTCTGTTGTTAACCGTAGTGGTGTGCTTAAGTAATAATCGGTCTTTTATTCAACATGCTCCTGACTGGTACAGTGCGTATTCACACCGATGTGTGCCTTTGATTACCACCACACACATCTATGTTTAAAATCATGCTTGATTCTTAAACGCTGTGGCATGCACTGTTGTTAAACATAGTCTCATGCTTAAGTGGTTATCGGTCTCTTGTATAACATGCTCCCAAGTAATACATCGTGGATTCCCACTGACGTGTGCTTTTAATTACCATCATGTAAATCAATGTCTAAAATCATGCGAGGTTACCAATATACATTTCCTACCTTCGACAAAGACTTGATTCAACTCACAAACCAACGTGTGTTCACCAGACCGCATACTGCTTCTCTACGTTGTTAATAAGCGTGTTCATTTTGAAAACATGCGTAAACAGCACAAAAGGAAGTTTGTGTACATGTGGTATGGACCTGCCATGTTGGAAATGTGAATGTCAAACAATTAACCATACATCAAAGTAATGATAAGGGAACATTGCACAAAAATGCGAATACTCATTATTGCAAAAGCATGTACACATCATAAACACCAAGAATCAAAAGTCTGTATATTTAAAGGAAACAACTGTATTCGATGCAATCATTCAATCCATGTGGCAATAAGGTACACAGTTTTTTGATCCAATAGGTCTCACGTTGTAGAAAGAGTGTCCTGTATTTTCTGCCATCTCTGATATCCACAGTCTCTAGTATCATGTAGCTTAATTGACAAATGCTATTATTCTGTTCCGTAAAGTGTTTGGCTAATACTGATTTGGTGTTTTTAGTTCTTATATAACTCTTGTGTTCATTCAGTCTGACTTTAATCTTGCGTCTGTTTTTCCCACGTAGACCAAACCACATGGGCACTTTAGGAGATATACTACATTTTTCGAATCAAAGCTAGCTGTTGTGTATATTCTGATATTTTTACCTTTCAATGGGTGGTTGATGTAATTCCCTTTTATGACACTATTACAGTTGCAGTTCAAACAGGGAACAGTGCCTTTGTAGGTCACCTTGTCCATAGATTGTTGTGTATCTTCTTTTAAGAGCTCCTTGATGTTCTCACTGCATTTGTATGCAAACATTGGAAGTTCATTAAATGTTCCTTTGAAATTAGGCTCCATTTGTAACATTGGCCAATATAAATGAACAATTCTCACATTTAGCAGAAAACTTTGATACCAGAACTATTCTATTGGATTTAGCTGTCGCTTTCTGGGAAGTTAATAGTTGGTTACAAGTCAGCAAAGATGAACTGGTTACCGCTCTATTTAATACTTCAGAAGGATAACCTCTGTTCTTGAATCTTTCGATCATGTCGAGCACGTTATCTTCAAATTTGACTGGGTTAGAAACAGTTCTTTTGACTCTTAACAGTTGTGAGCATGAAAGATGTGCTTTCAGTGAATTTTGATGGAAGCTATTGAATTGTAATAAGATGTTTCGATCAGTTTCCTTCCTGTGTATGTTGGCCTCCAATCTATGATTTTGAATAGAAACAGATACATCCAAGAAGCTGATGTGCTTACTGCTAATCTCGTAAGTTTCCCTGATGCGATTATTGATGTTATTCAAGGCTTCAATAGCTGAGATTAGTTCATTTCTGATACCCTTCCACAAAATGAAGATATCGTCCATGTATCTTAGAAAGGTGATGAGTTTGCTTTTCCATAGGTCATTAGACAGAATGTGATCCAATTCGAATTTATGCATGAAGAGATTTGCGTAGCTTGAAGCTGCACATTTGCCCATGGAAGATCGCGTGAGTTGTTAGAAGAAATCCTAGTTCCAACAGAAGTAACCATGGTACAGTGTAAAGTGTAAGAGTTCCAATAAGAACACCTTTAGATCTTCCTTCACGCTAGATTTGATTAAAAAGTGTTCAACTGCTTCCATACCTAAGTCATGGGGAAGTGACGTGTACAAAGCTTTGACATCAATGGTAGACATGTGGATGTTCTGATCCCAATTTATTTCCATTTCAAAGATTTTTTGTAGGAACTCGGTGGTGTCTCTGATGTAGGTTGTCATTTGATGCACCAGAGGTTGTAGATGGCAATCTAAATATTTGCCTATTGGTTCATGGATCGAACCTCTCGTAGATACAATTGGTCTGAAGGGGTGTTTCACCGGATCCTTATGAATTTTGGGTAACATGTAAACGTGTAGTCTTTTCGGGTATTCTTGTATCAATTAACGCCTGTCCATTTCTGTAATGGTTCCCCTTGTAACAGCCATGTCTATGATCATTTTCAAGACTGTCATGAATTCTCCTGTGGGGTTAGTGTCCAATTTCAGGTAAACAGATGTATCAAGAACATGTTCATTCACCTTCTGGTTGCAGAAAGAGGAATCCATTATAACCAATACACCTCCTTTGTCCGCCTTCTGACAGGTGATGTCTAGATTTATGGCTGATCGAGGTATGATAGCCCTTTCCTTTGTTGTCAAATTTGTTTGATGAGTTTTCTTTGTTTTAAATAAGTCCTGTATCTCTTTTTTTACGATTGTCTCGAAGGAATCAAGTATTTTGTGGCTGGCTGTGGCTTTGTAAGAACTTTTAGGTTTTACACCCATTAGGGTTCCTTCCTCTTTTGACTGTTGGTCACCCACTATGTTTGCAAAGGAATTCCTCAACTGAGGAGTTGTCATGAATTTGAAAAAACTCACTTCTGCTTCTAGGACATTTGAATGGTATGTGGGGGCAAAAGATGTCCCCTTGTGGAGGGTGGTGATTTCTATTTGACTCAAAGAATAAGAGGAAATGTTGATTACAAGGTTCTTATCATTTATGATTTCTGACTCCTGGTTATTATCTTGGATGTTAATCGATCTGAGTTTGTTGCCGCCCTTTCTCCTCCTGGTTCATCGTTTGCTAAAGGGTCTGTCCCTAATAAAGGAACTCCAGATGTTGATTGTGTTGGTTGCATTGGCGTCGAATCGGTGCGCTGACTATTAGATTGACCCCGTTGGTTGGGTTGATAGCGTTCTCCGGCTTTCTTATTCCAAGTGTCCAAATCACTGCCAGCAGATGATGTTTCTGTTTCCGAAGATTTGAAGGATGCTCTGTTTTGTCTTCTTTTAGCATACACTTCAGCCCAATTATACACTTCACCCAATTTATTGTCAATAGTATCTCGCTTGAATTTCCTAACTTTATGCTTGTTTTTTTCCTGAGTGTGTCTGGTCAGTTGGTTGTAGATAGCAACTAAAGTCTTACACCAATCATTAGCTTTTATTAATGATGAAAGTTCACTTTCAAGTTAATTGATTTCACTGCTAAGTTTTTCCAATAGTCTTGAGAGTTCTTCTACAATTAAAAAGATTAAATCCAGTGAGCATTTGTTCAGAATTTCATACCACCTATCTATAAATTTAGAGTTGTTTTTGCAAAACGATGGTTTTAACGAGATTCTGAGTCCCCTTGGTATACGTTGCACTTGATGGTATCCAGGTGCTAGCATGTAACCGTTGACTTAGCTCCCTCTTTGTTAAATACAATAATTGTTTAATGTCGCTCTGCATCGAGCCCGTGCCGGAGATAGTCGTTTCCACTTCGCCGATTAGAGAGTAAATTCTTTGTACTACATTATCAGAGTATGCAAATGTATTCCCTCTTTTATCTGTTAGGTTAAGATTTTGTCATAAGACATGGTTTCTGCTTGGTGCTATGTGCCTAGATCAGACAAAGAAAATGGATAATAGACATTGGCTCACACAGTCCGTGTCCGTATATAATCTGTATTCAAAATATCTAACTGTGGTAATATGATTGTCGACTGTCTAGCATCCATCAAGGTTGCGTTTTCTGATCAGAAGCGTGTATCCATATATAATAAATGCTCTACCCCCAAGGGGTAGCGTCCATTTAGTGCCCTGCTTGCTTCCAAATGGAGGTCTTTTTTCTTTTCTTTCTCGGGATAATGATGCTTATCAATGTTCAATTTTTAGAGGTTCATTTCATATTAAATTCCTTCATTCAAATGTGAATTTTATTTCTTCCAAATATTGAATTTTCCTAGAACAAATCTTGTTTCCATGTTTACATTCATGACTTGTAACAATAAATGTTGTTATTCCCAATGTATTTCGGGCTGCCTTAGCCCTTCGTCAGGGATAGCTTTCTGAAAGAAGAAATCAGGGCAAAGATAAGAAATAAACTCCTGAGGCACTGTAGGGTCTATCACCATGTGATCCGTATTCAATGCATGCATGAGTGTTTGGTGTGTTGATATGGACAATTGTCAATCCTTGTAAGTAAAGTATAACTATGTAACAAATGGTTTCAGTGATGGCAGCAAGCATTTCATTTATGCGTGCCTCAAATATAAACCATATCTGATGCTCATAAAAAGGAGCTCGATTCTTAAACGCAGTGGCATTCTCTGTTGTTAACCGTAGTGGTGTGCTTAAGTAATAATCGGTCTTTTATTCAACATGCTCCTGACTGGTACAGTGCGTATTCACACCGATGTGTGCCTTTGATTACCACCACACACATCTATGTTTAAAATCATGCTTGATTCTTAAACGCTGTGGCATGCACTGTTGTTAAACATAGTCTCATGCTTAAGTGGTTATCGGTCTCTTGTATAACATGCTCCCAAGTAATACATCGTGGATTCCCACTGACGTGTGCTTTTAATTACCATCATGTAAATCAATGTCTAAAATCATGCGAGGTTACCAATATACATTTCCTACCTTCGACAAAGACTTGATTCAACTCACAAACCAACGTGTGTTCACCAGACCACATACTGCTTCTCTACGTTGTTAATAAGCGTGTTCATTTTGAAAACATGCGTAAACAGCACAAAAGGAAGTTTGTGTACATGTGGTATGGACCTGCCATGTTGGAAATGTGAATGTCAAACAATTAACCATACATCAAAGTAATGATAAGGGAACATTGCACAAAAATGCGAATACTCATTATTGCAAAAGCATGTACACATCATAAACACCAAGAATCAAAAGTCTGTATATTTAAAGGAAACAACTGTATTCGATGCAATCATTCAATCCATGTGGCAATAAGGTACACAGTTTTTTGATCCAATAGGTCTCACGTTGTAGAAAGAGTGTCCTGTATTTTCTGCCATCTCTGATATCCACAGTCTCTAGTATCATGTAGCTTAATTGACAAATGCTATTATTCTGTTCCGTAAAGTGTTTGGCTAATACTGATTTGGTGTTTTTAGTTCTTATATAACTCTTGTGTTCATTCAGTCTGACTTTAATCTTGCGTCTGTTTTTCCCACGTAGACCAAACCACATGGGCACTTTAGGAGATATACTACATTTTTCGAATCAAAGCTAGCTGTTGTGTATATTCTGATATTTTTACCTTTCAATGGGTGGTTGATGTAATTCCCTTTTATGACACTATTACAGTTGCAGTTCAAACAGGGAACAGTGCCTTTGTAGGTCACCTTGTCCATAGATTGTTGTGTATCTTCTTTTAAGAGCTCCTTGATGTTCTCACTGCATTTGTATGCAAACATTGGAAGTTCATTAAATGTTCCTTTGAAATTAGGCTCCATTTGTAACATTGGCCAATATAAATGAACAATTCTCACATTTAGCAGAAAACTTTGATACCAGAACTATTCTATTGGATTTAGCTGTCGCTTTCTGGGAAGTTAATAGTTGGTTACAAGTCAGCAAAGATGAACTGGTTACCGCTCTATTTAATACTTCAGAAGGATAACCTCTGTTCTTGAATCTTTCGATCATGTCGAGCACGTTATCTTCAAATTTGACTGGGTTAGAAACAGTTCTTTTGACTCTTAACAGTTGTGAGCATGAAAGATGTGCTTTCAGTGAATTTTGATGGAAGCTATTGAATTGTAATAAGATGTTTCGATCAGTTTCCTTCCTGTGTATGTTGGCCTCCAATCTATGATTTTGAATAGAAACAGATACATCCAAGAAGCTGATGTGCTTACTGCTAATCTCGTAAGTTTCCCTGATGCAATTATTGATGTTATTCAAGGCTTCAATAGCTGAGATTAGTTCATTTCTGATACCCTTCCACAAAATGAAGATATCGTCCATGTATCTTAGAAAGGTGATGAGTTTGCTTTTCCATAGGTCATTAGACAGAATGTGATCCAATTCGAATTTATGCATGAAGAGATTTGCGTAGCTTGAAGCTGCACATTTGCCCATGGAAGATCGCGTGAGTTGTTAGAAGAAATCCTAGTTCCAACAGAAGTAACCATGGTACAGTGTAAAGTGTAAGAGTTCCAATAAGAACACCTTTAGATCTTCCTTCACGCTAGATTTGATTAAAAAGTGTTCAACTGCTTCCATACCTAAGTCATGGGGAAGTGACGTGTACAAAGCTTTGACATCAATGGTAGACATGTGGATGTTCTGATCCCAATTTATTTCCATTTCAAAGATTTTTTGTAGGAACTCGGTGGTGTCTCTGATGTAGGTTGTCATTTGATGCACCAGAGGTTGTAGATGGCAATCTAAATATTTGCCTATTGGTTCATGGATCGAACCTCTCGTAGATACAATTGGTCTGAAGGGGTGTTTCACCGGATCCTTATGAATTTTGGGTAACATGTAAACGTGTAGTCTTTTCGGGTATTCTTGTATCAATTAACGCCTGTCCATTTCTGTAATGGTTCCCCTTGTAACAGCCATGTCTATGATCATTTTCAAGACTGTCATGAATTCTCCTGTGGGGTTAGTGTCCAATTTCAGGTAAACAGATGTATCAAGAACATGTTCATTCACCTTCTGGTTGCAGAAAGAGGAATCCATTATAACCAATACACCTCCTTTGTCCGCCTTCTGACAGGTGATGTCTAGATTTATGGCTGATCGAGGTATGATAGCCCTTTCCTTTGTTGTCAAATTTGTTTGATGAGTTTTCTTTGTTTTAAATAAGTCCTGTATCTCTTTTTTTACGATTGTCTCGAAGGAATCAAGTATTTTGTGGCTGGCTGTGGCTTTGTAAGAACTTTTAGGTTTTACACCCATTAGGGTTCCTTCCTCTTTTGACTGTTGGTCACCCACTATGTTTGCAAAGGAATTCCTCAACTGAGGAGTTGTCATGAATTTGAAAAAACTCACTTCTGCTTCTAGGACATTTGAATGGTATGTGGGGGCAAAAGATGTCCCCTTGTGGAGGGTGGTGATTTCTATTTGACTCAAAGAATAAGAGGAAATGTTGATTACAAGGTTCTTATCATTTATGATTTCTGACTCCTGGTTATTATCTTGGATGTTAATCGATCTGAGTTTGTTGCCGCCCTTTCTCCTCCTGGTTCATCGTTTGCTAAAGGGTCTGTCCCTAATAAAGGAACTCCAGATGTTGATTGTGTTGGTTGCATTGGCGTCGAATCGGTGCGCTGACTATTAGATTGACCCCGTTGGTTGGGTTGATAGCGTTCTCCGGCTTTCTTATTCCAAGTGTCCAAATCACTGCCAGCAGATGATGTTTCTGTTTCCGAAGATTTGAAGGATGCTCTGTTTTGTCTTCTTTTAGCATACACTTCAGCCCAATTATACACTTCACCCAATTTATTGTCAATAGTATCTCGCTTGAATTTCCTAACTTTATGCTTGTTTTTTTCCTGAGTGTGTCTGGTCAGTTGGTTGTAGATAGCAACTAAAGTCTTACACCAATCATTAGCTTTTATTAATGATGAAAGTTCACTTTCAAGTTAATTGATTTCACTGCTAAGTTTTTCCAATAGTCTTGAGAGTTCTTCTACAATTAAAAAGATTAAATCCAGTGAGCATTTGTTCAGAATTTCATACCACCTATCTATAAATTTAGAGTTGTTTTTGCAAAACGATGGTTTTAACGAGATTCTGAGTCCCCTTGGTATACGTTGCACTTGATGGTATCCAGGTGCTAGCATGTAACCGTTGACTTAGCTCCCTCTTTGTTAAATACAATAATTGTTTAATGTCGCTCTGCATCGAGCCCGTGCCGGAGATAGTCGTTTCCACTTCGCCGATTAGAGAGTAAATTCTTTGTACTACATTATCAGAGTATGCAAATGTATTCCCTCTTTTATCTGTTAGGTTAAGATTTTGTCATAAGACATGGTTTCTGCTTGGTGCTATGTGCCTAGATCAGACAAAGAAAATGGATAATAGACATTGGCTCACACAGTCCGTGTCCGTATATAATCTGTATTCAAAATATCTAACTGTGGTAATATGATTGTCGACTGTCTAGCATCCATCAAGGTTGCGTTTTCTGATCAGAAGCGTGTATCCATATATAATAAATGCTCTACCCCCAAGGGGTAGCGTCCATTTAGTGCCCTGCTTGCTTCCAAATGGAGGTCTTTTTTCTTTTCTTTCTCGGGATAATGATGCTTATCAATGTTCAATTTTTAGAGGTTCATTTCATATTAAATTCCTTCATTCAAATGTGAATTTTATTTCTTCCAAATATTGAATTTTCCTAGAACAAATCTTGTTTCCATGTTTACATTCATGACTTGTAACAATAAATGTTGTTATTCCCAATGTATTTCGGGCTGCCTTAGCCCTTCGTCAGGGATAGCTTTCTGAAAGAAGAAATCAGGGCAAAGATAAGAAATAAACTCCTGAGGCACTGTAGGGTCTATCACCATGTGATCCGTATTCAATGCATGCATGAGTGTTTGGTGTGTTGATATGGACAATTGTCAATCCTTGTAAGTAAAGTATAACTATGTAACAAATGGTTTCAGTGATGGCAGCAAGCATTTCATTTATGCGTGCCTCAAATATAAACCATATCTGATGCTCATAAAAAGGAGCTCGATTCTTAAACGCAGTGGCATTCTCTGTTGTTAACCGTAGTGGTGTGCTTAAGTAATAATCGGTCTTTTATTCAACATGCTCCTGACTGGTACAGTGCGTATTCACACCGATGTGTGCCTTTGATTACCACCACACACATCTATGTTTAAAATCATGCTTGATTCTTAAACGCTGTGGCATGCACTGTTGTTAAACATAGTCTCATGCTTAAGTGGTTATCGGTCTCTTGTATAACATGCTCCCAAGTAATACATCGTGGATTCCCACTGACGTGTGCTTTTAATTACCATCATGTAAATCAATGTCTAAAATCATGCGAGGTTACCAATATACATTTCCTACCTTCGACAAAGACTTGATTCAACTCACAAACCAACGTGTGTTCACCAGACCACATACTGCTTCTCTACGTTGTTAATAAGCGTGTTCATTTTGAAAACATGCGTAAACAGCACAAAAGGAAGTTTGTGTACATGTGGTATGGACCTGCCATGTTGGAAATGTGAATGTCAAACAATTAACCATACATCAAAGTAATGATAAGGGAACATTGCACAAAAATGCGAATACTCATTATTGCAAAAGCATGTACACATCATAAACACCAAGAATCAAAAGTCTGTATATTTAAAGGAAACAACTGTATTCGATGCAATCATTCAATCCATGTGGCAATAAGGTACACAGTTTTTTGATCCAATAGGTCTCACGTTGTAGAAAGAGTGTCCTGTATTTTCTGCCATCTCTGATATCCACAGTCTCTAGTATCATGTAGCTTAATTGACAAATGCTATTATTCTGTTCCGTAAAGTGTTTGGCTAATACTGATTTGGTGTTTTTAGTTCTTATATAACTCTTGTGTTCATTCAGTCTGACTTTAATCTTGCGTCTGTTTTTCCCACGTAGACCAAACCACATGGGCACTTTAGGAGATATACTACATTTTTCGAATCAAAGCTAGCTGTTGTGTATATTCTGATATTTTTACCTTTCAATGGGTGGTTGATGTAATTCCCTTTTATGACACTATTACAGTTGCAGTTCAAACAGGGAACAGTGCCTTTGTAGGTCACCTTGTCCATAGATTGTTGTGTATCTTCTTTTAAGAGCTCCTTGATGTTCTCACTGCATTTGTATGCAAACATTGGAAGTTCATTAAATGTTCCTTTGAAATTAGGCTCCATTTGTAACATTGGCCAATATAAATGAACAATTCTCACATTTAGCAGAAAACTTTGATACCAGAACTATTCTATTGGATTTAGCTGTCGCTTTCTGGGAAGTTAATAGTTGGTTACAAGTCAGCAAAGATGAACTGGTTACCGCTCTATTTAATACTTCAGAAGGATAACCTCTGTTCTTGAATCTTTCGATCATGTCGAGCACGTTATCTTCAAATTTGACTGGGTTAGAAACAGTTCTTTTGACTCTTAACAGTTGTGAGCATGAAAGATGTGCTTTCAGTGAATTTTGATGGAAGCTATTGAATTGTAATAAGATGTTTCGATCAGTTTCCTTCCTGTGTATGTTGGCCTCCAATCTATGATTTTGAATAGAAACAGATACATCCAAGAAGCTGATGTGCTTACTGCTAATCTCGTAAGTTTCCCTGATGCAATTATTGATGTTATTCAAGGCTTCAATAGCTGAGATTAGTTCATTTCTGATACCCTTCCACAAAATGAAGATATCGTCCATGTATCTTAGAAAGGTGATGAGTTTGCTTTTCCATAGGTCATTAGACAGAATGTGATCCAATTCGAATTTATGCATGAAGAGATTTGCGTAGCTTGAAGCTGCACATTTGCCCATGGAAGATCGCGTGAGTTGTTAGAAGAAATCCTAGTTCCAACAGAAGTAACCATGGTACAGTGTAAAGTGTAAGAGTTCCAATAAGAACACCTTTAGATCTTCCTTCACGCTAGATTTGATTAAAAAGTGTTCAACTGCTTCCATACCTAAGTCATGGGGAAGTGACGTGTACAAAGCTTTGACATCAATGGTAGACATGTGGATGTTCTGATCCCAATTTATTTCCATTTCAAAGATTTTTTGTAGGAACTCGGTGGTGTCTCTGATGTAGGTTGTCATTTGATGCACCAGAGGTTGTAGATGGCAATCTAAATATTTGCCTATTGGTTCATGGATCGAACCTCTCGTAGATACAATTGGTCTGAAGGGGTGTTTCACCGGATCCTTATGAATTTTGGGTAACATGTAAACGTGTAGTCTTTTCGGGTATTCTTGTATCAATTAACGCCTGTCCATTTCTGTAATGGTTCCCCTTGTAACAGCCATGTCTATGATCATTTTCAAGACTGTCATGAATTCTCCTGTGGGGTTAGTGTCCAATTTCAGGTAAACAGATGTATCAAGAACATGTTCATTCACCTTCTGGTTGCAGAAAGAGGAATCCATTATAACCAATACACCTCCTTTGTCCGCCTTCTGACAGGTGATGTCTAGATTTATGGCTGATCGAGGTATGATAGCCCTTTCCTTTGTTGTCAAATTTGTTTGATGAGTTTTCTTTGTTTTAAATAAGTCCTGTATCTCTTTTTTTACGATTGTCTCGAAGGAATCAAGTATTTTGTGGCTGGCTGTGGCTTTGTAAGAACTTTTAGGTTTTACACCCATTAGGGTTCCTTCCTCTTTTGACTGTTGGTCACCCACTATGTTTGCAAAGGAATTCCTCAACTGAGGAGTTGTCATGAATTTGAAAAAACTCACTTCTGCTTCTAGGACATTTGAATGGTATGTGGGGGCAAAAGATGTCCCCTTGTGGAGGGTGGTGATTTCTATTTGACTCAAAGAATAAGAGGAAATGTTGATTACAAGGTTCTTATCATTTATGATTTCTGACTCCTGGTTATTATCTTGGATGTTAATCGATCTGAGTTTGTTGCCGCCCTTTCTCCTCCTGGTTCATCGTTTGCTAAAGGGTCTGTCCCTAATAAAGGAACTCCAGATGTTGATTGTGTTGGTTGCATTGGCGTCGAATCGGTGCGCTGACTATTAGATTGACCCCGTTGGTTGGGTTGATAGCGTTCTCCGGCTTTCTTATTCCAAGTGTCCAAATCACTGCCAGCAGATGATGTTTCTGTTTCCGAAGATTTGAAGGATGCTCTGTTTTGTCTTCTTTTAGCATACACTTCAGCCCAATTATACACTTCACCCAATTTATTGTCAATAGTATCTCGCTTGAATTTCCTAACTTTATGCTTGTTTTTTTCCTGAGTGTGTCTGGTCAGTTGGTTGTAGATAGCAACTAAAGTCTTACACCAATCATTAGCTTTTATTAATGATGAAAGTTCACTTTCAAGTTAATTGATTTCACTGCTAAGTTTTTCCAATAGTCTTGAGAGTTCTTCTACAATTAAAAAGATTAAATCCAGTGAGCATTTGTTCAGAATTTCATACCACCTATCTATAAATTTAGAGTTGTTTTTGCAAAACGATGGTTTTAACGAGATTCTGAGTCCCCTTGGTATACGTTGCACTTGATGGTATCCAGGTGCTAGCATGTAACCGTTGACTTAGCTCCCTCTTTGTTAAATACAATAATTGTTTAATGTCGCTCTGCATCGAGCCCGTGCCGGAGATAGTCGTTTCCACTTCGCCGATTAGAGAGTAAATTCTTTGTACTACATTATCAGAGTATGCAAATGTATTCCCTCTTTTATCTGTTAGGTTAAGATTTTGTCATAAGACATGGTTTCTGCTTGGTGCTATGTGCCTAGATCAGACAAAGAAAATGGATAATAGACATTGGCTCACACAGTCCGTGTCCGTATATAATCTGTATTCAAAATATCTAACTGTGGTAATATGATTGTCGACTGTCTAGCATCCATCAAGGTTGCGTTTTCTGATCAGAAGCGTGTATCCATATATAATAAATGCTCTACCCCCAAGGGGTAGCGTCCATTTAGTGCCCTGCTTGCTTCCAAATGGAGGTCTTTTTTCTTTTCTTTCTCGGGATAATGATGCTTATCAATGTTCAATTTTTAGAGGTTCATTTCATATTAAATTCCTTCATTCAAATGTGAATTTTATTTCTTCCAAATATTGAATTTTCCTAGAACAAATCTTGTTTCCATGTTTACATTCATGACTTGTAACAATAAATGTTGTTATTCCCAATGTATTTCGGGCTGCCTTAGCCCTTCGTCAGGGATAGCTTTCTGAAAGAAGAAATCAGGGCAAAGATAAGAAATAAACTCCTGAGGCACTGTAGGGTCTATCACCATGTGATCCGTATTCAATGCATGCATGAGTGTTTGGTGTGTTGATATGGACAATTGTCAATCCTTGTAAGTAAAGTATAACTATGTAACAAATGGTTTCAGTGATGGCAGCAAGCATTTCATTTATGCGTGCCTCAAATATAAACCATATCTGATGCTCATAAAAAGGAGCTCGATTCTTAAACGCAGTGGCATTCTCTGTTGTTAACCGTAGTGGTGTGCTTAAGTAATAATCGGTCTTTTATTCAACATGCTCCTGACTGGTACAGTGCGTATTCACACCGATGTGTGCCTTTGATTACCACCACACACATCTATGTTTAAAATCATGCTTGATTCTTAAACGCTGTGGCATGCACTGTTGTTAAACATAGTCTCATGCTTAAGTGGTTATCGGTCTCTTGTATAACATGCTCCCAAGTAATACATCGTGGATTCCCACTGACGTGTGCTTTTAATTACCATCATGTAAATCAATGTCTAAAATCATGCGAGGTTACCAATATACATTTCCTACCTTCGACAAAGACTTGATTCAACTCACAAACCAACGTGTGTTCACCAGACCACATACTGCTTCTCTACGTTGTTAATAAGCGTGTTCATTTTGAAAACATGCGTAAACAGCACAAAAGGAAGTTTGTGTACATGTGGTATGGACCTGCCATGTTGGAAATGTGAATGTCAAACAATTAACCATACATCAAAGTAATGATAAGGGAACATTGCACAAAAATGCGAATACTCATTATTGCAAAAGCATGTACACATCATAAACACCAAGAATCAAAAGTCTGTATATTTAAAGGAAACAACTGTATTCGATGCAATCATTCAATCCATGTGGCAATAAGGTACACAGTTTTTTGATCCAATAGGTCTCACGTTGTAGAAAGAGTGTCCTGTATTTTCTGCCATCTCTGATATCCACAGTCTCTAGTATCATGTAGCTTAATTGACAAATGCTATTATTCTGTTCCGTAAAGTGTTTGGCTAATACTGATTTGGTGTTTTTAGTTCTTATATAACTCTTGTGTTCATTCAGTCTGACTTTAATCTTGCGTCTGTTTTTCCCACGTAGACCAAACCACATGGGCACTTTAGGAGATATACTACATTTTTCGAATCAAAGCTAGCTGTTGTGTATATTCTGATATTTTTACCTTTCAATGGGTGGTTGATGTAATTCCCTTTTATGACACTATTACAGTTGCAGTTCAAACAGGGAACAGTGCCTTTGTAGGTCACCTTGTCCATAGATTGTTGTGTATCTTCTTTTAAGAGCTCCTTGATGTTCTCACTGCATTTGTATGCAAACATTGGAAGTTCATTAAATGTTCCTTTGAAATTAGGCTCCATTTGTAACATTGGCCAATATAAATGAACAATTCTCACATTTAGCAGAAAACTTTGATACCAGAACTATTCTATTGGATTTAGCTGTCGCTTTCTGGGAAGTTAATAGTTGGTTACAAGTCAGCAAAGATGAACTGGTTACCGCTCTATTTAATACTTCAGAAGGATAACCTCTGTTCTTGAATCTTTCGATCATGTCGAGCACGTTATCTTCAAATTTGACTGGGTTAGAAACAGTTCTTTTGACTCTTAACAGTTGTGAGCATGAAAGATGTGCTTTCAGTGAATTTTGATGGAAGCTATTGAATTGTAATAAGATGTTTCGATCAGTTTCCTTCCTGTGTATGTTGGCCTCCAATCTATGATTTTGAATAGAAACAGATACATCCAAGAAGCTGATGTGCTTACTGCTAATCTCGTAAGTTTCCCTGATGCAATTATTGATGTTATTCAAGGCTTCAATAGCTGAGATTAGTTCATTTCTGATACCCTTCCACAAAATGAAGATATCGTCCATGTATCTTAGAAAGGTGATGAGTTTGCTTTTCCATAGGTCATTAGACAGAATGTGATCCAATTCGAATTTATGCATGAAGAGATTTGCGTAGCTTGAAGCTGCACATTTGCCCATGGAAGATCGCGTGAGTTGTTAGAAGAAATCCTAGTTCCAACAGAAGTAACCATGGTACAGTGTAAAGTGTAAGAGTTCCAATAAGAACACCTTTAGATCTTCCTTCACGCTAGATTTGATTAAAAAGTGTTCAACTGCTTCCATACCTAAGTCATGGGGAAGTGACGTGTACAAAGCTTTGACATCAATGGTAGACATGTGGATGTTCTGATCCCAATTTATTTCCATTTCAAAGATTTTTTGTAGGAACTCGGTGGTGTCTCTGATGTAGGTTGTCATTTGATGCACCAGAGGTTGTAGATGGCAATCTAAATATTTGCCTATTGGTTCATGGATCGAACCTCTCGTAGATACAATTGGTCTGAAGGGGTGTTTCACCGGATCCTTATGAATTTTGGGTAACATGTAAACGTGTAGTCTTTTCGGGTATTCTTGTATCAATTAACGCCTGTCCATTTCTGTAATGGTTCCCCTTGTAACAGCCATGTCTATGATCATTTTCAAGACTGTCATGAATTCTCCTGTGGGGTTAGTGTCCAATTTCAGGTAAACAGATGTATCAAGAACATGTTCATTCACCTTCTGGTTGCAGAAAGAGGAATCCATTATAACCAATACACCTCCTTTGTCCGCCTTCTGACAGGTGATGTCTAGATTTATGGCTGATCGAGGTATGATAGCCCTTTCCTTTGTTGTCAAATTTGTTTGATGAGTTTTCTTTGTTTTAAATAAGTCCTGTATCTCTTTTTTTACGATTGTCTCGAAGGAATCAAGTATTTTGTGGCTGGCTGTGGCTTTGTAAGAACTTTTAGGTTTTACACCCATTAGGGTTCCTTCCTCTTTTGACTGTTGGTCACCCACTATGTTTGCAAAGGAATTCCTCAACTGAGGAGTTGTCATGAATTTGAAAAAACTCACTTCTGCTTCTAGGACATTTGAATGGTATGTGGGGGCAAAAGATGTCCCCTTGTGGAGGGTGGTGATTTCTATTTGACTCAAAGAATAAGAGGAAATGTTGATTACAAGGTTCTTATCATTTATGATTTCTGACTCCTGGTTATTATCTTGGATGTTAATCGATCTGAGTTTGTTGCCGCCCTTTCTCCTCCTGGTTCATCGTTTGCTAAAGGGTCTGTCCCTAATAAAGGAACTCCAGATGTTGATTGTGTTGGTTGCATTGGCGTCGAATCGGTGCGCTGACTATTAGATTGACCCCGTTGGTTGGGTTGATAGCGTTCTCCGGCTTTCTTATTCCAAGTGTCCAAATCACTGCCAGCAGATGATGTTTCTGTTTCCGAAGATTTGAAGGATGCTCTGTTTTGTCTTCTTTTAGCATACACTTCAGCCCAATTATACACTTCACCCAATTTATTGTCAATAGTATCTCGCTTGAATTTCCTAACTTTATGCTTGTTTTTTTCCTGAGTGTGTCTGGTCAGTTGGTTGTAGATAGCAACTAAAGTCTTACACCAATCATTAGCTTTTATTAATGATGAAAGTTCACTTTCAAGTTAATTGATTTCACTGCTAAGTTTTTCCAATAGTCTTGAGAGTTCTTCTACAATTAAAAAGATTAAATCCAGTGAGCATTTGTTCAGAATTTCATACCACCTATCTATAAATTTAGAGTTGTTTTTGCAAAACGATGGTTTTAACGAGATTCTGAGTCCCCTTGGTATACGTTGCACTTGATGGTATCCAGGTGCTAGCATGTAACCGTTGACTTAGCTCCCTCTTTGTTAAATACAATAATTGTTTAATGTCGCTCTGCATCGAGCCCGTGCCGGAGATAGTCGTTTCCACTTCGCCGATTAGAGAGTAAATTCTTTGTACTACATTATCAGAGTATGCAAATGTATTCCCTCTTTTATCTGTTAGGTTAAGATTTTGTCATAAGACATGGTTTCTGCTTGGTGCTATGTGCCTAGATCAGACAAAGAAAATGGATAATAGACATTGGCTCACACAGTCCGTGTCCGTATATAATCTGTATTCAAAATATCTAACTGTGGTAATATGATTGTCGACTGTCTAGCATCCATCAAGGTTGCGTTTTCTGATCAGAAGCGTGTATCCATATATAATAAATGCTCTACCCCCAAGGGGTAGCGTCCATTTAGTGCCCTGCTTGCTTCCAAATGGAGGTCTTTTTTCTTTTCTTTCTCGGGATAATGATGCTTATCAATGTTCAATTTTTAGAGGTTCATTTCATATTAAATTCCTTCATTCAAATGTGAATTTTATTTCTTCCAAATATTGAATTTTCCTAGAACAAATCTTGTTTCCATGTTTACATTCATGACTTGTAACAATAAATGTTGTTATTCCCAATGTATTTCGGGCTGCCTTAGCCCTTCGTCAGGGATAGCTTTCTGAAAGAAGAAATCAGGGCAAAGATAAGAAATAAACTCCTGAGGCACTGTAGGGTCTATCACCATGTGATCCGTATTCAATGCATGCATGAGTGTTTGGTGTGTTGATATGGACAATTGTCAATCCTTGTAAGTAAAGTATAACTATGTAACAAATGGTTTCAGTGATGGCAGCAAGCATTTCATTTATGCGTGCCTCAAATATAAACCATATCTGATGCTCATAAAAAGGAGCTCGATTCTTAAACGCAGTGGCATTCTCTGTTGTTAACCGTAGTGGTGTGCTTAAGTAATAATCGGTCTTTTATTCAACATGCTCCTGACTGGTACAGTGCGTATTCACACCGATGTGTGCCTTTGATTACCACCACACACATCTATGTTTAAAATCATGCTTGATTCTTAAACGCTGTGGCATGCACTGTTGTTAAACATAGTCTCATGCTTAAGTGGTTATCGGTCTCTTGTATAACATGCTCCCAAGTAATACATCGTGGATTCCCACTGACGTGTGCTTTTAATTACCATCATGTAAATCAATGTCTAAAATCATGCGAGGTTACCAATATACATTTCCTACCTTCGACAAAGACTTGATTCAACTCACAAACCAACGTGTGTTCACCAGACCGCATACTGCTTCTCTACGTTGTTAATAAGCGTGTTCATTTTGAAAACATGCGTAAACAGCACAAAAGGAAGTTTGTGTACATGTGGTATGGACCTGCCATGTTGGAAATGTGAATGTCAAACAATTAACCATACATCAAAGTAATGATAAGGGAACATTGCACAAAAATGCGAATACTCATTATTGCAAAAGCATGTACACATCATAAACACCAAGAATCAAAAGTCTGTATATTTAAAGGAAACAACTGTATTCGATGCAATCATTCAATCCATGTGGCAATAAGGTACACAGTTTTTTGATCCAATAGGTCTCACGTTGTAGAAAGAGTGTCCTGTATTTTCTGCCATCTCTGATATCCACAGTCTCTAGTATCATGTAGCTTAATTGACAAATGCTATTATTCTGTTCCGTAAAGTGTTTGGCTAATACTGATTTGGTGTTTTTAGTTCTTATATAACTCTTGTGTTCATTCAGTCTGACTTTAATCTTGCGTCTGTTTTTCCCACGTAGACCAAACCACATGGGCACTTTAGGAGATATACTACATTTTTCGAATCAAAGCTAGCTGTTGTGTATATTCTGATATTTTTACCTTTCAATGGGTGGTTGATGTAATTCCCTTTTATGACACTATTACAGTTGCAGTTCAAACAGGGAACAGTGCCTTTGTAGGTCACCTTGTCCATAGATTGTTGTGTATCTTCTTTTAAGAGCTCCTTGATGTTCTCACTGCATTTGTATGCAAACATTGGAAGTTCATTAAATGTTCCTTTGAAATTAGGCTCCATTTGTAACATTGGCCAATATAAATGAACAATTCTCACATTTAGCAGAAAACTTTGATACCAGAACTATTCTATTGGATTTAGCTGTCGCTTTCTGGGAAGTTAATAGTTGGTTACAAGTCAGCAAAGATGAACTGGTTACCGCTCTATTTAATACTTCAGAAGGATAACCTCTGTTCTTGAATCTTTCGATCATGTCGAGCACGTTATCTTCAAATTTGACTGGGTTAGAAACAGTTCTTTTGACTCTTAACAGTTGTGAGCATGAAAGATGTGCTTTCAGTGAATTTTGATGGAAGCTATTGAATTGTAATAAGATGTTTCGATCAGTTTCCTTCCTGTGTATGTTGGCCTCCAATCTATGATTTTGAATAGAAACAGATACATCCAAGAAGCTGATGTGCTTACTGCTAATCTCGTAAGTTTCCCTGATGCGATTATTGATGTTATTCAAGGCTTCAATAGCTGAGATTAGTTCATTTCTGATACCCTTCCACAAAATGAAGATATCGTCCATGTATCTTAGAAAGGTGATGAGTTTGCTTTTCCATAGGTCATTAGACAGAATGTGATCCAATTCGAATTTATGCATGAAGAGATTTGCGTAGCTTGAAGCTGCACATTTGCCCATGGAAGATCGCGTGAGTTGTTAGAAGAAATCCTAGTTCCAACAGAAGTAACCATGGTACAGTGTAAAGTGTAAGAGTTCCAATAAGAACACCTTTAGATCTTCCTTCACGCTAGATTTGATTAAAAAGTGTTCAACTGCTTCCATACCTAAGTCATGGGGAAGTGACGTGTACAAAGCTTTGACATCAATGGTAGACATGTGGATGTTCTGATCCCAATTTATTTCCATTTCAAAGATTTTTTGTAGGAACTCGGTGGTGTCTCTGATGTAGGTTGTCATTTGATGCACCAGAGGTTGTAGATGGCAATCTAAATATTTGCCTATTGGTTCATGGATCGAACCTCTCGTAGATACAATTGGTCTGAAGGGGTGTTTCACCGGATCCTTATGAATTTTGGGTAACATGTAAACGTGTAGTCTTTTCGGGTATTCTTGTATCAATTAACGCCTGTCCATTTCTGTAATGGTTCCCCTTGTAACAGCCATGTCTATGATCATTTTCAAGACTGTCATGAATTCTCCTGTGGGGTTAGTGTCCAATTTCAGGTAAACAGATGTATCAAGAACATGTTCATTCACCTTCTGGTTGCAGAAAGAGGAATCCATTATAACCAATACACCTCCTTTGTCCGCCTTCTGACAGGTGATGTCTAGATTTATGGCTGATCGAGGTATGATAGCCCTTTCCTTTGTTGTCAAATTTGTTTGATGAGTTTTCTTTGTTTTAAATAAGTCCTGTATCTCTTTTTTTACGATTGTCTCGAAGGAATCAAGTATTTTGTGGCTGGCTGTGGCTTTGTAAGAACTTTTAGGTTTTACACCCATTAGGGTTCCTTCCTCTTTTGACTGTTGGTCACCCACTATGTTTGCAAAGGAATTCCTCAACTGAGGAGTTGTCATGAATTTGAAAAAACTCACTTCTGCTTCTAGGACATTTGAATGGTATGTGGGGGCAAAAGATGTCCCCTTGTGGAGGGTGGTGATTTCTATTTGACTCAAAGAATAAGAGGAAATGTTGATTACAAGGTTCTTATCATTTATGATTTCTGACTCCTGGTTATTATCTTGGATGTTAATCGATCTGAGTTTGTTGCCGCCCTTTCTCCTCCTGGTTCATCGTTTGCTAAAGGGTCTGTCCCTAATAAAGGAACTCCAGATGTTGATTGTGTTGGTTGCATTGGCGTCGAATCGGTGCGCTGACTATTAGATTGACCCCGTTGGTTGGGTTGATAGCGTTCTCCGGCTTTCTTATTCCAAGTGTCCAAATCACTGCCAGCAGATGATGTTTCTGTTTCCGAAGATTTGAAGGATGCTCTGTTTTGTCTTCTTTTAGCATACACTTCAGCCCAATTATACACTTCACCCAATTTATTGTCAATAGTATCTCGCTTGAATTTCCTAACTTTATGCTTGTTTTTTTCCTGAGTGTGTCTGGTCAGTTGGTTGTAGATAGCAACTAAAGTCTTACACCAATCATTAGCTTTTATTAATGATGAAAGTTCACTTTCAAGTTAATTGATTTCACTGCTAAGTTTTTCCAATAGTCTTGAGAGTTCTTCTACAATTAAAAAGATTAAATCCAGTGAGCATTTGTTCAGAATTTCATACCACCTATCTATAAATTTAGAGTTGTTTTTGCAAAACGATGGTTTTAACGAGATTCTGAGTCCCCTTGGTATACGTTGCACTTGATGGTATCCAGGTGCTAGCATGTAACCGTTGACTTAGCTCCCTCTTTGTTAAATACAATAATTGTTTAATGTCGCTCTGCATCGAGCCCGTGCCGGAGATAGTCGTTTCCACTTCGCCGATTAGAGAGTAAATTCTTTGTACTACATTATCAGAGTATGCAAATGTATTCCCTCTTTTATCTGTTAGGTTAAGATTTTGTCATAAGACATGGTTTCTGCTTGGTGCTATGTGCCTAGATCAGACAAAGAAAATGGATAATAGACATTGGCTCACACAGTCCGTGTCCGTATATAATCTGTATTCAAAATATCTAACTGTGGTAATATGATTGTCGACTGTCTAGCATCCATCAAGGTTGCGTTTTCTGATCAGAAGCGTGTATCCATATATAATAAATGCTCTACCCCCAAGGGGTAGCGTCCATTTAGTGCCCTGCTTGCTTCCAAATGGAGGTCTTTTTTCTTTTCTTTCTCGGGATAATGATGCTTATCAATGTTCAATTTTTAGAGGTTCATTTCATATTAAATTCCTTCATTCAAATGTGAATTTTATTTCTTCCAAATATTGAATTTTCCTAGAACAAATCTTGTTTCCATGTTTACATTCATGACTTGTAACAATAAATGTTGTTATTCCCAATGTATTTCGGGCTGCCTTAGCCCTTCGTCAGGGATAGCTTTCTGAAAGAAGAAATCAGGGCAAAGATAAGAAATAAACTCCTGAGGCACTGTAGGGTCTATCACCATGTGATCCGTATTCAATGCATGCATGAGTGTTTGGTGTGTTGATATGGACAATTGTCAATCCTTGTAAGTAAAGTATAACTATGTAACAAATGGTTTCAGTGATGGCAGCAAGCATTTCATTTATGCGTGCCTCAAATATAAACCATATCTGATGCTCATAAAAAGGAGCTCGATTCTTAAACGCAGTGGCATTCTCTGTTGTTAACCGTAGTGGTGTGCTTAAGTAATAATCGGTCTTTTATTCAACATGCTCCTGACTGGTACAGTGCGTATTCACACCGATGTGTGCCTTTGATTACCACCACACACATCTATGTTTAAAATCATGCTTGATTCTTAAACGCTGTGGCATGCACTGTTGTTAAACATAGTCTCATGCTTAAGTGGTTATCGGTCTCTTGTATAACATGCTCCCAAGTAATACATCGTGGATTCCCACTGACGTGTGCTTTTAATTACCATCATGTAAATCAATGTCTAAAATCATGCGAGGTTACCAATATACATTTCCTACCTTCGACAAAGACTTGATTCAACTCACAAACCAACGTGTGTTCACCAGACCGCATACTGCTTCTCTACGTTGTTAATAAGCGTGTTCATTTTGAAAACATGCGTAAACAGCACAAAAGGAAGTTTGTGTACATGTGGTATGGACCTGCCATGTTGGAAATGTGAATGTCAAACAATTAACCATACATCAAAGTAATGATAAGGGAACATTGCACAAAAATGCGAATACTCATTATTGCAAAAGCATGTACACATCATAAACACCAAGAATCAAAAGTCTGTATATTTAAAGGAAACAACTGTATTCGATGCAATCATTCAATCCATGTGGCAATAAGGTACACAGTTTTTTGATCCAATAGGTCTCACGTTGTAGAAAGAGTGTCCTGTATTTTCTGCCATCTCTGATATCCACAGTCTCTAGTATCATGTAGCTTAATTGACAAATGCTATTATTCTGTTCCGTAAAGTGTTTGGCTAATACTGATTTGGTGTTTTTAGTTCTTATATAACTCTTGTGTTCATTCAGTCTGACTTTAATCTTGCGTCTGTTTTTCCCACGTAGACCAAACCACATGGGCACTTTAGGAGATATACTACATTTTTCGAATCAAAGCTAGCTGTTGTGTATATTCTGATATTTTTACCTTTCAATGGGTGGTTGATGTAATTCCCTTTTATGACACTATTACAGTTGCAGTTCAAACAGGGAACAGTGCCTTTGTAGGTCACCTTGTCCATAGATTGTTGTGTATCTTCTTTTAAGAGCTCCTTGATGTTCTCACTGCATTTGTATGCAAACATTGGAAGTTCATTAAATGTTCCTTTGAAATTAGGCTCCATTTGTAACATTGGCCAATATAAATGAACAATTCTCACATTTAGCAGAAAACTTTGATACCAGAACTATTCTATTGGATTTAGCTGTCGCTTTCTGGGAAGTTAATAGTTGGTTACAAGTCAGCAAAGATGAACTGGTTACCGCTCTATTTAATACTTCAGAAGGATAACCTCTGTTCTTGAATCTTTCGATCATGTCGAGCACGTTATCTTCAAATTTGACTGGGTTAGAAACAGTTCTTTTGACTCTTAACAGTTGTGAGCATGAAAGATGTGCTTTCAGTGAATTTTGATGGAAGCTATTGAATTGTAATAAGATGTTTCGATCAGTTTCCTTCCTGTGTATGTTGGCCTCCAATCTATGATTTTGAATAGAAACAGATACATCCAAGAAGCTGATGTGCTTACTGCTAATCTCGTAAGTTTCCCTGATGCGATTATTGATGTTATTCAAGGCTTCAATAGCTGAGATTAGTTCATTTCTGATACCCTTCCACAAAATGAAGATATCGTCCATGTATCTTAGAAAGGTGATGAGTTTGCTTTTCCATAGGTCATTAGACAGAATGTGATCCAATTCGAATTTATGCATGAAGAGATTTGCGTAGCTTGAAGCTGCACATTTGCCCATGGAAGATCGCGTGAGTTGTTAGAAGAAATCCTAGTTCCAACAGAAGTAACCATGGTACAGTGTAAAGTGTAAGAGTTCCAATAAGAACACCTTTAGATCTTCCTTCACGCTAGATTTGATTAAAAAGTGTTCAACTGCTTCCATACCTAAGTCATGGGGAAGTGACGTGTACAAAGCTTTGACATCAATGGTAGACATGTGGATGTTCTGATCCCAATTTATTTCCATTTCAAAGATTTTTTGTAGGAACTCGGTGGTGTCTCTGATGTAGGTTGTCATTTGATGCACCAGAGGTTGTAGATGGCAATCTAAATATTTGCCTATTGGTTCATGGATCGAACCTCTCGTAGATACAATTGGTCTGAAGGGGTGTTTCACCGGATCCTTATGAATTTTGGGTAACATGTAAACGTGTAGTCTTTTCGGGTATTCTTGTATCAATTAACGCCTGTCCATTTCTGTAATGGTTCCCCTTGTAACAGCCATGTCTATGATCATTTTCAAGACTGTCATGAATTCTCCTGTGGGGTTAGTGTCCAATTTCAGGTAAACAGATGTATCAAGAACATGTTCATTCACCTTCTGGTTGCAGAAAGAGGAATCCATTATAACCAATACACCTCCTTTGTCCGCCTTCTGACAGGTGATGTCTAGATTTATGGCTGATCGAGGTATGATAGCCCTTTCCTTTGTTGTCAAATTTGTTTGATGAGTTTTCTTTGTTTTAAATAAGTCCTGTATCTCTTTTTTTACGATTGTCTCGAAGGAATCAAGTATTTTGTGGCTGGCTGTGGCTTTGTAAGAACTTTTAGGTTTTACACCCATTAGGGTTCCTTCCTCTTTTGACTGTTGGTCACCCACTATGTTTGCAAAGGAATTCCTCAACTGAGGAGTTGTCATGAATTTGAAAAAACTCACTTCTGCTTCTAGGACATTTGAATGGTATGTGGGGGCAAAAGATGTCCCCTTGTGGAGGGTGGTGATTTCTATTTGACTCAAAGAATAAGAGGAAATGTTGATTACAAGGTTCTTATCATTTATGATTTCTGACTCCTGGTTATTATCTTGGATGTTAATCGATCTGAGTTTGTTGCCGCCCTTTCTCCTCCTGGTTCATCGTTTGCTAAAGGGTCTGTCCCTAATAAAGGAACTCCAGATGTTGATTGTGTTGGTTGCATTGGCGTCGAATCGGTGCGCTGACTATTAGATTGACCCCGTTGGTTGGGTTGATAGCGTTCTCCGGCTTTCTTATTCCAAGTGTCCAAATCACTGCCAGCAGATGATGTTTCTGTTTCCGAAGATTTGAAGGATGCTCTGTTTTGTCTTCTTTTAGCATACACTTCAGCCCAATTATACACTTCACCCAATTTATTGTCAATAGTATCTCGCTTGAATTTCCTAACTTTATGCTTGTTTTTTTCCTGAGTGTGTCTGGTCAGTTGGTTGTAGATAGCAACTAAAGTCTTACACCAATCATTAGCTTTTATTAATGATGAAAGTTCACTTTCAAGTTAATTGATTTCACTGCTAAGTTTTTCCAATAGTCTTGAGAGTTCTTCTACAATTAAAAAGATTAAATCCAGTGAGCATTTGTTCAGAATTTCATACCACCTATCTATAAATTTAGAGTTGTTTTTGCAAAACGATGGTTTTAACGAGATTCTGAGTCCCCTTGGTATACGTTGCACTTGATGGTATCCAGGTGCTAGCATGTAACCGTTGACTTAGCTCCCTCTTTGTTAAATACAATAATTGTTTAATGTCGCTCTGCATCGAGCCCGTGCCGGAGATAGTCGTTTCCACTTCGCCGATTAGAGAGTAAATTCTTTGTACTACATTATCAGAGTATGCAAATGTATTCCCTCTTTTATCTGTTAGGTTAAGATTTTGTCATAAGACATGGTTTCTGCTTGGTGCTATGTGCCTAGATCAGACAAAGAAAATGGATAATAGACATTGGCTCACACAGTCCGTGTCCGTATATAATCTGTATTCAAAATATCTAACTGTGGTAATATGATTGTCGACTGTCTAGCATCCATCAAGGTTGCGTTTTCTGATCAGAAGCGTGTATCCATATATAATAAATGCTCTACCCCCAAGGGGTAGCGTCCATTTAGTGCCCTGCTTGCTTCCAAATGGAGGTCTTTTTTCTTTTCTTTCTCGGGATAATGATGCTTATCAATGTTCAATTTTTAGAGGTTCATTTCATATTAAATTCCTTCATTCAAATGTGAATTTTATTTCTTCCAAATATTGAATTTTCCTAGAACAAATCTTGTTTCCATGTTTACATTCATGACTTGTAACAATAAATGTTGTTATTCCCAATGTATTTCGGGCTGCCTTAGCCCTTCGTCAGGGATAGCTTTCTGAAAGAAGAAATCAGGGCAAAGATAAGAAATAAACTCCTGAGGCACTGTAGGGTCTATCACCATGTGATCCGTATTCAATGCATGCATGAGTGTTTGGTGTGTTGATATGGACAATTGTCAATCATTGTAAGTAAAGTATAACTATGTAACAAATGGTTTCAGTGATGGCAGCAAGCATTTCATTTATGCGTGCCTCAAATATAAACCATATCTGATGCTCATAAAAAGGAGCTCGATTCTTAAACGCAGTGGCATTCTCTGTTGTTAACCGTAGTGGTGTGCTTAAGTAATAATCGGTCTTTTATTCAACATGCTCCTGACTGGTACAGTGCGTATTCACACCGATGTGTGCCTTTGATTACCACCACACACATCTATGTTTAAAATCATGCTTGATTCTTAAACGCTGTGGCATGCACTGTTGTTAAACATAGTCTCATGCTTAAGTGGTTATCGGTCTCTTGTATAACATGCTCCCAAGTAATACATCGTGGATTCCCACTGACGTGTGCTTTTAATTACCATCATGTAAATCAATGTCTAAAATCATGCGAGGTTACCAATATACATTTCCTACCTTCGACAAAGACTTGATTCAACTCACAAACCAACGTGTGTTCACCAGACCGCATACTGCTTCTCTACGTTGTTAATAAGCGTGTTCATTTTGAAAACATGCGTAAACAGCACAAAAGGAAGTTTGTGTACATGTGGTATGGACCTGCCATGTTGGAAATGTGAATGTCAAACAATTAACCATACATCAAAGTAATGATAAGGGAACATTGCACAAAAATGCGAATACTCATTATTGCAAAAGCATGTACACATCATAAACACCAAGAATCAAAAGTCTGTATATTTAAAGGAAACAACTGTATTCGATGCAATCATTCAATCCATGTGGCAATAAGGTACACAGTTTTTTGATCCAATAGGTCTCACGTTGTAGAAAGAGTGTCCTGTATTTTCTGCCATCTCTGATATCCACAGTCTCTAGTATCATGTAGCTTAATTGACAAATGCTATTATTCTGTTCCGTAAAGTGTTTGGCTAATACTGATTTGGTGTTTTTAGTTCTTATATAACTCTTGTGTTCATTCAGTCTGACTTTAATCTTGCGTCTGTTTTTCCCACGTAGACCAAACCACATGGGCACTTTAGGAGATATACTACATTTTTCGAATCAAAGCTAGCTGTTGTGTATATTCTGATATTTTTACCTTTCAATGGGTGGTTGATGTAATTCCCTTTTATGACACTATTACAGTTGCAGTTCAAACAGGGAACAGTGCCTTTGTAGGTCACCTTGTCCATAGATTGTTGTGTATCTTCTTTTAAGAGCTCCTTGATGTTCTCACTGCATTTGTATGCAAACATTGGAAGTTCATTAAATGTTCCTTTGAAATTAGGCTCCATTTGTAACATTGGCCAATATAAATGAACAATTCTCACATTTAGCAGAAAACTTTGATACCAGAACTATTCTATTGGATTTAGCTGTCGCTTTCTGGGAAGTTAATAGTTGGTTACAAGTCAGCAAAGATGAACTGGTTACCGCTCTATTTAATACTTCAGAAGGATAACCTCTGTTCTTGAATCTTTCGATCATGTCGAGCACGTTATCTTCAAATTTGACTGGGTTAGAAACAGTTCTTTTGACTCTTAACAGTTGTGAGCATGAAAGATGTGCTTTCAGTGAATTTTGATGGAAGCTATTGAATTGTAATAAGATGTTTCGATCAGTTTCCTTCCTGTGTATGTTGGCCTCCAATCTATGATTTTGAATAGAAACAGATACATCCAAGAAGCTGATGTGCTTACTGCTAATCTCGTAAGTTTCCCTGATGCGATTATTGATGTTATTCAAGGCTTCAATAGCTGAGATTAGTTCATTTCTGATACCCTTCCACAAAATGAAGATATCGTCCATGTATCTTAGAAAGGTGATGAGTTTGCTTTTCCATAGGTCATTAGACAGAATGTGATCCAATTCGAATTTATGCATGAAGAGATTTGCGTAGCTTGAAGCTGCACATTTGCCCATGGAAGATCGCGTGAGTTGTTAGAAGAAATCCTAGTTCCAACAGAAGTAACCATGGTACAGTGTAAAGTGTAAGAGTTCCAATAAGAACACCTTTAGATCTTCCTTCACGCTAGATTTGATTAAAAAGTGTTCAACTGCTTCCATACCTAAGTCATGGGGAAGTGACGTGTACAAAGCTTTGACATCAATGGTAGACATGTGGATGTTCTGATCCCAATTTATTTCCATTTCAAAGATTTTTTGTAGGAACTCGGTGGTGTCTCTGATGTAGGTTGTCATTTGATGCACCAGAGGTTGTAGATGGCAATCTAAATATTTGCCTATTGGTTCATGGATCGAACCTCTCGTAGATACAATTGGTCTGAAGGGGTGTTTCACCGGATCCTTATGAATTTTGGGTAACATGTAAACGTGTAGTCTTTTCGGGTATTCTTGTATCAATTAACGCCTGTCCATTTCTGTAATGGTTCCCCTTGTAACAGCCATGTCTATGATCATTTTCAAGACTGTCATGAATTCTCCTGTGGGGTTAGTGTCCAATTTCAGGTAAACAGATGTATCAAGAACATGTTCATTCACCTTCTGGTTGCAGAAAGAGGAATCCATTATAACCAATACACCTCCTTTGTCCGCCTTCTGACAGGTGATGTCTAGATTTATGGCTGATCGAGGTATGATAGCCCTTTCCTTTGTTGTCAAATTTGTTTGATGAGTTTTCTTTGTTTTAAATAAGTCCTGTATCTCTTTTTTTACGATTGTCTCGAAGGAATCAAGTATTTTGTGGCTGGCTGTGGCTTTGTAAGAACTTTTAGGTTTTACACCCATTAGGGTTCCTTCCTCTTTTGACTGTTGGTCACCCACTATGTTTGCAAAGGAATTCCTCAACTGAGGAGTTGTCATGAATTTGAAAAAACTCACTTCTGCTTCTAGGACATTTGAATGGTATGTGGGGGCAAAAGATGTCCCCTTGTGGAGGGTGGTGATTTCTATTTGACTCAAAGAATAAGAGGAAATGTTGATTACAAGGTTCTTATCATTTATGATTTCTGACTCCTGGTTATTATCTTGGATGTTAATCGATCTGAGTTTGTTGCCGCCCTTTCTCCTCCTGGTTCATCGTTTGCTAAAGGGTCTGTCCCTAATAAAGGAACTCCAGATGTTGATTGTGTTGGTTGCATTGGCGTCGAATCGGTGCGCTGACTATTAGATTGACCCCGTTGGTTGGGTTGATAGCGTTCTCCGGCTTTCTTATTCCAAGTGTCCAAATCACTGCCAGCAGATGATGTTTCTGTTTCCGAAGATTTGAAGGATGCTCTGTTTTGTCTTCTTTTAGCATACACTTCAGCCCAATTATACACTTCACCCAATTTATTGTCAATAGTATCTCGCTTGAATTTCCTAACTTTATGCTTGTTTTTTTCCTGAGTGTGTCTGGTCAGTTGGTTGTAGATAGCAACTAAAGTCTTACACCAATCATTAGCTTTTATTTATGATGAAAGTTCACTTTCAAGTTAATTGATTTCACTGCTAAGTTTTTCCAATAGTCTTGAGAGTTCTTCTACAATTAAAAAGATTAAATCCAGTGAGCATTTGTTCAGAATTTCATACCACCTATCTATAAATTTAGAGTTGTTTTTGCAAAACGATGGTTTTAACGAGATTCTGAGTCCCCTTGGTATACGTTGCACTTGATGGTATCCAGGTGCTAGCATGTAACCGTTGACTTAGCTCCCTCTTTGTTAAATACAATAATTGTTTAATGTCGCTCTGCATCGAGCCCGTGCCGGAGATAGTCGTTTCCACTTCGCCGATTAGAGAGTAAATTCTTTGTACTACATTATCAGAGTATGCAAATGTATTCCCTCTTTTATCTGTTAGGTTAAGATTTTGTCATAAGACATGGTTTCTGCTTGGTGCTATGTGCCTAGATCAGACAAAGAAAATGGATAATAGACATTGGCTCACACAGTCCGTGTCCGTATATAATCTGTATTCAAAATATCTAACTGTGGTAATATGATTGTCGACTGTCTAGCATCCATCAAGGTTGCGTTTTCTGATCAGAAGCGTGTATCCATATATAATAAATGCTCTACCCCCAAGGGGTAGCGTCCATTTAGTGCCCTGCTTGCTTCCAAATGGAGGTCTTTTTTCTTTTCTTTCTCGGGATAATGATGCTTATCAATGTTCAATTTTTAGAGGTTCATTTCATATTAAATTCCTTCATTCAAATGTGAATTTTATTTCTTCCAAATATTGAATTTTCCTAGAACAAATCTTGTTTCCATGTTTACATTCATGACTTGTAACAATAAATGTTGTTATTCCCAATGTATTTCGGGCTGCCTTAGCCCTTCGTCAGGGATAGCTTTCTGAAAGAAGAAATCAGGGCAAAGATAAGAAATAAACTCCTGAGGCACTGTAGGGTCTATCACCATGTGATCCGTATTCAATGCATGCATGAGTGTTTGGTGTGTTGATATGGACAATTGTCAATCATTGTAAGTAAAGTATAACTATGTAACAAATGGTTTCAGTGATGGCAGCAAGCATTTCATTTATGCGTGCCTCAAATATAAACCATATCTGATGCTCATAAAAAGGAGCTCGATTCTTAAACGCAGTGGCATTCTCTGTTGTTAACCGTAGTGGTGTGCTTAAGTAATAATCGGTCTTTTATTCAACATGCTCCTGACTGGTACAGTGCGTATTCACACCGATGTGTGCCTTTGATTACCACCACACACATCTATGTTTAAAATCATGCTTGATTCTTAAACGCTGTGGCATGCACTGTTGTTAAACATAGTCTCATGCTTAAGTGGTTATCGGTCTCTTGTATAACATGCTCCCAAGTAATACATCGTGGATTCCCACTGACGTGTGCTTTTAATTACCATCATGTAAATCAATGTCTAAAATCATGCGAGGTTACCAATATACATTTCCTACCTTCGACAAAGACTTGATTCAACTCACAAACCAACGTGTGTTCACCAGACCGCATACTGCTTCTCTACGTTGTTAATAAGCGTGTTCATTTTGAAAACATGCGTAAACAGCACAAAAGGAAGTTTGTGTACATGTGGTATGGACCTGCCATGTTGGAAATGTGAATGTCAAACAATTAACCATACATCAAAGTAATGATAAGGGAACATTGCACAAAAATGCGAATACTCATTATTGCAAAAGCATGTACACATCATAAACACCAAGAATCAAAAGTCTGTATATTTAAAGGAAACAACTGTATTCGATGCAATCATTCAATCCATGTGGCAATAAGGTACACAGTTTTTTGATCCAATAGGTCTCACGTTGTAGAAAGAGTGTCCTGTATTTTCTGCCATCTCTGATATCCACAGTCTCTAGTATCATGTAGCTTAATTGACAAATGCTATTATTCTGTTCCGTAAAGTGTTTGGCTAATACTGATTTGGTGTTTTTAGTTCTTATATAACTCTTGTGTTCATTCAGTCTGACTTTAATCTTGCGTCTGTTTTTCCCACGTAGACCAAACCACATGGGCACTTTAGGAGATATACTACATTTTTCGAATCAAAGCTAGCTGTTGTGTATATTCTGATATTTTTACCTTTCAATGGGTGGTTGATGTAATTCCCTTTTATGACACTATTACAGTTGCAGTTCAAACAGGGAACAGTGCCTTTGTAGGTCACCTTGTCCATAGATTGTTGTGTATCTTCTTTTAAGAGCTCCTTGATGTTCTCACTGCATTTGTATGCAAACATTGGAAGTTCATTAAATGTTCCTTTGAAATTAGGCTCCATTTGTAACATTGGCCAATATAAATGAACAATTCTCACATTTAGCAGAAAACTTTGATACCAGAACTATTCTATTGGATTTAGCTGTCGCTTTCTGGGAAGTTAATAGTTGGTTACAAGTCAGCAAAGATGAACTGGTTACCGCTCTATTTAATACTTCAGAAGGATAACCTCTGTTCTTGAATCTTTCGATCATGTCGAGCACGTTATCTTCAAATTTGACTGGGTTAGAAACAGTTCTTTTGACTCTTAACAGTTGTGAGCATGAAAGATGTGCTTTCAGTGAATTTTGATGGAAGCTATTGAATTGTAATAAGATGTTTCGATCAGTTTCCTTCCTGTGTATGTTGGCCTCCAATCTATGATTTTGAATAGAAACAGATACATCCAAGAAGCTGATGTGCTTACTGCTAATCTCGTAAGTTTCCCTGATGCGATTATTGATGTTATTCAAGGCTTCAATAGCTGAGATTAGTTCATTTCTGATACCCTTCCACAAAATGAAGATATCGTCCATGTATCTTAGAAAGGTGATGAGTTTGCTTTTCCATAGGTCATTAGACAGAATGTGATCCAATTCGAATTTATGCATGAAGAGATTTGCGTAGCTTGAAGCTGCACATTTGCCCATGGAAGATCGCGTGAGTTGTTAGAAGAAATCCTAGTTCCAACAGAAGTAACCATGGTACAGTGTAAAGTGTAAGAGTTCCAATAAGAACACCTTTAGATCTTCCTTCACGCTAGATTTGATTAAAAAGTGTTCAACTGCTTCCATACCTAAGTCATGGGGAAGTGACGTGTACAAAGCTTTGACATCAATGGTAGACATGTGGATGTTCTGATCCCAATTTATTTCCATTTCAAAGATTTTTTGTAGGAACTCGGTGGTGTCTCTGATGTAGGTTGTCATTTGATGCACCAGAGGTTGTAGATGGCAATCTAAATATTTGCCTATTGGTTCATGGATCGAACCTCTCGTAGATACAATTGGTCTGAAGGGGTGTTTCACCGGATCCTTATGAATTTTGGGTAACATGTAAACGTGTAGTCTTTTCGGGTATTCTTGTATCAATTAACGCCTGTCCATTTCTGTAATGGTTCCCCTTGTAACAGCCATGTCTATGATCATTTTCAAGACTGTCATGAATTCTCCTGTGGGGTTAGTGTCCAATTTCAGGTAAACAGATGTATCAAGAACATGTTCATTCACCTTCTGGTTGCAGAAAGAGGAATCCATTATAACCAATACACCTCCTTTGTCCGCCTTCTGACAGGTGATGTCTAGATTTATGGCTGATCGAGGTATGATAGCCCTTTCCTTTGTTGTCAAATTTGTTTGATGAGTTTTCTTTGTTTTAAATAAGTCCTGTATCTCTTTTTTTACGATTGTCTCGAAGGAATCAAGTATTTTGTGGCTGGCTGTGGCTTTGTAAGAACTTTTAGGTTTTACACCCATTAGGGTTCCTTCCTCTTTTGACTGTTGGTCACCCACTATGTTTGCAAAGGAATTCCTCAACTGAGGAGTTGTCATGAATTTGAAAAAACTCACTTCTGCTTCTAGGACATTTGAATGGTATGTGGGGGCAAAAGATGTCCCCTTGTGGAGGGTGGTGATTTCTATTTGACTCAAAGAATAAGAGGAAATGTTGATTACAAGGTTCTTATCATTTATGATTTCTGACTCCTGGTTATTATCTTGGATGTTAATCGATCTGAGTTTGTTGCCGCCCTTTCTCCTCCTGGTTCATCGTTTGCTAAAGGGTCTGTCCCTAATAAAGGAACTCCAGATGTTGATTGTGTTGGTTGCATTGGCGTCGAATCGGTGCGCTGACTATTAGATTGACCCCGTTGGTTGGGTTGATAGCGTTCTCCGGCTTTCTTATTCCAAGTGTCCAAATCACTGCCAGCAGATGATGTTTCTGTTTCCGAAGATTTGAAGGATGCTCTGTTTTGTCTTCTTTTAGCATACACTTCAGCCCAATTATACACTTCACCCAATTTATTGTCAATAGTATCTCGCTTGAATTTCCTAACTTTATGCTTGTTTTTTTCCTGAGTGTGTCTGGTCAGTTGGTTGTAGATAGCAACTAAAGTCTTACACCAATCATTAGCTTTTATTAATGATGAAAGTTCACTTTCAAGTTAATTGATTTCACTGCTAAGTTTTTCCAATAGTCTTGAGAGTTCTTCTACAATTAAAAAGATTAAATCCAGTGAGCATTTGTTCAGAATTTCATACCACCTATCTATAAATTTAGAGTTGTTTTTGCAAAACGATGGTTTTAACGAGATTCTGAGTCCCCTTGGTATACGTTGCACTTGATGGTATCCAGGTGCTAGCATGTAACCGTTGACTTAGCTCCCTCTTTGTTAAATACAATAATTGTTTAATGTCGCTCTGCATCGAGCCCGTGCCGGAGATAGTCGTTTCCACTTCGCCGATTAGAGAGTAAATTCTTTGTACTACATTATCAGAGTATGCAAATGTATTCCCTCTTTTATCTGTTAGGTTAAGATTTTGTCATAAGACATGGTTTCTGCTTGGTGCTATGTGCCTAGATCAGACAAAGAAAATGGATAATAGACATTGGCTCACACAGTCCGTGTCCGTATATAATCTGTATTCAAAATATCTAACTGTGGTAATATGATTGTCGACTGTCTAGCATCCATCAAGGTTGCGTTTTCTGATCAGAAGCGTGTATCCATATATAATAAATGCTCTACCCCCAAGGGGTAGCGTCCATTTAGTGCCCTGCTTGCTTCCAAATGGAGGTCTTTTTTCTTTTCTTTCTCGGGATAATGATGCTTATCAATGTTCAATTTTTAGAGGTTCATTTCATATTAAATTCCTTCATTCAAATGTGAATTTTATTTCTTCCAAATATTGAATTTTCCTAGAACAAATCTTGTTTCCATGTTTACATTCATGACTTGTAACAATAAATGTTGTTATTCCCAATGTATTTCGGGCTGCCTTAGCCCTTCGTCAGGGATAGCTTTCTGAAAGAAGAAATCAGGGCAAAGATAAGAAATAAACTCCTGAGGCACTGTAGGGTCTATCACCATGTGATCCGTATTCAATGCATGCATGAGTGTTTGGTGTGTTGATATGGACAATTGTCAATCCTTGTAAGTAAAGTATAACTATGTAACAAATGGTTTCAGTGATGGCAGCAAGCATTTCATTTATGCGTGCCTCAAATATAAACCATATCTGATGCTCATAAAAAGGAGCTCGATTCTTAAACGCAGTGGCATTCTCTGTTGTTAACCGTAGTGGTGTGCTTAAGTAATAATCGGTCTTTTATTCAACATGCTCCTGACTGGTACAGTGCGTATTCACACCGATGTGTGCCTTTGATTACCACCACACACATCTATGTTTAAAATCATGCTTGATTCTTAAACGCTGTGGCATGCACTGTTGTTAAACATAGTCTCATGCTTAAGTGGTTATCGGTCTCTTGTATAACATGCTCCCAAGTAATACATCGTGGATTCCCACTGACGTGTGCTTTTAATTACCATCATGTAAATCAATGTCTAAAATCATGCGAGGTTACCAATATACATTTCCTACCTTCGACAAAGACTTGATTCAACTCACAAACCAACGTGTGTTCACCAGACCACATACTGCTTCTCTACGTTGTTAATAAGCGTGTTCATTTTGAAAACATGCGTAAACAGCACAAAAGGAAGTTTGTGTACATGTGGTATGGACCTGCCATGTTGGAAATGTGAATGTCAAACAATTAACCATACATCAAAGTAATGATAAGGGAACATTGCACAAAAATGCGAATACTCATTATTGCAAAAGCATGTACACATCATAAACACCAAGAATCAAAAGTCTGTATATTTAAAGGAAACAACTGTATTCGATGCAATCATTCAATCCATGTGGCAATAAGGTACACAGTTTTTTGATCCAATAGGTCTCACGTTGTAGAAAGAGTGTCCTGTATTTTCTGCCATCTCTGATATCCACAGTCTCTAGTATCATGTAGCTTAATTGACAAATGCTATTATTCTGTTCCGTAAAGTGTTTGGCTAATACTGATTTGGTGTTTTTAGTTCTTATATAACTCTTGTGTTCATTCAGTCTGACTTTAATCTTGCGTCTGTTTTTCCCACGTAGACCAAACCACATGGGCACTTTAGGAGATATACTACATTTTTCGAATCAAAGCTAGCTGTTGTGTATATTCTGATATTTTTACCTTTCAATGGGTGGTTGATGTAATTCCCTTTTATGACACTATTACAGTTGCAGTTCAAACAGGGAACAGTGCCTTTGTAGGTCACCTTGTCCATAGATTGTTGTGTATCTTCTTTTAAGAGCTCCTTGATGTTCTCACTGCATTTGTATGCAAACATTGGAAGTTCATTAAATGTTCCTTTGAAATTAGGCTCCATTTGTAACATTGGCCAATATAAATGAACAATTCTCACATTTAGCAGAAAACTTTGATACCAGAACTATTCTATTGGATTTAGCTGTCGCTTTCTGGGAAGTTAATAGTTGGTTACAAGTCAGCAAAGATGAACTGGTTACCGCTCTATTTAATACTTCAGAAGGATAACCTCTGTTCTTGAATCTTTCGATCATGTCGAGCACGTTATCTTCAAATTTGACTGGGTTAGAAACAGTTCTTTTGACTCTTAACAGTTGTGAGCATGAAAGATGTGCTTTCAGTGAATTTTGATGGAAGCTATTGAATTGTAATAAGATGTTTCGATCAGTTTCCTTCCTGTGTATGTTGGCCTCCAATCTATGATTTTGAATAGAAACAGATACATCCAAGAAGCTGATGTGCTTACTGCTAATCTCGTAAGTTTCCCTGATGCAATTATTGATGTTATTCAAGGCTTCAATAGCTGAGATTAGTTCATTTCTGATACCCTTCCACAAAATGAAGATATCGTCCATGTATCTTAGAAAGGTGATGAGTTTGCTTTTCCATAGGTCATTAGACAGAATGTGATCCAATTCGAATTTATGCATGAAGAGATTTGCGTAGCTTGAAGCTGCACATTTGCCCATGGAAGATCGCGTGAGTTGTTAGAAGAAATCCTAGTTCCAACAGAAGTAACCATGGTACAGTGTAAAGTGTAAGAGTTCCAATAAGAACACCTTTAGATCTTCCTTCACGCTAGATTTGATTAAAAAGTGTTCAACTGCTTCCATACCTAAGTCATGGGGAAGTGACGTGTACAAAGCTTTGACATCAATGGTAGACATGTGGATGTTCTGATCCCAATTTATTTCCATTTCAAAGATTTTTTGTAGGAACTCGGTGGTGTCTCTGATGTAGGTTGTCATTTGATGCACCAGAGGTTGTAGATGGCAATCTAAATATTTGCCTATTGGTTCATGGATCGAACCTCTCGTAGATACAATTGGTCTGAAGGGGTGTTTCACCGGATCCTTATGAATTTTGGGTAACATGTAAACGTGTAGTCTTTTCGGGTATTCTTGTATCAATTAACGCCTGTCCATTTCTGTAATGGTTCCCCTTGTAACAGCCATGTCTATGATTATTTTCAAGACTGTCATGAATTCTCCTGTGGGGTTAGTGTCCAATTTCAGGTAAACAGATGTATCAAGAACACGTTCATTCACCTTCTGGTTGCAGAAAGAGGAATCCATTATAACCAATACACCTCCTTTGTCCGCCTTCTGACAGGTGATGTCTAGATTTATGGCTGATCGAGGTATGATAGCCCTTTTCTTTGTTGTCAAATTTGTTTGATGAGTTTTCTTTGTTTTAAATAAGTCCTGTATCTCTTTTTTTACGATTGTCTCGAAGGAATCAAGTATTTTGTGGCTGGCTGTGGCTTTGTAAGAACTTTTAGGTTTTACACCCATTAGGGTTCCTTCCTCTTTTGACTGTTGGTCACCCACTATGTTTGCAAAGGAATTCCTCAACTGAGGAGTTGTCATGAATTTGAAAAAACTCACTTCTGCTTCTAGGACATTTGAATGGTATGTGGGGGCAAAAGATGTCCCCTTGTGGAGGGTGGTGATTTCTATTTGACTCAAAGAATAAGAGGAAATGTTGATTACAAGGTTCTTATCATTTATGATTTCTGACTCCTGGTTATTATCTTGGATGTTAATCGATCTGAGTTTGTTTCCGCCCTTTCTCCTCCTGGTTCATCGTTTGCTAAAGGGTCTGTCCCTAATAAAGGAACTCCAGATGTTGATTGTGTTGGTTGCATTGGCGTCGAATCGGTGCGCTGACTATTAGATTGACCCCGTTGGTTGGGTTGATAGCGTTCTCCGGCTTTCTTATTCCAAGTGTCCAAATCACTGCCAGCAGATGATGTTTCTGTTTCCGAAGATTTGAAGGATGCTCTGTTTTGTCTTCTTTTAGCATACACTTCAGCCCAATTATACACTTCACCCAATTTATTGTCAATAGTATCTCGCTTGAATTTCCTAACTTTATGCTTGTTTTTTTCCTGAGTGTGTCTGGTCAGTTGGTTGTAGATAGCAACTAAAGTTTTACACCAATCATTAGCTTTTATTTATGATGAAAGTTCACTTTCAAGTTAATTGATTTCACTGCTAAGTTTTTCCAATAGTCTTGAGAGTTCTTCTACAATTAGAAAGATTAAATCCAGTGAGCATTTGTTCAGAATTTCATACCACCTATCTATAAATTTAGAGTTGTTTCTGCAAAACGATGGTTTTAACGAGATTCTGAGTCCCCTTGGTATACGTTGCACTTGATGGTATCCAGGTGCTAGCATGTAACCGTTGACTTAGCTCCCTCTTTGTTAAATACAATAATTGTTTAATGTCGCTCTGAATCGAGCCCGTGCCGGAGATAGTCGTTTCCACTTCGCCCATTAGAGAGTAAATTCTTTGTACTACATTACCAGAGTATGCAAATGTATTCCCTCTTTTATCTGTTAGGTTAAGATTGTGTCATAAGACATGGTTTCTGCTTGGTGCTATGTGCCTCGATCAGACAAAGAAAATGGATAATAGACATTGGCTCACACAGTCCGTGTCCGTATATAATCTGTATTCAAAATATCTAACTGTGGTAATAGGATTGTCGACTGTTTAGCGTCCATCAAGGTTGCGTTTTCTGATCAGAAGCGTGTATCCATATATAATAAATGCGCTACCCCCAAGGGGTAGCGTCCATTTAGTGCCCTGCTTGCTTCCAAATGGAGGTCTTTTTATCTTTACTTTCTCGGGATAATGATACTTATCAATTTTTAATTTTTAGAGGTTCATTTCATATTAAATTCCTTCATTCAAATGTGAATTTTATTTCATCCAAATATTGAATTTTCCTAAAACAAATCTTGTTTCCATGTTTACATTCATGACTTGTAACAATAAATGTTGTTATTCCCAATGTATTTCGGGCTGCCTTAGCCCTTTGTCAGGGGTTGATTTCTGAAAGAAGAAATCAGGGCAAATATAAGAAATAAACTCCTGAGGCACTGTAGGGTCCATCACCATGTGATCCGTGTTCAATGCATGCATGAGTGTTTGGTGTGTTGATATGGACAATTGTCAATCATTGTAAGTAAAGTATAACTATGTAACAAATGGTTTCAGTGATGGCAGCAAGCATTTCATTTATGCGTGCCTCAAATATAAACCATATCTGATGCTCATAAAAAGGAGCTCGATTCTTAAACGCAGTGGCATTCTCTGTTGTTAACCGTAGTGGTGTGCTTAAGTAATAATCGGTCTTTTATTCAACATGCTCCTGACTGGTACAGTGCGTATTCACACCGATGTGTGCCTTTGATTACCACCACACACATCTATGTTTAAAATCATGCTTGATTTTTAAACGCTGTGGCATGCACTGTTGTTAAACATATTCGCATTCTTAAGTGGTTATCGGTCTCTTGTATAACATGCTCCCAAGTAATACATCGTGGATTCACACTGACATGTGCTTTTAATTACCATCATGTAAATCAATGTCTAAAATCATGCGAGGTTACCAATATACATTTCCTACCTTCGACAAAGACTTGATTCAACTCACAAACCAACGTGTGTTCACCAGACCGCATACTGCTTCTCTACGTTGTTAATAAGCGTGTTCATTTTGAAAACGTGCGTAAACAGCACAGAAGGAAGTTTGTGTACATGTGGTATGGACCTGCCATGTTGGAAATGTGAATGTCAAACAATTAACCATACATCAAAGTAATGATAAGGGAACATTGCACAAAAATGTGAATACTCATTATTGCAAAAGCATGTACACATCATAAACAACAAGAATCAAAAGTCTGTATATTTAAAGGAAACAAATGTATTCGATGCAATCATTAAATCCATGTGGCAATAAGGTACACAGTTTTTTGATCCAATAGGTCTCATGTTGTACAAAGAGTGTCCTGTATTTTCTGCCATCTCTGATATCCACAGTCTCTAGTATCATGTAGCTTAATTGACAAATGCTATTATTCTGTTTCATAAAGTGTTTGGCTAATACTGATTTGGTGTTTTTAGTTCTTATATAACTCTTGTGTTCATTCAGTCTGACTTTAATCTTGCGTCTGTTTTTCCCACGTAGACCAAACCACATGGGCACTTTAGGAGATATACTACATTTTTCGAATCAAAGCTAGCTGTTGTGTATATTCTGATATTTTTACCTTTCAATGGGTGGTTGATGTAATTCCCTTTTATGACACTATTACAGTTGCAGTTCAAACAGGGAACAGTGCCTTTGTAGGTCACCTTGTCCTTAGATTGTTGTGTATCTTCTTTTAAGAGCTCCTTGATGTTCTCACTGCATTTGTATGCAAACATTGGAAGTTCATTAAATGTTCCTTTGAAATTAGGCTCCATTTGTAACATTGGCCAATATAAATGAACAATTCTCACATTTGGCAGAAAACTTTGATACCAGAACTATTCTATTGGCTTTAGCTGTCGCTTTCTGGGAAGTTAATAGTTGGTTACAAGTCAGCAAAGATGAACTGGTTACCGCTCTATTTAATACTTCAGAAGGATAACCTCTGTTCTTGAATCTTTCGATCATGTCGAGCACGTTATCTTCAAATTTGACTGGGTTAGAAACAGTTCTTTTGACTCTTAACAGTTGTGAGCATGAAAGATGTGCTTTCAGTGAATTTTGATGGAAGCTATTGAAATGTAATAAGATGTTTCGATCTGTTTCCTTCCTGTGTATTTTGGCCTCCAATCTATGATTTTGAATAGAAACAGATATATCCAAGAAGCTGATGTGCTTACTGCTAATCTCGTAAGTTTCCCCGATGCAATTATTGATGTTATTCAAGGCTTCAATAGCTGAGATTAGTTCATTTCTGACACCCTTCCACAAAATGAAGATATCGTCCATGTATCTTAGAAAGGTGATGAGTTTGCTTTTCCATAGGTCATTAGACAGAATGTGATCCATTCGAATTTATGCATGAAGAGATTTGCGTAGCTTGAAGCTGCACATTTGCCCATGGAAGATTGCGTGAGTTGTTAGAAGAAATCCTAGTTCCAACAGAAGTAACCATGGTACAGTGTAAAGTGTAAGAGTTCCAATAAGAACACCTTTAGATCTTCCTTCACGCTAGATTTGATTAAAAAGTGTTCAACTGCTTCCATACCTAAGTCATGGGGAAGTGACGTGTACAAAGCTTTGACATCAATGGTAGACATGTGGATGTTCTGATACCAATTTATTTCCATTTCAAAGATTTTTTGTAGGAACTCGGTGGTGTTTCTGATGTAGGTTGTCATTTGATGCACCAGAGGTTGTAGATGGCAATATAAATATTTGCCTATTGGTTCATGGATCGAACCTCTCGTAGATACAATTGGTCTGAAGGGGTGTTTCACTGGATCCTTATGAATTTTGGGTAACATGTAAACATGTAGTCTTTTCGGGTATTCTTGTATCAATTAACGCTTGTCCATTTCTGTAATGGTTCCCCTTGTAACAGCCATGTCTATGATTATTTTCAAGACTGTCATGAATTCTTCTGTGGGGTTAGTGTCCAATTTCAGGTAAACAGATGTATCAAGAACATGTTCATTCACCTTCTGGTTGCAGAAAGAGGAATCCATTATAACCAATACAACTCCTTTGTCCGCCTTCTGACAGGTGATGTCTAGATTTATGGCTGATCGAGGTATGATATCCCTTTCCTTTGTTGTCAAATTTGTTTGATGAGTTTTCTTTGTTTTAAATAAGTCCTGTATCTCTTTTTTTACGATGGTCTCGAAGGAATCAAGTATTTTGTGGCTGGCTGTGGCTTTGTAAGAACTTTTAGGTTTTACACCCATTAGGGTTCCTTCCTCTTTTGACTGTTGGTCGCCCACTATGTTTGCAAAGGAATTCCTCAGCTGAGGAGTTGTCATGAATTTGAAAAAACTCACTTCTGCTTCTAGGACATTTGAATGGTATGTGGGGGCAAAAGATGTCCCCTTGTGGAGGGTGTTGATTTCTATTTGACTCAAAGAATAAGAGGAAATGTTGATTACAAGGTTCTTATCATTTATGATTTCTGACTCCTGGTTATTATCTTGGATGTTAATCGATCTGAGTTTGTTGCCGCCCTTTCTCCTCCTGGTTCATCGTTTGCTAAAGGGTCTGTCCCTAATAAAGGAACTCCAGATGTTGATTGTGTTGGTTGCATTGGCGTCGAATCTGTGCGCTGACTATTAGATTGACCCAGTTGGTTGGGTTGATAGCGTTCTCCGGCTTTCTTATTCCAAGTGTCCAAATCACTGCCAGCAGATGATGTTTCTGTTTCCGAAGATTTGAAGGATGCTCTGTTTTGTCTTCTTTTAGCATACACTTCAGCCCAATAATACACTTCACCCAATTTATTGTCAATAGTATCTCGCTTGAATTTCCTAACTTTATGCTTGTTTTTTTCCTGAGTGTGTCTGGTCAGTTGGTTGTAGATAGCAACTTAAGTCTTACACCAATCATTAGCTTTTATTTATGATGAAAGTTCCCTTTCAAGTTAATTGATTTCACTGCTAAGTTTTTCCAATAGTCTTGAGAGTTCTTCTACAATTACAAAGATTAAATCCAGTGAACATTTGTTCAGAATTTCATACCACCTATCTATAAATTTAGAGTTGTTTTTGCAAAACGAGGGTTTTAACGAGATTCTGAGTCCCCTTGGTATACGTTGCACTTGATGGTATCCAGGTGCTAGCATGTAACCGTTGACTTAGCTCCCTCTTTGTTAAATACAATAATTGTTTAATGTCGCTCTGAATCGAGCCCGTGCCGGAGATAGTCGTTTCCACTTCGCCGATAAGAGAGTAAATTCTTTGTACTACATTATCAGAGTATGCAAATGTATTCCCTCTTTTATCTGTTAGGTTAAGATTTTGTCATAAGACATGGTTTCTGCTTGGTGCTATGTGCCTAGATCAGACAAAGAAAATGGATAATAGACCTTGGCTCACACAGTCCGTGTCCGTATATAATCTGTATTCAAAATATCTAACTGTGGTAATATGATTGTCGACTGTTTAGCGTCCATCAAGGTTGCGTTTTCTGATCAGAAGTGTGTATCCATATATAATAAGTGCGCTACCCCCAAGGGGTAGCGTCCATTTAGTGCCCTGCTTGCTTCCAAATGGAGGTCTTTTTTCTTTTCTTTCTCGGGATAATGATGCTTATCAATGTTCAATTTTTAGAGGTTCATTTCATATTAAATTCCTTCATTCAAATGCGAAATGTATTCATTCCAAATATTGAATTTTTCAAAATCACAGCTTGTTTCCATGTTTCCATTCATGACATTTAACAATAAATGTCGTTATTCCCAATGAATTTCGGGCAGAATTATCCCTTCGTCAGGGGATAGCTTTCTGAAAGAAGAAATCAGAGCGAAGATACGAAATAAACTCCTGAGGCACTGTGTGGTCCATCACCTTGTGAACCATGTTCAATGCATTCACGAGTGTTGATGTGTTGATATGGATAATTGTCAATCATTGTAAGTAAAGTATAACTAAGTACCCAATGGTATCAGTGATTGCAGAAAGCATTTCATTTATGTTTCACACATATAAAAACCATATCTGATGCTCATAAAAAGGTGCTCAATTCTTAAACGCAGTGGCATACTCTGTTATTAAATGCAGTGGCTTGCATTACTATTATCGGTCTCTTATTCAACATGCTCACGTCTGGTATAGCGCATATTCACACCAACATGATCTTTTAATTACCGTCACACACATCTATGTCTAAAATCATGCTTGATTCTTAAACGCTGTGGCATGCACTGCTGTTAAACATAGTGGCCTGCTTAAGTGGTAGCGGTCTCTAGTTCAACATGCTCCAGAGTAATACAGCGCTTATTCACACCGACGTGTGCCTTTAATTACCATCATGTAAATCGAAGTCTAAAATCATGCGAGGTTATCAATATATGTGTCCTACCTTCAACTATGTCTTGAAGTTATCTGTATACATGTCCTACCTTCGACTATGGCTCAATTCAGCTCACAAACCGACGTGTGTTCACCAAACCTCATCCTGCTTCTCTACGGGGTTAGTGAGCATGTTCATTTTGAAAGCGTGCGTAAACAGCAAAGAAGGAAGTGTGTGTACATGTGGTATGGACCTGCCATGTTGGAAATGTGAATATCAAACAATTAACCATACATCAAAGTAATGATAAGGGATCATTGCACAAAACTGCTGATTCTCATTATTGCAAAAGTGTGTACACATCATAAACACCAAGCATCAAAAGTCTGTATATTTAAAGGAAGCTACTGTAATCGATGCAATCGTTCAATCCATGTGGCAACAAGGTGCACAGTTTTTTGATCCAATAGGTCTCATGTTGTACACAGAATGTCCTGTTGTCTCTGCCATCTCTGAGATCCAAAGTCTCTAGTATCATGTAGCGTAGTTTACAAAAGCTATGATTCTGTTCCATAAAGTATTTGGCTATCACTGATTTGGTGTTCTTAGCTCTTATATTACTCTTGTGTTCATTCAGTCTGACTTTGATCTTGCTTCTGTTTTGCCCACGTACACAAAACCACATGATCACTTTAGGAGATATACTACATTTTTCGAATCGCAGCTAGCTGTTGTGTATATTCTGATCTTTGTACCTTTCAATGAGTAGTTGATGTAAGTTCCTTTTATGACATTATTACAGTTGCAGTTCAAACAGGGAACAGTACCTTTGTAGGTCACCTTGTCCTTAGACTGTTGTATATCTTCTTTTAAGAGCTCCTTGATGTTCTTACTGCGTTTTTACGCAAACATTGAAAGTTCATTAAATGTTCCTTTGAAATCGTGCTCTGTTTGTAACATTGGCCAATATTTATGAACAATTTTCTTGAGTCATGCACTTTTGGCAGAAAACTTCAATACCAGAACTGTTCTATTGGATTTAGCTGTCACTTTCTGTGAAGTTAATAGTTGGTTACGAGTCGGGATATAATGAACTGGTTACCGCTCTATTTAATACTTCAAAAGGATAACCTCTGTTTTTGGATCTTTCTATCATGTCTAGCATGTTAGCTTCCAATTTGACTGGGATAGAAACAATCCTTTTGACTCTTAACAGTTGTGAGCATGGAAGATGTGCTTTGAATGAATTTTGATGGAAGCTATTGAAATGTAATAAGTTGTTTTGATCAGTTTCCTTCCTGTGTATGTTGGTCTCCAATCTCTGATTTTCAATAGAAACAGATATATCTAAGAAGCTGATGTGTTTACTGCTAATCTCGCAAGTATACCCAATGCGATCATTTAGGTTATTCAATACTTCAATAGCTGAGATTAGTTAATTTCTGATACCATTCCGTCAGAACCGTGTACAATGCATGCACAAGTGTTGGTGTGTTGATATCGACAATTGTCAATCATTGTAAGTAAAGTATAACTAAGTACCCGATGGTATCATTGATGGCAGAAAGCATTTCATTTATGTGTCACACAAATATAAACCATATCTGATGCTCATAAAAAGGTGTTCAATTCTTAAACGCAGTGGCATACTCCATTGTTAAACATAGTGGTGTGCTTAAGTAATTATCATTCTCTTATTCAACATGCTCCCGACTGGTACAGTGCGTATTCACGCCAACATGTGCCTTTGATTACTGTCACACACATCTAGTCTAAAATCATGCTTGATTCTTAAACGCTGTGGCATGCACTGTTGTTAAAGATAGTGGCGTGCTTAAGTGGTTATCGGTCTCTTGTTCAACATGCTCCAGAATGATACAGCATGTATTCACACTGACATGTGCCTTTAATTACCGTCACGTAAATCAATGTCTAAAATCATGCGAGGTTATCAATATATGTGCCCTACCTTAGACTATGGCTTATTCAACTCACAAACCGACGTGTGTTCACCAAATCACATCCTGCTTCTCTATGGGGTTAGCGAGCATGTACATTTTGAAAGCGTGCGAAAACAGCAAAGAAGGAAGTGTGCATACATGTTGGAATTGTGAATATCAAACAATTAACCATACATCAAAGTAATGATAAGGGAGCATTGCACAAAACTGCGAATTCTCATTATTGCAAAAGCGTGTCTGAAATGCATTGGGAATAGTGACATTTATTGTTACATGTCATGAATGTAACCATGGTAACAAGATTTGTTTTTGGAAAATTCAATAAAGGAATTTAATATGAAATGAACCACTAAAAATTGAACATTGATAAGCATCACTAACCACAAGTAAGAGAAGAAAAAAGTGCTCCATCTGGAAGCAAGCAGTGCACTAAAGGGACGCTACCCCTTGGCGGGAGCGCATTTCTTGTATATTCTTACTCGATTCTGACCAGAAAGCGCAACCTTGATGCACGCCAAACAGTCGACAATCAGTTAGATATTTTGAATACAGAATATATACAGACATGGAGTACGTGAGCCAACCTCTATGATCCATTTTCTTTATCTAATCTAGGCACATAGCTCGCAGCAGCCACCATGTCTTACGACAACATCTCTAACCTAACAGATAAAAGAGCGAATACATTCACATACTCTGATAATGAAGCTCACAGAATTTACTCTCTATTTGGAGAAGTGGAAACGACTACCTCCGGCATGGACTCGATTCAGAGCAACATTAAACAATTACAAATAACAAAGAGGGAGATAAGTCAATGGTTACATGCAAGCATCCTCATAAGATAGCAAGAAGTGCAACGTATACCAAGGTGACTCAGAATCTCATTAAAACCATGGTTATGCAAAAACAACTCTAAATTTATAGATAGATGGTATGAAATTCTGAACACATGTTCACTGGATTTAATCCTTTTAATTGTGGAAGAACTCTCAAGACTATTGGAAGAACTTACCATCAGAATTAATCAACTTAAAAGTGATCTTTCATCAAAAATGAACGCTGATGATTGGTCTAAGACTTTAGTTGATATCAACAACCAAATGACCAGACACACTCAGGAAATAAACGAGCGTACAGTTAGGAAATTCAAACGAGATACTATTGACTATAAATTGGGTGAAGTGTATAATTGGGCTGAAATGTACGCTAAAAGAAGAAAAAACAGACCACCCAACAAACCTTCGGAAACAGAAACATCATCTGCTGGCAGCGATTCGGACATTTGGAATAAAAAAGCCGGAGAACGCTATTGCCTGAAACACCCGGGTCAATCTAATAGTCAATAGTCCGATTCGGCACCAATGCAACCAACACCAACAACATCTGGAGTTCCTTTTTTAGGGACATGCCCTCTAGCAAATGACGAACCAGGAGGGGAAAGGGTGGCAACAAACTCAGATCCATTATTCAAAGAGAAAAACCAGAAGTCACAAATCATAAATGATAAGAACCTTGTAATCAACATATCCTCTTATTCTTCCACTCAAATAGAAATCAATCCCGTCCAAAAGGGGACATCTTTTGTCCCCATATACCATTCAAATGTCCTAGTAGCAGAAGTGAGTTTTTCAAATTCATGATAACTCTTCGGTTGAGGAATTTCTTTGCAAACATAGTGGGCGACCAACAGTCAAAAGAGGAAGGAACCCTAATGGCTCTAAAACCTAAAATTTCTAACATGGCCCGGGCCAGCCATAAAATACTTGATTCCTTTGAGACCATCATCAAAAAAGAGATACAGTACTTGTTTAAAACAAAGAAAACTCATCAAACAAATTTGACAACAAAGGAAAGGGCTATTACATCGATTAGCCATAAATCCAGACATTACCTATCAAAAGGCAGAGAGAGGAGGGGCATTGTTTATAATGGATTCCTTTTTCTACAACCAGAAGTTGAATGAACATGTTCTTGATACATTTGTTTACCTAAAACTGGACACTAACCCCACAGGAGAATTCATCAAAGTCTTTAAATGATCATAGAAATGGCTGTTACCAAGGGAACCATTACAGAAACGGACAAGCGTTACTTTATCCAAGAATACCCAAAAGGTTGAACATTTACATGTTACCCAAAATTCATAAGGATCCGGTGAAACCCCCTTCAGACCAATTGTATGTACTAGAGGGTCGATCCATGAATCAATAGGCAAATATTTAGATCTTAACCACAAAAAAGTACTCATCTAGTAAGCAAACTCATATATTTGGTTTGCTACAGGTAAACCTATCATAGTGATGTTGGGAAGTCCCTATGTGAAGCTGCTGATAGTAACCCACTAGGCGGTGGGGAAGGAAATCATTCCTTTTGTGTTATTTACCTTCACACACCCCCTAGTGGTGTCATGCTTTATCATAGGGTCACCCTGACGCCTAAAAGTCAGGGTGGGCTCAACCGTTTTTCAGGGAGTTCTTAGTGATAAATTGGCCAGGGAGGATTAAAGATTAAAAGTCCACAGAAAGATCCCAGTTTCCCTTTATTCTTGGATCTGTCAGGGATATTACAAAATTGGTACTAGGGTTAATCAGGATATTATGGTCCTAAGACCCTAGTGCCAACATGTTTCAGTCCGCTTATGCCCCTAAAGGGTGCTGGACTTACTTCAGGGCTAGAAGTGGCAGCCTCCCTGGAATATATAACATGCACTGGGAATTTCCCTATACTGTTATTATAACAAAGGGCAGATAGCTGCTCCTTTCCTGGACACGACTAATTAGACATGTCAGTTACTCCATCTGAAAGAGAAAACAAACGAGACCATACATAGTGTATTATTAATAACACCTGTAGTTTCTACTTCCCATGTGAGGTGTATTTATGGGTGACCTGTGTGTTTCTAACAAGTACACCAGGAGCACACATCTTTCAACAAACCAATATGATGAGTGAAAATTACTTTGATAAAAAGATAAACCACATTCAGCTAGGTGGTTCCAACTAGTGAAGTGGCAACGTATGTCGCATACTGTCCATATCCTTTTTCATGTGAACGTAAAATCATTGTGCAGCACACAGTGTCATTCACTCAAACCAACACAACGCTACAAACTTTGCTGCAAACTTAAATATACATGTATACACAAATGCGCATTCTCTTAATGGTTAGGAACCATCTCTGTTTATTACCCCAGTTTAAGAGGAGTGGTATTTTACATGACAGCTTACGTAAACGGGGTAGCCTTATAGTCAAACACTGTGATTCACGTTGATAAAGTGTGACCCATTGATTCGGGGGTTTCAAAAACGAGGGAAACAAAAATTGACAACAAAGGAGAAAGGAAAAGGGGGAGACAAAGTCAGAACCACGATTAGTGCCATGTTACCAATGTCTAGGGAGCGAGTGCTTTTTCCACGTACCTGCCATCCGGCGTGAATGATAAATATACTTACACCGCCAAAGGTCCTGCCCCGCCTGATGACCTGATCGGTGTGAGTTTCAGGGCTTTCTCGCAACTAACTGGTTGAAAACGGGCCTTTTTAAGGTTAGTGACGGCGCGAATTGCTATAACCAACTGGCTATGTTGTTGTTGTTGTTTGCGCGTACTGCCGGCGTAATGCGATTTCCTACATCCGAGCATGATGGGAGATGTAGTTGATCTTGGGAAATGTAGTTCCCAAATATCGTGTGCTAGCTGTTTTACACAATACTAGTCCTAGATCTAGTTACCGTCTATGCCGATAACATATATTAGATCTGGGTGATGCCTCCACTGTTCCGGAAATTATTTATGACGATTCTATGGTAAGCGGCTAAAAAAGATAGCAGACATGCAATTTGCACAAGCACTAAAGTATGGGTCATGTAGTTTTATTTTGTAAAGAGTTGTGTTGACCCATGGTAAAGTCACCTATTAGGTTATGTATAGGCAATTTCTATTGATGTTATTAACCGTTAAGAAGGATTGTGTATAAAACTTTAATAACCTGTACATTGGTGATCTGACTGAGTCCCGATTTCTCGAAGCTTGATGGTTGGTTGTATTAAACCCGACAGTGAACGTAAGGTGTTGTAACCCGATACTGTGCAATAAAGGCCATGTATGGTGTAAAACCATATGCTCTTACTCTCAGCCCCTATTCATTGCTCTCTCTTCACCCGTGTGGTAAAGCCGGGAAGTGTTAGCCTAAAAGGCGGTGTTGGGGCCGTCTATAATTGTAAATTCAGATTTGGGTTTATACTATTACCCAGAGTTTGTAGTTACTTCCTATTGAGTTGATTCCACGGTATGGAGTCATTCATATTTAGATTGCCATCTACAACCACTGGTGCGTCAAATGACAACCTACATCAGAGACACCACCGAGTTCCTACCAAAAATCTTGGAATGGGAAATAAATTGGGATCAGAACATCCACATGTGTACCATTGATGTCAAAGCTTTGTACACGTCAATTCTCCGTGACTTAGGTATGGAAGCAGTTGAACATTTTTTATTCAAATCTAGCATGAAGGAAGAACTAAAGATGTTCTTATTGAAACTCTTACACTTTACACTGTACCATAGTTACTTCTGTTGGAACCCGGAGTTCTTCTTACAACTCACTGGAACTTCCATGGGCAATTGTGCAGATCCGAGCTACGCGAATGTCTTCATGCAAAAATTCGAATTGGGTCACATTCTGTCTAATGACCAATGGAAAAGCAAGCTCATCACCTTTCTAAGATACATCAACGATATCTTCATTTTGTGGTATGGTACCAGAAACAAAGTAATCCTAGCTATTGAAGCATTGAATAACATAAATGATCACATCGGGTATACTTAAGAGATTAGCATTAAACACATCAGCTTCTTGGATGTATCTGTTTCTATTGAAAATCAGAGTTTGGAGACCAACATGCACAGGAAGGAAACTGATCGAAACAACTTATTTCATTTCAATAGCTTCCATCAAAATTCACTCAAAGCACATCTTCCATGCTCACAACTTTTAAGAGTCAAAAGGATTGTTTCTAACGCAGTCAAATTGGAAGATAACGTGCTCGACATGATAGAAAGATTCAAGAACAGAGGTTATCCTTCTGAAGTGTTAAATAGAACGGTAACCAGTTCATCTAACCTGACTCGTAACCAACTATTACGTTCACAGAAAGTGACAGCTAAATCCAATTGAACAGTTATGGTATCCAAGTTTTTTACCAAAAGTGAAGGACTTAAGAACATTTTTCATAAATATTCACCAATGTTACAAACGGAGACTGATTTCAAAGGAATATTTAATGAACTTCCAATGTTTGCGTACGAATGCAGTAAGAACATCAAGGAGCTCCTAAAAGAAGATACACAAAAATCTAAGGACAAGGTGACCTACAAAGGTACTGTTCCTGTTTGAACTGCAACAATTGTAATAGCACCATAAAAGGGAATTACATCAACCACCCATTGAAAGTTACAAAGACCAGAGTATACACAACAGCTAGATGCGATTCAAAAAATGTAGTATATCTGCAAAAGTGCCCGTATGGTTTGGTCTACGTGGGCAAAATAGAACGCAAGATCAAAGTCAAACTGAATAAACACGAGAGTAATATAATAACTAAGGACACCACTTTATGGAACAGAATCATAGCATTTGTCAACTAAGCTACATGATACTAGAGACTGTGGATCTCAGAGATGGCAGAGACAACCGAAAATTCCTATTACAACGTGAGACCTATTGGATCAAAAAACTGTGTACCCGGTTGCCACATTGATGGAACGATCGCTTTGAATACAGTTGTTTTCTTTAAATATACAGACTTCTGATGCTTGGTGTTTATGATGTGTACACACTTTTGCAATAATGAGAATCAGCAGTTTTGTGCAATGCTCCCTTATCATTAATTTGATGTATGGTTAATTGTTTGATATTCACATTTTCCACATGGTGGGTCCATACCACACATACAAACACGTCCTTCTTTGCTGTTAACGCACGCTTTCAAAATGAACACGCTCACTAACCCTGTAGAGAATCAGGATGTAGTTTGGTGAACACATGCCTGTTTGTGAGCTGAATTGAGCCATAGTCGAAGGTAGGACATGTATACAGATAACTTCCCATGATTTTAGACGCAGATTTACGTGATGGTAATTAAAGGCACACATCGGTGTGAATGCTCACTGTATCACTCGGGAGCATGTTGAACAAGAGTCTGATAACCACGCCACTACATTTAACAACAGTGCATGCCACGGCGTTTAAAAATCGAGCATGATTTTTAGACATAGATGTATGTGACAGTAATTAAAGGCACTAGTTGGTGTGATTAGGCGCTGTACCACTCGGGAGCATGTTGAATAAGAGACCCATAATTACTTAAGCACACCACTACGTTTAACAACAGAGTATGCCACTGCGTTTAAGAATCGAGCACCTTTCAATAAGCATCAGATATGGTTTATATTTGCGTCACACATAAATGAAATGCTTTCTGCCATCACTAATACCATTGGGTACATAGTTATACTTTACTTACAATGATTGACAATTGTCCATATCAACACACCAACACTTGTGCATGCATTGAACACGGTTCACATGGTGATGGACCCCACAGTACCTCAGGAGTTTATTTCTCATCTTCGCCCTGATTTCTTCTTTCAGAAAGCTATCCCCTGACGAAGGGCTAAGGCAGCCCAAAATGCATTGGGAATAATGACATTTATTGTTACATGTTATGAATGTAAACATGGAAACAGGCCTTGCTTTTGGAAAATTCAATATTTGAAATGAATAAAATTCATATTTGAATGTAGGACTTTAATATGAAATGAACGACTTAAAATTGAACATTGATAAGCATCACTAATCACAAGAAAGAAAAGAAAAAAGTCCTCCATTTGAAAGCAAGCAGTGCACTCAAGAGATGCTACACCTTGGGGGGGTATTTCCTAAATATTGTTACACGCTTCTGATCAGAAAGCTCAACCTTGATGTCCGCCAAACAGTCAACAATCATACTACCACAGTTAGATATTTTGAAAACAGATTATATACAGACATCGAGTGCATGAGCTAACCTCTATGGTCCTTACATGTCTCATTTGTGTCTTGCTTAAAAAGGAGGGAAATGTCTGGGATTCCTGCCGTGTGATTTTTATAAAGGAGTTGGATATGTGGGGTTCTTACATGTCTCAGTTGGTGGTTTTTGTGAATGAAAGAGATGTATTGTGTTCTCACAAGTCTTAGTTGTGTTGTGATTGTGACGGAGGGAGCTGGATGGACTGTTACATGTCTCAGTTGTGTTGTCTTTGTGAATGAAGGAGATGCGTTGGATACTCATATGCCTCAGTAGTGTGGTCATTGTAAAAGAGTGAGACATGTGTTGTCCATCCCCTGTGGCCCGGCGTTAACTGAATTGGGGAGGGGCCATGTGGCCTCCTTCCCGGGCTGATTATGACCCAGTGACTCCAAGCCCCAGATGCTGGCCACAAACAAATGGAGATGGGGCCACTCCATTAATGACTCCAGAAGGGTTGCCATGGGACCTCCACCTTCTGTTTGCCCAGGCTGGTCCCAGGGAGGTGGTGGTTCCTGAGGCCATACACGACCCAGGAGGGGGCTGCATGACCCCCTCCCAGTTTTACTTATTTAATAGGACCCAGGTGGGTGGTAGTTCCTGAGGCCCCCGCCCTCCTCTTAATACTAGTTTTTTGCCCCGGGGAGGTGGTGGTCCCAGGGACTTCTTCAAAGCCCAGGAGGGGGTTCTGCACTCCCCCTCCATTTATAAAACCATAGCACAGGGAGGAGGTGGTCCACAGGGCTTCACTGAAGACTAGGAGGGGGGTATGCATAGCCCCATTCCATTTTTAAATAAAAAGCCAGGGGAGGTGGTGGACCCCAGGGCTCCATGAGTCTCAGAAGGGGCCCCCATGCACCCCCTCCTTCATTTAAACAATGCCAGTGGGACCTGGTCCACCTGGGGGCTTTTTCCAAAACAAGCACGGAAGCCCACGCTTTAAAAAAAAAATAATTTCACAGGAGTTGCCAATCAGCCACAAGTTTTGGTGAAAATATTAAAAACTGCTTTTTTGCCCTGGTGGGATACCTTTGGGACCCCACAACCAGAGCTAAGGTATCAGGATATTTCTACACTGAACCCTTTTTTTTTTTAAACATTTCTTCTGGGACTTGGCTGAAGCCTAGCCCCAAGATGGCTGCCAACACTTCCTGCTTGAAGTGTTGGCAGTGTTGCAGGGATTCTGTACAAAAACAGAACTATGCCCGGATTTTAGAATCTTGGTGTTTGGGGACTGAGTCATCCCACCACCTTAGTACCCATGAGCCCAGGACCGACTAGCTACAGTGTCTCACTTGCTCTCCTACTCACTCACAGAGAAGCAAATGATTAGACACCCCAGAACACAACACTCACAGATCTCTCAGGAATCATGGTAACAAGACACACCCTTTCACTCGCACTCTTGTACTCATCCACAATAAGATCTGATAGAGTAACGAAATACTTTAAAATATTTATTTTGGGGAGAGGATGTAGCCTTACGGCTAGAGCGGTCGACTTCGAAGCTGGGGAACCGGGTTCGAGTCTCGGCAACGACGCTCAACATCCTGTGATTCTGGACAAATCACTTAATCTCCCCATGCCTAACAAAAATGAATGTGTCCTTGTGTAACGAAACTGGTGCTATGTAAAGAGCTCTGATACCCGATATCTTCGGGTCTAGTTCGCGCTATATAGAACTCTAAAAAAACTAACGTGCCCTGACATGCAGTGTACGTGTCACAACAAGCAGGAAAATGCATAATACAAATATAGTCAGCATAGCAGCTAGTCCATAAATCATGCAGGGATATGTCATCATAAAAAGACAGTGGAGCCTTTCCTCCCTCCCCTTGCTACAAGCAGTATTGTTATATATTAGAAGATCTCTGGGCTTTGTCAGCAGACCAATACCTCAGCCTATAGATGGTAGATCTACATCACAATTGCTGTCTCGCTCTTCTCCATGGAAAGGTCCCTCTCCAAGTGTGTCTCACCTAATTCGCGTACCCCATTAAAAACCAAAGTACGTTGTCCAAACAACAACTGCATCGGTATGTTTTGTCTAAGGGCTAAGGTCTGGCCAGAACAAAATAACAAGGGGCATTTTTGTTCAAACTTGCACATAATGTCAGTCAAAATCCCAGGAACATGCAGAGAGAGAACCCAGTGATGAGTTCTCATGTGAAAGCAGTCAATAAAATATTGCAAAAATAAAGATGCTAAGTTAGTGAAAACCGACAATGTCCCCACAGGCCACGTGACAGCAGCCAATCAGATCTTAGCATGAGATCGGAAGGGTATGTAGAACCTTCAGGTCCCTAGATATATACATTTGTTTGTTCTTTAATATCACCCAAACTACTGAACAGATTTACACCAAATAACAAAAAGCTCTGTTTCTAGCCCAAGAGCTAGCTTTCTGCCAAATTTGGTGTAATTCCGTTCAGCAGTTTGGGCTATAGTCGTGTTCAAAATCCCTTTGGAAATTATCATGGGAAAAACACTTTTTTTGACCCCACTTTATCTCGGCCACCGCTCGACGGATCGCCCCGAAACTTCCCATGCACAATTAGAATCACAGGGGCACTTTTTTTTGGAAAATCTCATGATGGATTTGTCAAATGTGCCACAGATATAGGCAAGTCAAACAATGCTTTTCCTATTGAAACATGGTCCTAATTATAACTACCTATTGGTGACCGCCAGTAGGTAATATATGTCATTGCCTCCATTGCAGTCAACCAGTAGTGTTGACACATCTGTCTTCACCATCCGATCTACCATGGTGCAGTGTTAAATCTGTCAAAATGGGATCTAGAGCTCCATCTAGAATGTTAGTTCAGTCAAATATTTTTGCTAAGTTAGGGCCAGATGTACGACCATTCAGTTTAGCGAGTCACAATTTGCGCCAAATTACGACTCGCTAAAGTGAATGTACAACAGTGTCTCAGACACTGTTTGCGATTCCCAATGGGGTCACAAATTGCATGCCTCATCAATGTTCATGAGGCAAGCGCAATTTGCGACCCCATTGGGAATGGCTAGCACTCACAGAGATGGTGGCCTGCTGGGGTCAGCAGACCACCATGTCTGTGACTTATTTTTAAATAAAGCAGTTTTTTTTTAAATGCAGCCTGTTTTCCTTAAAGGAAAACAGGATGCATTTAAAAAAAGGAAAATGAAACTTTTCAGTTTCATATTTTTAGGGCAGGCAGTGGTCCCTGGGACCACTGCCTGCTCTTAAAAAATATTTTGGCACACACTCACAAAGAGGAAGGAGTCCCCTGGGGATTCCTTCCCGTTTGCGAGTGGTTTACCACCTACTTGAAGTAGGTGGTAAACTGCGAATGTTTTGCTACAGCAAATTCGGTCGCAAAACAATAGTACATGGCATTGAGACTCGCTATTAGGAAGGGACGACCCTTCCTAATAGCGAGAGTCGCAAACGCTATTTGGTGAGTCAGTGACTCACAAAATAGCATTTGTACATGCCTGCACCCTTTTTTGCGATCTTAAACAGGCCGATCTTCTGTTTGCGAATGCAAAAAAGGTTTGTACATCTGGCCCTTAGTCTCATGAAAGAGAGCCATCCTCTTTGTGGGTACTTCTCTGGTGACAACAAAAGGTGTTGGAAATGGGCCCTCATCAAATTATTTTTACTTATATTTTCATTTGATGCCACATCACATAAGCCATAGGCAGCCTCTACATACAGAGAATGAACTTCTCTGGTTTGTAAATTTAAAATTCTACAGCTGAGAACTTTCCTGCCAAAAGTCTATTCCTTCACAGAGACTTCGTTCAGCAACTATCCAACATCATGGAGCAGTCTTCAACTAGAGCTTGCTGCCTTGCCCTGCTGAGAATTTCTGACTTCCATTTCAGAGACTAAGGGCCGGATTTAGATCTTGGAGGTCTTACTACCATTCTGCCACCACCGAGGTCCTAATGTAGTCCGTCAAGCCCATAGTGGTCCGACCTCCATATTTGGATGTTGCGGCTATATCCAGCTTCCTACTACCGCAGTGGTCTTGTCTGCTGGCTGAGAGTATGTATCCGGGCTGGCTGTTTCCCACCAAGCCTATTTAGATGTACAACTTGTGTTGGTGGTCTCCTGGTGGTGGAGTCATGACATAGTGAGATTCTGCTGGTGTAAAGACAGGTAAGTACTATGTATCATTATCGGAAAACACATGTATATGTTGGGTTTGTGTCGAAATGTATATATAGGTAATGTGTGCTGTCCATTTTGCTGCATGTTAAATAACATGATGTAAAAGTAAATGTTACCATACACTGCAAAGGACAAGTGACACAGAAGACTACCTTCGATTGCGGCCACAACGGGGTCACTGATCGGCGTTGTGAGGTAGCAAAGGCACAGGAAGGACCTGGAGAAGAATATAGCTCTTTACAACAAATGCGTTGTTCATGCATTCCTTTACAACACGGTCGTTACAACGATGGCGTTGTTACCACGTGAACCATTACATCGCAAGTCATTTCAAAGACTTGCTGTAGGGGGTGGGCTGGACTTAGGAATAGTATTATTTATTATTCCTACTCCAGTTTGTGCAACAGCAGGGAAGGTGTTGGATTCTAAATCAAACACCAGCGTGCCCCCTACAGCAAGTCGTTGAAAAGACTTGCGATGTAATGATACGCGTGGTAACAACTCGGTCGTTGTAACAACCGTGTTGTAAAGGAACTGCGTTGTGGAGACAGCGTTGTAAACGCTGTTTCCCCCTGGGGAATGGCGTACAAGGCGGGTTCCAAATCGGGACCCCAAAAGAAGATGAGTTTTCACCTCTTTTCCTTCAATTGGTGATCCCACCAGAAAAGGCTCGATGGAAAGGCACATTGTAATCTGGAATGTGGGCAGGACTCCCTCCCAAAGCCAAATCTGGCTTCACCGCCGTTGACATGGGAGCAGGTGTCAACGGTGGAGGCGGTGGGACTGCAGCAGTCTTTTCTCCCACAACCCGCCAACATTTAAATTAGGTGAGTGGATGGTCGAGACGGTGAGCAGGAAGAAAGCTGGAAAAACGTCAAGAACTAGATCAGGCCCTTAGTCTGAAGGATAAACTTCCTATCGGGTCCAAGCTGATTTCTGTATCTGACATGCACTCCATCATGGTTGGCCTTAACTTGCTCCTAGGTACTGGTGAAGCACAACCAGACAACCAAGGTTGGGGCTTAACACTTTTTGGGGCTATTGTGACCTTTACATTTTAAACAATAATAACTTTGTTTTCGCTTATTAAATTTTTGTTGATTTGGGGACATATTATGTATTAAAATGTACTCTATTTTTTAATTTGGTTTGAACTATGTGCATATTTGTTTTGCTAACCACTGGTACAGTGCCTGTGTTCCCTTTTTCAACATGAGAAAATTGGCATACTCCTGATTAGTATATTTAACTTACCTATAAGGTGCTAGTACATGGTACAAATGTGTGTTCTGGGCCTGTAAGACCAAAGTCATAAGTGGACTGCACCACCCATTGTGCCAACCACTACAGTGACAGAGTAACCATGACTGCAGGCCTATCCTCTGTAGCTTGGCTGTGAAGTTTTAAACTATAAACTGGACATGTCAAAATAACCTCTTTTGACAGGCCTAAACCCTCCTTTTATATATTAATGTTACCCCTAAGCAGGCATTACTGCCCATAAGGTAGAATGCACAGTATTTAAAAATAGGAAATGTAACTGTTTATTGTTAAACATGCCCTTACAGTGAAAAGGCCCTAAAAGCTCTTTTCACTGCAACAGGGTCAGTTGTCCCAAAGGAACGCATCGGGCTACAATATTAAATTTAGTAATGTTATCTCCGGCCAGGAAACAGCTACAAAAGTCATTTTGGACATTTTTAAATATTTATTACAAGCCCAATTCACAGGTGAAATCCGATTTGTACAAAATATTTTGCAGAAAAAGTTACTCTTTCCCACCCTTAACCCGCTAGATGCCCATTTGCATGAGCCCAGATGTCACCTGGCAGTTAAATAGCTCCCTTGATGAAGGGTGACCTTGCTCCCAGAGCTGAAACTAAGACTATGGGTGAGGGGATGTGTTCTGTTCCTCTGGCAGGATGACAATCTGGGCTGTGCCGAGGATCTTATTTATCTTCAAAGAGGCCTGCTGTGTCACAGGCAAATGTTAGCTAACACCTGGGCAGGGACCTTGTTTATCCCTTCAGCCAGGAAGGCTTCAATCCCAGAGGGAGGGAAGCTGTCTAGAGAACTGGTTTAGAGTAACTACAGATGCTGGGTTGCTCATTTTGCTGGCCACACATCTGAGGTGGGTACACAGGCTCTGCACAGGAGGAGACAGGTTTCACTATATTGGACTTAGACAGAGGGGGCTTTGTGGCAGTGTTTACAGTAGGGCACCCAGGACACTCTGCAAAAGTGGGTAAGGTTGTCAGAGACAACACCGAGTTCCTACAAAAAATCTTGGAATGGGAAATAAATTGGGATCAGAACATCCACATGTGTACCATTGATGTCAAAGCTTTGTACACGTCAATTCTCTGTGACTTAGGTATGGAAGCAGTTGAACATTTTTTATTCAAATCTAGCATGAAGGAAGAACTAAAGATGTTCTTATTGAAACTCTTACACTTTACACTGTACCATAGTTACTTCTGTTGGAACCCGGAGTTCTTCTTACAACTCACTGGAACTTCCATGGGCAATTGTGCAGATCCGAGCTACGCGAATGTCTTCATGCATAAATTCGAATTGGATCACATTCTGTCTAATGACCAATGGAAAAGCAAGCTCATCACCTTTTTAAGATACATCAACGATATCTTCATTTTGTGGTATGGTACCAGAAACAAAGTAATCTCAGCTATTGAAGCATTGAATAACATAAATGATCACATCGGGTATACTTAAGATATTAGCATTAAACACATCAGCTTCTTGGATGTATCTGTTTCTATTGAAAATCAGAGTTTGGAGACCAACAAGCACAGGAAGGAAACTGATCGAAACAACTTATTTCATTTCAATAGCTTCCATCAATATTCACTCAAAGCACATCTTCCATGCTCACAAATTTAAGAGTCAAAAGGATTGTTTCTAACCCAGTCAAATTGGAAGATAACGTGCTTGACATGATAGAAAGATTCAAGAACAGAGGTTATCCTTCTGAAGTGTTAAATAGAGCGGTAACCAGTTCATCTAACCTGACTCACAACCAACTATTAAGTTCACAGAAAGTGACAGCTAAATCCAATTAAACAGTTCTGGTATCGAAGTTTTTTACCAAAAGTGAAGGACCTAAGAACATTTTTCATAAATATTCACCAATGTTACAAACGGAGACTGATTTCAAAGGAATATTTAATGAACTTCCAATGTTTGCGTACGAACGCAGTAAGAACATCAAGGAGCTACTAAAAGAAGATACACAAAAGTCTAAGGACAAGGTGACCTACAAAGGTAGTGTTCCTGTTTGAACTGCAACAATTGTAATAGCACCATAAAAGGGAATTACATCAACCACCCATTGAAAGTTACAAAGACCAGAGTATACACAACAGCTAGCTGCGATTCAAAAAATGTAGTATATCTGCAAAAGTGCCCGTATGGTTTGGTCTACGTGGGCAAAATAGAATGCAAGATCAAAGTCAAACTGAATAAACACGAGAGTAATATAATAACTAAGGACACCACTTAATGGAACAGAATCATAGCATTTGTCAACTAAGCTGCATGATACTAGAGACTGTGGATCTCAGAGATGGCAGAGACAACCGAAAATTCCTTTTACAACGTGAGACCTATTGGATCAAAAAACTGTGTACCCTGTTGCCACATTGATGGAACGATCGCATTGAATACAGTTGTTTTCTTTAAATATACAGACTTCTGATGCTTGGTGTTTATGATGTGTACACACTTTTGCAATAATGAGAATCAGCAGTTTTGTGCAATGCTCCCTTATCATTACTTTGATGTATGGTTAATTGTTTGATATTCACATTTTCAACATGGTGGGTCCATACCACACATACAAACACGTCCTTCTTTGCTGTTAACGCACGCTTTCAAAATGAACACGCTCACTAACCCTGTAGAGAATCAGGATGTAGTTTGGTGAACACATGCCTGTTTGTGAGCTGAATTGAGCCATAGTCGAAGGTAGGACATGTATACAGATAACTTCGCATGATTTTAGACACAGATTTACGTGATGGAAATTAAAGGCACACATCGGTGTGAATGCTCACTGTATCACTCGGGAGCATGTTGAACAAGAGTCTGATAACCACTCCACTACATTTAACAACAGTGCATGCCACGGCGTTTAAAAATCGAGCATGATTTTCAGACATTGATGTATGTGACAGTAATTAAAGGCACTAGTTGGTGTGAATAGGCGCTGTACCACTCGGGAGCATGTTGAATAAGAGACCCATAATTACTTAAGCACACCACTACGTTTAACAACAGAGTATGCCACTGCATTTAATAATCGTGCACCTTTTAATAAGCATAGATATGGTTTATATTTGCGTCACACATAAATGAAATGCTTTCTGCCATCACTAATACCAATGGGTACATAGTTATACTTTACTTACAATGATTGACAATTGTCCATATCAACACACCAACACTTGTGCATGCATTGAACACGGTTCACATGGTGATGGACCCCACAGTACCTCAGGAGTTTATTTCTCATCTTCGCCCTGATTTCTTCTTTCAGAAAGCTATCCCCTGACGAAGGGCTAAGGCAGCCCAAAATGCATTGGGAATAATGACATTTATTGTTACATGTTATGAATGTAAACATGGAAACAGGCCTTGCTTTTGGAAAATTCAATATTTGAAATGAATAAAATTCATATTTGAATGTAGACCTTTAATATGAAATGAACGACTTAAAATTGAACATTGATAAGCATCACTAATCACAAGAAAGAAAAGAAAAAAGTCCTCCATTTGAAAGCAAGCAGTGCACTCAAGAGACGCTACCCCTTGGGGGAGGTATTTCCTAAATATTGTTACACGCTTCTGATCAGAAAGCTCAACCTTAATGTCCGCCAAACAGTCAACAATCATATTACCACAGTTGGATATTTTGAAAACAGTTTATATACAGACATCGAGTGCATGAGCTAACCTCTATGGTCCTTACATGTCTCATTTGTGTCTTGCTTAAGAAGGAAGGAAATGTCTGGGATTCCTGCCGTGTGATTTTTATAAAGGAGTTGGATATGTGGGGTTCTTACATGTCTCAGTTGGTGGTTTTTGTGAATGAAAGAGATGTATTGTGTTCTCACAAGTCTTAGTTGTGTGGTGATTGTGACGGAGGGAGCTGGATGGACTGTTACATGTCTCAGTTGTGTTGTCTTTGTGAATGAAGGAGATGTATTGGATACTCATATGCCTCAGTAGTGTGGTCATTGTAAAAGAGGGAGACATGTGTTGTCAATCCCCTGTGGCCCGACGTTAACTGAATTGGGGAGGGGCCATGTGGCCTCCTTCCCGGGCCGATTATGACCCAGTGACCCCAAGCCCCAGGGCCTGGCCACAAACAAATGGAGATGGGGCAACTCCATTAATGACTCCAGAAGGGGTGCCATGGGGACCTCCACCTTCTGTTTGCTCAGGCTGGTCCCAGGGAGGTGGTGGTTCCTGGGGCCATACACGACCCAGGAGGGGGCTGCATGACCCCCTCCCAGTTTTACTTATTTAATAGGACCCAGGTGGGTGGTAGTTCCTGAGGCCCCCGCCCTCCTCTTAATACTAGTTTTTTGCCCCAGGGAGGTGGTGGTCCCAGGGGCTTCTTCAAAGCCCAGGAGGGGGTTCTGCACTCCCCCTCCTTTTATAAAACCATAGCACAGGGAGGAGGTGGTCCACAGGGCTTCACTGAAGACTAGGAGGGGGGTATGCATAGACCCATTCAATTTTTAAAGAAAAAGCCAGGGGAGGTGGTGGTCCCCGGGGCTCCATGAGTCTCAGAAGGGGCCCCCATGCACCCCCTCCTTCATTTAAACAATGCCAGTGGGACCTGGCCCACCTGGGGGCTTTTTCCCAAAAAAGCACGGAAGCCCACGCTTTTTAAAAAAAAAAAATTCACAGGAGTTGCAGATCAGCCACAAGTTTTGGTGAAAATATAAAAAAATGCTTTTTTGCCCTGGTGGGATACCTCTGGGACCCCACAACCAGAGCTAAGGTGTCAGGATATTTCTACACTGAACCCTTTTTTTAAAAAACATTTCTTCTGGGACTTGGCTGAAGCCTAGTCCCAAGATGGCTGCCAACACTTCCTGCTTGAAGTGTTGGCAGTGTTGCAGGGATTCTGCACAAAAACAGAACTATGCCCGGATTTTAGGATCTTGGTGTATGGGGACTGAGTCATCCCACCACCTTAGTACCCATGAGCCCAGGACCGACTAGCTACAGTGTCTCACTTGCTCTCCTACTCACTCACAGAGAAGCAAATGATTAGACACCCCAGAACACAACACTCACAGATCTCTCAGGAATCATGGTAACAAGACACACCCTTTCACTCGCACTTTTGTACTCATCCACAATAAGATCTGATAGAGTAACGAAATAGTTTAAAATATTTATTTTGGGGAGAGGATGTAGTCTTACGGCTAGAGCGGTCGACTTCGAAGCTGGGGAACCGGGTTCGAGTCTTGGCAATGACGCTCAACGTCCTGTGATTCTGGACAAATCACTTAATCTCCCCATGCCTAACAAAAATGAATGTGTCCTTGTGTAACAAAACTGGTGCTATGTAAAGCGCTCTGATACCCGATATCTTCGGGTCTAGTTCGCGCTATATAAAACTCCCCCCAAAAAAAAAAACTAACGTGCCCTGACATGCAGTGTACGTGTCACAACAAGCAGGAAAATGCATAATACAAATATAGTCAGCATAGCAGCTAGTCCATAAATCATGCAGGGATATGTCATCATAAAAAGACAGTGGAGCCTTTCCTCCCTCCCCTTGCTACAAGCAGTATTGTTATATATTAGAAGATCTCTGGGCTTTGTCGGCAGACCAATACCTCAGCCTATAGATGGTGGATCTACATCACAATTGCTGTCTCGCTCTTCTCCATGGAAAGGTCCCTCTCCAAGTGTGTCTCACCTAAGTCGCGTATCCCATTAAAAACCAAAGTACGTTGTCCAAACAACAACTGCATCGGTATGTTTTGTCTAAGGGCTAAGGTCTGGCCAGAACAAAATAACAAGGGGCATTTTTGTTCGAACTTGCACATAATGTCAGTCAAAATCCCAGGAACATGCAGAGAGAGAACCCAGTGTTGAGTTCTCATGTGAAAGCAATCAATAAAATATTGCAAAAATAAAGATGTGTAGTAATGTGCACAAAAGCAGCAGGCAAGCTGCAGCATGCTCATACTAAGTTAGGGAAAACCGACAATGTCCCCCCAGGCCACGTGACAGATCTTAGCATGAGATCGGAAGGGTTTGTAGAACCTTCATGTCCCTAGATATATACATTTGTTTTTTCTTTAATATCTCCCAAACTACTGAACAGATTTACACCAAATAACAAAAAGCTCTGTTTCTAGCCCAAGAGCGAGCTTTCTGCCAAATTTGGTGTAATTCCGTTCAGCAGTTTGGGCTATAGTCGTGTTCAAAATCCCTTTGGAAATTATCGTGGGAAAAACACTTTTTTTGACCCCACTTTATCTCGGCCACCGCTCGACGGATCGCCCCGAAACTTCCCATGCACAATTAGAATCACAGGGGCACTTTTTGGGGGAAAATCTCATGATGGATTTGTCAAATGTGCCACAGATATAGGCAAGTCAAACAATGCTTTTCCTATTGAAACATGGTCCTAACTATAACTACCTATTGGTGACCGCCAGTAGGTAATATATGTCATTGCCTCCATTGCAGTCAACCAGTAGTGTTGACACATCTGTCTTCACCATCCGATCTACCATGGTGCAGTGTTAAATCTGTCAAAATGGGATCTAGAGCTCCATCTAGAATGTTAGTTCAGTCAAATATTTTTGCTAAGTTAGGGCCAGATGTACGACCATTCAGTTTAGCGAGTCACAATTTGCGCCAAATTGCGACTCGCTAAAGTGAATGTACAACAGTGTCTCAGACACTGTTTGCGATTCCCAATGGGGTCACAAATTGCATGCCAAATCAATGTTCATGAGGCAAGCGCAATTTGCGACCCCATTGGGAATGGCTAGCACTCACAGAGATGGTGGCCTGCTGGGGTCTGCAGACCACCATATCTGTGACTTATTTTTAAATAAAGCAGTTTTTAAAAAAATGCAGCCCGTTTTCCTTAAAGGAAAACAGGATGCATTTAAAAAAAGGAAAATGAAACTTTTCAGTTTCATATTTTTAGGGCAGGCAGTGGTCCCTGGGACCACTGCCTGCTCTTAAAAAATATTTTGGCACACACTCACAAAGAGGAAGGGGTCCCCTGGGGATTCCTTCCCGTTTGCGAGTGGTTTACCACCTACTTGAAGTAGGTGGTAAACTGCGAGTGTTTTGCTACAGCAAATTCGGTCGCAAAACAATAGTACATGGCATTGAGACTCGCTATTAGGAAGGGACGCCCCTTCCTAATAGCGAGAGTCGCAAACGCTATTTGGTGAGTCAGTGACTCACAAAATAGCATTTGTACATGCCTGCACCCTTTTTTGCGATCTCAAACCGGCCGATCTCCCATTTGCGAATGCAAAAAAGGTTCGTACATCTGGCCCTTAGTCTCATGAAAGAGAGCCATCCTCTTTGTGGGTACCTCTCTGGTGACAACAAAAGGTGTTGGAAATGGGCCCTCATCAAATTATTTTTACTTATATTTTCATTTGATGCCACATCACATAAGCCATAGGCAGCCTCTACATACAGAGAATGAACTTCTCTGGTTTGTAAATTTAAAATTCTACAGCTGAGAACTTTCCTGCCAAAAGTCTATTCCTTCACAGAGACTTCGTTCCAGCAACTATCCAACATCATGGAGCAGTCTTCAACTAGAGCTTGCTGCCTTGCCCTGCTGAGAATTTCTGACTTCCATTTCAGAGACTAAGGGCCGGATTTAGATCTTGGAGGTCTTACTACCATTCTGCCACCACCGAGGTCCTAATGTAGTCCGTCAAGCCCATAGCGGTCCGACCTCCATATTTGGATGTTGCGGCTATAGCCAGCTTCCTACTACCGCAGTGGTCTTGTCTGCTGGCTGAGAGTATGTATCCGGGCTGGCTGTTTCCCACCAAGCCTATTTAGATGTACAACTTGTGTTGGCGGTCTCCTGGTGGTGGAGTCCTGACATAGTGAGATTCTGCTGGTGTAAAGACAGGTAAGTACTATGTATCATTATTGGAAAACACATGTATATGTTGGGTATGTGTCGAAATGTATATATAGGTAATGTGTGCTGTCCATTTTGCTGCATGTTAAATAACATGATGCAAAAGTAAATGTTACCATACACTGAATAGGACAAGTGACACAGAAGACTACCTTCGATTGCGGCCACAACGGGGTCACTGATCGGCGTGGTGAGGTAGCAACAGCACAAGAAGGACCTGGAGAAGAATATAGCTCTTTACAACGAATGCGATGTTTACGCATTCCTTTACAACACGGTCGTTACAACGATCGCGTTGTTACCACGTGAACCATTACATCGCAAGTCATTTCAAAGACTTGCTGTAGGGTGTGGGCTGGACTTAGGAATAGTATTATTTATTATTCCTACTCCAGTTTGTGCAACAGCAGGGAAGGTGTTGGATTCTAAATCAAACACCAGCGTGCCCCCTACAGCAAGTCGTTGAAAAGACTTGACGATGTGATGATACGCGTGGTAACAACTCGGTCGTTGTAACAACCGTGTTGTAAAGGAGACTGCGTTAATGGAAGACTAGCGTTGTAAGCGCTGTTTCCCCTGGGGAATGGCGTACAAGGCGGAGTTCCAAATCGGGTCCCCGAAAGAAGATGAGTTTTCACCTCTTTTCCTTCAATTGGTGATCCCACCAGAAAAGGCTCAATGGAAAGGCACTTGTAATCTGGAATGTGGGCAGGACTCCCTCCCAAAGCCAAATCTGGCTTCACCGCCATTGACACGGGAGCAGGTGTCTCGGTGGAGGCGGTGGGACTGCAGCAGTCTTTTCTCCCACAACCCGCCAACATTTAAATTAGGTGAGTGGATGGTCGAGACGGTGAGCAGGAAGAAAGCTGGAAAAACGTCAAGAACTAGATCAGGCCCTTAGTCTGAAGGATAAACTTCCTATCGGGTCCAAGCTGATTTCTGTATCTGACATGCACTCCATCATGGTTGGCCTTAACTTGCTCCTAGGTACTGGTGAAGCACAACCAGACAACCAAGGTTGGGGCTTAACACTTTTTGGGGCTATTGTGACCCTTACATTTTAAACAATAATAACTTTGTTTTCGCTTATTAAATTTTTGTTGATTTGGGGTCATATTATGTATTAAAATGTACTCTATTTTTTTAATTTGGTTTGAACTCTGTGCATATTTGTTTTGCTAACCACTGGTACAGTGCCTGTGTTCCCTTTTTCAACATGAGAAAATTGGCATACTCCTGATTAGTATATTTAACTTACCTATAAGGCGCTAGTACATGGTACAAATGTATGTTCTGGGCCTGTAAGACCAAAGTCATAAGTGGACTGCACCACCCATTGTGCCAACCACTACAGTGACAGTGTAACCCTGACTGCAGGCCTATCCTCTGTAGCTTGGCTGTGAAGTTTTAAACTATAAACTGGACATGTCAAAATAACCTCTTTTGACAGGCCTAAACCTTCCTTTTATACATTAATGTTACCCCTAAGCAGGCCTTACTGCCCATAAGGTAGAATGCATGGTATTTAAAAATAGGAAATGTAACTGTTTATTGTTAAATATGCCCTTACAGTGAAAAGGCCCTAAAAGCTCTTTTCACTGCAGCAGGGTCAGTTGTCCCAAAGGAACGCATCGGGCTACAATATTAAATTTAGTAATGTTATCTCCGGCCAGGAAACAGCAACAAAAGTCATTTTGGACATCTTTAAATATTTATTGCAAGCCCAATTCACAGCTGAAATCCGATTTGTAAAACATATTTTGCAGAAAAAGTTACTCTTTCTCACCCTTAACCCGCTAGATGCCCATTTGCATGAGCCCAGATGTCACCTGGCAGTTAAATAGCTCCCTTGATGAAGGGTGACCTTGCTCCCAGAGCTGAAACTAAGACTATGGGTGAGGGGATGTGTTCTGTTCCTCTGGCAGGTTGACAATCTGGGCTGTGCCGAGGAACTTATTTATCTTCAAAGAGGCCTGCTCTGTCACAGGCAAATGTTAGCTAACACATGGGCAGGGACCTTGTTTATCCTTTCAGCCAGGAAGGCTTCAATCCCAGAGGGAGGGAAGCTATCTAGAGAACTGGTTTAGAGTAACTACAGATGCTGGGTTGCTCATTTTGCTGGCCACACATCTGAGGTGGATACACAGGCTCTGCACAGGAGGAGACAGGTTTCACTATATTGGACTTAGACAGAGGGGGCTTTGTGGCAGTGTTTGCAGTAGTGCACCCAGGACACTCTACAACAGTGGGTAAGGTTGTCTCTGGGAATATTTATCCTGTTAGTTAGGAATGGGCCAGGAGCCACCCCCATCCCACAGACTGGTGCCAGGCATAAATGTGGCACCCATAGCATCCTCCTAAGAGCACTTTCTGGAGCTGTGGAAGAACAGAATAGGACTGGAGCTGCTGTCTGTGGCCCAGGCATAGCCTAGAAGACTGGACTTGCTCTCTCTCTTGAACATAGGACAAAGAAGAGGACTGCAAGGGTCACAAGGCTGACCTCCTGTGCAAGCTACAGGACACAGCAAGCTACAAGAGGCCTTACCTGCAGCTGCGCAGTAGAATAGTTCAAACTGGTCCTGCCCTGGACCCTGCTGCTGGAGGGAATCTTGACCCTCAAGTGCTATCCTAAGGGTCCTGGATCCTTGGCTTGTATCATAGTGTAACCTCTGAACCTTTCCTGAAACCTGGGACTTAGAAACACTTTGGCATCAAAGACCTCCAGAGGACTGGGTCCAATTTCCCAGGTGATCTGATAGCGATGCATTTCCAATAGGCCAAAGGTTCAGGTTGCTCTAATATGAGCTTTTCCACAGCAGCAAATCCAATTTAGTGGGATTTAGTGGAGAAGATAGTGGGCCTCGTGGAGCCCACTTCACCACAACCTGCAGCCTTGTCCCAATGAACGAATTTGAGCTCCAAAATAGTGACCAAGTCTGATGGTATAAACCATCACAGGGCGAAAGTACGAAAAGTAGCTGGCTAGTGAGGGAACTTCTATGGGTGGGAAATTTAAAATTCTACAGCTGAGAGCTTTCCTGCCAAATATCTATGACTTCACAGAGACTTCATCCAGCAGCTATCCGACAACCTGGAACACTCTTCAGCTACTACCTCCTACCTTACCCTGCTGAGGATTTCTGACTTCCATTTCACAGACTAAGAGGCCTGATTTAGATCTCAGTGGACGTATTGCTCCATCACAACGGTGACAGATGTCCCATCTGCTGAAACATAAAAAACATAGGATATAATGAGATTTATATTTCGGCAGATGGAATGTCTGTCACCGATGTGACGGAGTAATCTGTCCACCGAGATCTAAATCAGGCCCTTACTCTGAAGGTAAAACATCCTACCGAGTCAAACCTTGTTTCTGTATCTGGCATGCAATCCATCATAGTTGGCCTTAACTTGAGCCTAGGTACCGTTGATGCGCAACCAGATGGCCGAGGTTGGCACTTAACACTTTTTGGTTCTATTTTGATTGTTAAACTTTAAAAATTCATAACTTTGGTTTGCTTATTGGATTTTTGTTGATTTGGTATAATTTTGTTTATTAAAATGCTCTCTTTTTTTCTAAATTGGTTTTGGATTTTTCCTGTGTTGTGTTTTCTTTTGACCTTATTACTGTTTTGGTACTGAATTAATACTTTATACATTGCTTCTGAGTTAAACCTGTGTACTCTGTGTTATAACTACCAGGGGGTGAGCTCAGGTTAATTTCTTGACCTTAAAGATAAACCCTGATGAGGGTTGTGGATATAACTTGAAGTGGGTTTCCATCCCATCAACTAATATCCAAATTTCTTGCAGTGTCATTAATTGGTTGACAGAGTAAAAGCATATCATACTGAACATCAATTGTTTACTGACCAGACATTACTAAGATAGCACATTTGTTAATGCTTGCAGTTTTTTGTTTAATTATTTAGGCTCTCCATGGAATCAGTCATACTAGATCTGTAAAATAACCTGAAACTAACTTTGAATTACAGAATAGGAATTGAGGCATTTTTGGGATGTTTTTAAAGATTTTAAGTGGATTTTCTAGTTAACACAAACACCATCAGTCCCATTATAACCCCATACTACACATCTTTTCTGAGTTCATGATACACTACCTAGCCATTGAGCTAAGTGAACAGAGTGACCTGTGGACCTAGAACTATAGTGCAGACCAAAACAAGACCCTCTTCTTATCCCTGTTGAGTGGGAGGCAGTTCTCCTAGCAAGTCATGTCAGTTTCATGATTCAGTATCAAGACAGAAATGTCATCCTACAGTCATATTGTGACCTAAATATCAAGAAGCAACATATTTTAAAGGCAACTGATGTATAGGTAAATGTATGTAACTGATATGTGGATAAATCTGTATTTACTATTCTTAACTCCACATCCATGTACCAGATAGATAGACAGATAGATAGATAGATAGATAGATAGATAGATAGATGGATGGATGGATGTGCGTATATGAGTGTCTGAGTGGGTCTGTGAGTGGGTGCATGAGTGTCTGAGTGGGTCTGTGAATGAGTGCATGAGTCTCTCAGTGGGTCTGTCAGTGGATGCATGAGTCTCTCAGTGGGTCTGTGTAGGAAGCTGTCTCTCTATATAGTGCATTGAAATGAAGTATACTGTGCAAAGAGTCCAGTGAGTCCCCTATGGATTTACAGAGGCAAGAGAATATACTGCTAATGCTCTATTTGTGGTATGTGGGCAAGCAGTTAGGCTTATCAGGGGTAATGCTAAGCATTTGTTGTACTGACAGAGGCAATAAATGAGACACACACTCAAGAATACATCTTAGACCAATTTGCAAAAATAATATAAATTTTTATATAATTTTCAAACCAAGAACTTCATTTTACAGTAAGTACTTTTAAAGTTATGAGTTTTTAGAGTTTGCAAAATCAATTAACATTTGTGCGCACCTATGCCCCTTTGAAGTAAAGGGGGTAAAAAGACAAAAATGCATATAAATTTGTACAGTCGACTTTCAAGGTTCACCTCCTAGATTTCAGTAGTTAACATGGCCAGGTCCTATGTTCCACCAGCAGATTCTCGGGAGCAATCCGGATTCTACCGGGAGCAGGGTGCTAAGTTCGTTGGCAGCTGGTGCACTACAGGGAAGGGGGCCATTTGAAAACACACTGCGCAAAGGGACTTACAGGTAATTCGAGGGGGCCCATCCAAGAGAGAAGATTGCAAGGGCCTCAGGAGCATGGGACCACAGCTGGATCATTGTTACAGGGGCCGGTCTGGCCGGGTACTGAGCAGATAGTTCAGCCGGGCAACATGTGTCAAGAGGCCCTTGCAGTCAGGGGCAGGGGCAACTTGGAGAGTCGATTCTGGGACAGCTGGGCCACTCACAGATTGGGTTTCAGGGTCTCAACATCCCTCAATGGGTGCTTGCTTCCTAGGCAGTTGGAGTCCATATGGGAATTCTTCTTTGAGGTGCAGGTTGCAGGAGGTACTCTGGGTATTGGTGAGGCACGGCTCTGGTAGGACTTGGTGTCCTCCAACTTGGTGGGGAGACAGATCTGACCCTTTGGAGATGGTATACCACTTTTGGTCCGGGTGCTGCATTTGAGTGGCTGGGCAGCAGAAAGTCAGTAAGTCAAGAGCCTGGGGTACGGTGTCTACTGTCGCAGGGGAGCAGAGCCTCTTCCCCAAAGGAGGTTCTTTGCCAATTTTTCAAAGACTGGAGGTGCTCCTGGGTTCTTGGAGTCCTCTTGGCAAGGTGAGGCAGCAAACTACGATTGTCAATTCCTTCAGGCAGCAGGCAAGGTTTGGTGCCAATTTCTCTGCAGGAGGGCTTCAGTTCTCTGGCAGCAGCTCTTCTTGGTCCGTTCTTCTTTGTGGTCATTGAATATAAAATTCAAGGTCCAAGGATGCCATCTAAATACTAAATTTAGGGGCACTAATGGGGGAGATAGGTAGTAGCCAATGGGCTACCTACCTTTTGGGTGTCTACACCCCCTAAGAGACCACTTCCTGTGGGAAGGGGCAATACCCACTCCCTGATAACTTATTTGTTAGACTTGGCATCTTTTGGCGTGTTTCCCCTGACTTTTTGCTTTCTGACCTCCCGGTTTTGACTCTGTTTTTGCTGGTGTGATGATTCTGCGCACTTTCCTCACTGCGGTCCAGTGGGAAAGTGCAAGTGCTCCTGTATAAAATGTGTTATGGATTGGTGTTTCCATGATTGGCCTATTTGGTTTATGTGTCAGTCCCTTGTAAAGTGCACTGCGAGTGCCAGGGCCTATAGACCAAATGCTGTTGGTGGGCTGCAGCACTGGATTGTGCCACCCACGCAAACAGCCCGTAAAGTGTAACTCGGGCCTGCCACCGCAGAGCCTGTGCGCAGCCTGGGGCTGCCATGTCGACTTGGCAAGTGCACACACTTGCAAGTCCCTAAACCTTCCCTTTGCTGCATGTTAGTCACCCCTAAGGTAGGCCCAAGGTACCCCTGTGGGCAGGGTGCGGTGTATGCGAAAGGTAGGACATGCCCGGGTGTGTGCGGCATGTCCTGATAGTGAATTACAGCCTAGTTCGTTTTTCACTATTGCAAGGCTACCTGTTCCCCTAGGCCAGAACGGGCGGTTTTGATTATTACAGCTTATAATCCTAACTGACCCCGGGAACATGGTAGAAATTCGAGTTTAGTATGCCTGGACTCAGAATGATAAAATGCAGCTTTTAGTAAGGTTGGTTTTAACATTCTGTGTTTGAAAATACCACTTTTAGAAAGTGGGTATTTTCTTGCCTAACCATCCAAGCCTGCCTCTGCGAGGTTGTGTATTCCGTGTCTGGAATGTGAGTGACCGGGGCTGGGGGATGCCAGGAGACAGGGTGAGTCAGCGCAGGGCTGAATAGCCAGATCGACCTGTAGATGGGTGGGAGGGGTCGCACCTGGGCCCTGAATAGGACAGTGCCTTCCCTCCACAATGCTGGCTCCACCTCCTGTGGTGCGTCTGATGTCCCTGGCCTACTCACTGAAAGAAGGGACGGAGACTTGTCAACAAAGTGCTCCAGAACTGGTTTGGACTAGGCGAAGGCCTCTCTGCCTTCAGAGAACAAAGGAATTTGGGATATAAATATTGGGGCCCTGACCCCATGAATTTAGATCTCGCTGGAATCAAGGAACCTGCCAAGACGAAGAGCTGGAAGAGCTGCCAGGAGGAGTACTGCCCCTTTGCTGTGTTGTTGCTTTGTTGGGCTGGCCTGCAGCTGCTGCTTCTGCCTTGGGCAGTGAAAGGACTGGACTGAACTTTCTACGAACTTGTGCTGAGTATCTCCAAGGGCCAGGAACCGAGCTGGCCTCCTGTTAAGAAGTCTCAGGGACTGCAAAGACTTCACAAGCCTCTGGGTACCGCTTCTGGAACGCTGTTTCAGTTGCCACAGAGGAAGGGAACTGCAACCGACTCCGTCAACCGAATCCATCCCTGGCCGGTGACCTGTTTGCACCGCAGACCGCATCGCCCCGCTTCGCATCGCAACCCTGGTCTCACCGTGGGCGACGTCCGACGCCGCCAACATCGAGCCGCTGCTTGCACCGTGACCTGTGGGCACCGCAGTTCGCATCGCATCGCTTCACTGGGCCAGCCGGACCAGACCGACACTGTCGCTGCAACTGGCTCAAGAGTCGAGACCGCACCGCATTTGGGGCACCGCTCGCACGTCTGCGACGCACCGCTCCGACTCGCACCGCTGTCCGACGCCAGCTCCCGCACTCCGGCTAGGTCGCCTGCATCGCAACCTGTCAGCACCGCATCGAGCATCGTCTCGCCCTGCATCGCACGCCTTGGACTCACCGACTCCGTCTGCACGACGCTCATCGAGCCGCTGCCTGCACCGCATCGAGGGACACCGCACCTTGCATCGCTCCGTCTTGCACCGCAACCGCGACGAACGCCGACCGGCTCGTACACTCCGTACCAGCCACAACGAGAAAGGTACTGTAACCGAGTCTGTTCATGACTCTGCTGGCCCGTATCGACGCGGTCGGCTGGAACTGTTAGACTCTGTGGTTTTCAGCATCACGGTAGGCTCGGACGGAGCTACCGACTCGTACGAACTTTGCTTTTGTGCTATTCCTGCAAAGAAGAAGTTAACGTATCAAGTATTCATTCGTAAAGTATAGTATTGTGGATTTTTGTCGTAATTGGTCTTGTCTTGAGTATATAAAATATTGGTTATTTTTCTAAACTGGTGTGGTGTCCGTTTGTAGTGTTTACACTGTATTACTGTTGGTTATGTGCAAATGCTTTACACACTGCCTCTGAATTAAGCCTGACTGCTCGTGCCAAGCTACCACGAGGGTGAGCAGGGGTTACTTCACGAGTGTAACAACCCTTACCCTGACTAGGAAGAAGGGTCCCTACTTGGACAAAGGTGCAAGCCCTTGCCAACTAGAGATCCCATTTCTAACATTGGTTGTCAGCGGTGAGGATAGGACTTGTGTTTGCACTTGACTTACAGTGATTGGTGTGCACTACTACCATATCGCAGACCATTACGTACCACATACTGGTTCTTTTTCTTTTGGCCTATTTTTGATCTTGCCAGTTTTCAACTCACGACTTTTGTCATGCCTGAATCAATTGCATCATCCGTTGCATCTCTGGAAGTTATCTTTGAGGAGGACAGGTTGGAATCCTACGCCGTAAAGGAGTTACGAGCGATTTGTAAAAACCTGAAAGTCCAAATTAAAGGCCTCACAAGGAAGGAGGAGCTACAGAAGGCGCTGAGGGCCTGGGTAGCAGCCAGACATGCCAATGGGCAGCCTGGTGATCTCAGTGAGGAGGCGGAGGAGCCTATTTCCAGGGTGGATGTGCTTTTGGGTAGGGGGAACCCGCCAGGTCAGGCAGCAGCAGTCTGTCCCCAGAGGAGCTGGAGGACAGGCGGGAGGCAAGGCAGTTCGAGCTGCAGAAGCTCAGGCTGGAGAGTGAGCGGGAGGAGAAGAGATTGGCCATAGAGGAGAGGAAGATGCTCTTAGAGCATGAGAGAGAACTGAAGGAGCTAGAACTTAGGAGTAAGTCAGGCTCAGATGGTGGCAGCAATTCGTCCAGAAAGGCAGACAGGATTGTGCACATTCCCAAGAACGTAGGCAAGGAGTTCAAGAAGGGGGATGACATACAAAGGTGGTTCCAGGGTTATGAGGCAGCCATACACATGAATGGGGTCCCTGAGGAGAATTGGGGAGCAGGATTGTGGCCACTTTTCCCGGAAGAAGCAAGGGATGCTCTGATAGCTTTGGGTAAGGGGTATCACCTCACCTATGCTGACATGAAGGATGCCCTCCTCACGAAGTATGGTCTTACTCCTGAAAAGTACAGGGATCAGTTCAGGTCCAGTAAGAAGTCTGATGTCAACACTTGGTTGGAATGTGTGGATGTGTTCTGCAGGTCTCTGGATGGTTGGGTGAAGGGCAGTAGTGTAACAGATTTTCAGGGGCTCTACAACTTGATTGCATGGGAGCACTTGTCTAGTCTATGTTTTGCAGATCTGCGCCAGCACCTAGTTGATAGTAAGCTAACTGACCCCAGGAAGCTTGCTATGGAAGCGGACCGCTGGGTGAGTACCAGGGTCCACAAGAAAGCGTTTGGGGGAGACTCAGCCAAAGGTGGGCAGGGTCCCCAGCAGAAAGGTGGGGGGGACAAGGGTAAAGCACAGGAGTTCTCTAAAGGGCCCCAAACTAGTACCCAGGGTAAAGGTTCCCAGCCCCCCGGTGATAAGAAGAAAGGGGTCTCTACAGGGAAGCCTGTTGAGACCGGCCCCCGCAAGTGTTATGCATGTGACCAGGTAGGTCACTTTAAGGGGGACCCCAAGTGCCCGAAGGGGACACAGCCACCCACCGGTGGACAATCCAAAGTGTTGGCTAGTGTAGCGCTTGGGGAGGAGGGATGCCCACAGGAGGGTGGGGATCCCGCAGAAATGACCCTTGTCTCACTCGGGGACAGTGAGATGGTCCCAGGAAACCAGGTGCCCCCTAACACAAAGAAATATAGCACCTGGGTGACCATTAATGGGAACAGGGTAGAGGCTCTCAGAGATACTGGAGCCAGTGTGACCTCAGTCCGGTGTCACCTGGTGTCTGAGAAGCAAGTAGTCCCAGGAGCATTCCACCAAGTAGTTGCTGTCGACAACTCTGAGCGCCAGTGTATGGTGGCGCAGGTTCCCTTTGAATGGGGGGGGTCTCAGGTCCCTTGAGGGTGGTTGTGAGCCCTACCATGCCTGTCGATTGTCTGCTAGGAAACGACCTGGAGCAGTCCTCATGGAAGGAGGTTGAGCTCAGGTCTCACTTGGAGATGCTTGGGTTGCCAGAGTGGGCATGCGTGTCTACTCGGTCAATGGCGGCCAGAAAGGGTGATCAAGAGGACTTGGAGCCTGAAACAGTGGCCCAAGTCCCTGCCAAGAGAAAGGGCAGGGGCGCGGGAAACCGGCCCCCGAAGTTCCCACGGACCGGGAGGAGGCGGACCTCGAGGGGGACGCCCCGGTGCCTACAGGGGAGCAGGTAGCCGAACTGGGAGACATCTCTGAGCTGACCCATTGGCAGCAAGAAGGGGGTCCCACCAGGGAGGAGTTCTGCAGGGAGCAGAACGAGTGCCCTACTCTGGAGGGTCTGCGGCGGCAGGCTGCAGACCAGGCAGCTGGTAATCAGTCCGGGTCACATCTGATCTACTGGGAGAGTGGTCTCCTATACAGTGAGCCTAAGGTTGCTGAGCCTGGGTCAGCCCGTGTGCTGGTGGTACCCCAGCGCTTCAGGACCTTCCTACTGGGTCTGGCTCATGACGTGCCTTTGGCAGGACATTTGGGGCAGGACAAGACCTTTGACAGGCTTGTCACCCACTTCTTTTGGCCCCAAATGCGAAGGCAGTCAGATGCACACTGTAGGTCTTGCCAAACTTGCCAGGCAAGTGGTAAGAGTGGGAGGAAGGTCAAAGCTCCTCTCCAACCTTTTCCGGTTGTTGGAACACCCTTTGAAAGGGTAGGGATGGATATAGTGGGGCCACTGGATCCCAAGACAGCCATGGGCAACAGGTACATCCTGGTCTTGGTGGACCATGCCACCCGGTACCCGGAGGCAATCCCTCTCAGGACAACGACGGCGCCAGTGGTGGGCCGGGCGTTAATGGGGATCTTTTCCCGTGTGGGATTCCCCAGAGAGGTGGTTTCCGATAGGGGGACCAATTTCATATCGAAGTATATGACATCCCTGTGGAAGGAGTGTGGGGTAACCTACAAGTTCACCACTCCTTACCACCCACAAGGAAACGGTCTGGTGGAGAGATTCAACCAGACCTTGAAAGGCATGATCAAGGGTCTAACAGAACCCATGAGGCGTAAGTGGGACGTCCTCTTGCCATGCCTACTCTTTGCGTACAGGGAGGTGCCTCAGAAGTCTCTTGGGTACAGCCCCTTTGAGCTCCTGTATGGCCACCCTGTCAGAGGACCTCTGAGTTTGGTGAAGGAAGGCTGGGAGGCGGCTCCCAGGAAAACTCCCCAGGATGTATTTAGCTACATGCTGGCCTTTAGAAACCAAACTGCCCGCTTCAGGAAACTCGCTCAGGCGAACCTAGAAGCAAGCCAGGAAGAAATGAAGAGATGGTATGACCAGAACGCCACTCTGGTCGAATTTCAACCTGGGCAAAAAGTGTGGGTAATGGCCCCAGTGGCACCTTGTGCCTTGCAGGACAAGTGGACTGGGCCATATGAGGTAAAGGAGCGCAAAAGTGACGTCACCTACCTGGTGGATTTGCAGGCTCCAAGGAACCCTTTGAGGGTCCTTCACGTGAACCGCCTCAAGCCCCACTTCGAGAGGTCCGAAGTGAGTATGCTCTTGGCGACAGATGATGGGGTGGAAGAGGAGAGCGAGCCTCTCCCTGACCTCCTGTCTACCAAGGAGCATGATGGGTCAGTAGAGGGTGTGATCCTCTCCCCTACTCTGACTCAGGAGCAGCAGGGGGACTGTCGCCAGTTGTTGGGACAGTTCGCCCCACTGTTCTCTCTGACTCCCGGTGTTACTCACTGGTGTACCCATGACGTGGACACCGGTGACAGCCATCCTGTGAAGCACAAGATTTACAGGTTGACTGACCGGGTCAGAGCCAGCATCAAGGAGGAGGTCTCTAAGATGTTGGCGTTAGGGGTGATTGAGCCCTCCCACAGTCCTTGGGCCAGCCCAGTGGTCTTGGTCCCAAAGGCTGCGGCGCCCGGTGCCACTCCAGAACTCCGGTTTTGTGTGGACTACCGTGGGCTCAATGCCGTCACCAGGACTGACGCGCACCCCATCCCCAGAGCTGATGAGCTCATTGATCGGTTGGGAGCTGCCCGGTTCCTCAGCACGTTTGATTTAACGTCTGGGTACTGGCAGATTGCCTTAACCGATGGGGCCAAGGAGAGATCAGCATTCTCAACCCCAGAAGGTCATTACCAATTCCGGGTGATGCCCTTTGGGTTGAAGAATGCCCCTGCCACCTTTCAGAGGTTGGTCAATCAGGTGTTGGCTGGGCTGGAGGATTTCAGTGCCGCCTACCTGGATGACATTGCTGTGTTCAGTTCCAGCTGGGAAGAACATTTACAGCACCTTGAGAAAGTGTTGAGGGCTCTGCAAGGTGCAGGCCTCACGATCAAGGCCAGTAAGTGCCAGATCGGGCAGGGTTCGGTGGTATACTTGGGACACCAGGTAGGAAGCGGCCAGGTGGCGCCCCTACAACCCAAGATTGACACCATTCTGGCTTGGGAGCCCCCCAAGACCCAGACAGAGGTGAGAGCCTTCTTAGGTCTCACCGGTTATTATAGGAGATTTGTTAAGGGCTATGGCACCATCGTTGCCCCCTTAACAGAGCTGACCTCTAAGAGGCAGCCCAGGAAAGTGATCTGGACTGAGTCCTGCCAGAAAGCTTTTGATGCCCTGAAGGCAGCCATGTGCACGGCGCCCGTGCTCAAGGCACCTGACTTCTCCAAAGAATTTGTCGTGCAGACTGACGCTTCAGAGCATGGTGTGGGAGCGGTGCTCTCACAACTGAACGAAGAGGGCCTGGATCAGCCTGTAGTCTTCCTTAGCAGGAGACTACTTCCCAGGGAACAGAGGTGGAGTGCCATAGAAAGGGAAGCTTTTGCTGTGGTCTGGGCGCTGAAGAAGTTGAGACCATACCTGTTTGGGACTCACTTCCGGGTTCAGACAGACCACAGGCCCCTCAGATGGTTGATGCAAATGAGGGGCGAGAATCCAAAACTGCTGAGGTGGTCCATCTCCCTACAGGGAATGGACTTTACGGTGGAACACCGTCCTGGTACAGAACACGCCAACGCAGATGGTCTGTCCAGGTTCTTCCGCCTTAGTGAGGAGAACTCCAATGGGGTTGGGTAGTTCTCCCTACTTTCAGCTGGAGGGGACATGTGTTAGACTTGGCATCTTTTGGCGTGTTTCCCCTGACTTTTTGCTTTCTGACCTCCCGGTTTTGACTCTGTTTTTGCTGGTGTGATGATTCTGCGCACTTTCCTCACTGCGGTCCAGTGGGAAAGTGCAAGTGCTCCTGTATAAAATGTGTTATGGATTGGTGTTTCCATGATTGGCCTATTTGGTTTATGTGTCAGTCCCTTGTAAAGTGCACTGCGAGTGCCAGGGCCTATAGACCAAATGCTGTTGGTGGGCTGCAGCACTGGATTGTGCCACCCACGCAAACAGCCCGTAAAGTGTAACTCGGGCCTGCCACCGCAGAGCCTGTGCGCAGCCTGGGGCTGCCATGTCGACTTGGCAAGTGCACACACTTGCAAGTCCCTAAACCTTCCCTTTGCTGCATGTTAGTCACCCCTAAGGTAGGCCCAAGGTACCCCTGTGGGCAGGGTGCGGTGTATGCGAAAGGTAGGACATGCCCGGGTGTGTGCGGCATGTCCTGATAGTGAATTACAGCCTAGTTCGTTTTTCACTATTGCAAGGCTACCTGTTCCCCCTAGGCCAGAACGGGCGGTTTTGATTATTACAGCTTATAATCCTAACTGACCCCGGGAACATGGTAGAAATTCGAGTTTAGTATGCCTGGACTCAGAATGATAAAATGCAGCTTTTAGTAAGGTTGGTTTTACCATTCTGGGTTTGAAAATACCACTTTTAGAAAGTGGGTATTTTCTTGCCTAACCATCCAAGCCTGCCTCTGCGAGGTTGTGTATTCCGTGTCTGGAATGTGAGTGACCGGGGCTGGGGGATGCCAGGAGACAGGGTGAGTCAGCGCAGGGCTGAATAGCCAGATCGACCTGTAGATGGGTGGGAGGGGTCGCACCTGGGCCCTGAATAGGACAGTGCCTTCCCTCCACAATGCTGGCTCCACCTCCTGTGGTGCGTCTGATGTCCCTGGCCTACTCACTGAAAGAAGGGACGGAGACTTGTCAACAAAGTGCTCCAGAACTGGTTTGGACTAGGCGAAGGCCTCTCTGCCTTCAGAGAACAAAGGAATTTGGGATATAAATATTGGGGCCCTGACCCCATGAATTTAGATCTCGCTGGAATCAAGGAACCTGCCAAGACGAAGAGCTGGAAGAGCTGCCAGGAGGAGTACTGCCCCTTTGCTGTGTTGTTGCTTTGTTGGGCTGGCCTGCAGCTGCTGCTTCTGCCTTGGGCAGTGAAAGGACTGGACTGAACTTTCTACGAACTTGTGCTGAGTATCTCCAAGGGCCAGGAACCGAGCTGGCCTCCTGTTAAGAAGTCTCAGGGACTGCAAAGACTTCACAAGCCTCTGGGTACCGCTTCTGGAACGCTGTTTCAGTTGCCACAGAGGAAGGGAACTGCAACCGACTCCGTCAACCGAATCCATCCCTGGCCGGTGACCTGTTTGCACCGCAGACCGCATCGCCCCGCTTCGCATCGCAACCCTGGTCTCACCGTGGGCGACGTCCGACGCCGCCAACATCGAGCCGCTGCTTGCACCGTGACCTGTGGGCACCGCAGTTCGCATCGCATCGCTTCACTGGGCCAGCCGGACCAGACCGACACTGTCGCTGCAACTGGCTCAAGAGTCGAGACCGCACCGCATTTGGGGCACCGCTCGCACGTCTGCGACGCACCGCTCCGACTCGCACCGCTGTCCGACGCCAGCTCCCGCACTCCGGCTAGGTCGCCTGCATCGCAACCTGTCAGCACCGCATCGAGCATCGTCTCGCCCTGCATCGCACGCCTTGGACTCACCGACTCCGTCTGCACGACGCTCATCGAGCCGCTGCCTGCACCGCATCGAGGGACACCGCACCTTGCATCGCTCCGTCTTGCACCGCAACCGCGACGAACGCCGACCGGCTCGTACACTCCGTACCAGCCACAACGAGAAAGGTACTGTAACCGAGTCTGTTCATGACTCTGCTGGCCCGTATCGACGCGGTCGGCTGGAACTGTTAGACTCTGTGGTTTTCAGCATCACGGTAGGCTCGGACGGAGCTACCGACTCGTACGAACTTTGCTTTTGTGCTATTCCTGCAAAGAAGAAGTTAACGTATCAAGTATTCATTCGTAAAGTATAGTATTGTGGATTTTTGTCATAATTGGTCTTGTCTTGATTATATAAAATATTGGTTATTTTTCTAAACTGGTGTGGTGTCCGTTTAGGGCTTGCACCTTTGTCCAAGTAGGGACCCTTCTTCCTAGTCAGGGTAAGGGTTGTTACACTCGTGAAGTAACCCTTGCTCACCCTCGTGGTAACTTGGCACGAGCAGTCAGGCTTAATTCAGAGGCAGTGTGCAAAGCATTTGCACATAACCAACAGTAATACAGTGTAAACACTACAAACGGACACCACACCAGTTTAGAAAAATAACCAATATTTTATATACTCAAGACAAGACCAATTACGACAAAAATCCACAATACTATACTTTACGAATGAATACTTGATACGTTAACTTCTTCTTTGCAGGAATAGCACAAAAGCAAAGTTCGTACGAGTCGGTAGCTCCGTCCGAGCCTACCGTGATGCTGAACTTTGCTTTTGTGCTATTCCTGCAAAGAAGAAGTTAACGTATCAAGTATTCATTCGTAAAGTATAGTATTGTGGATTTTTGTCGTAATTGGTCTTGTCTTGAGTATATAAAATATTGGTTATTTTTCTAAACTGGTGTGGTGTCCGTTTTTTGGGTGTCTACACCCCCTAAGAGACCACTTCCTGTGGGAAGGGGCAATACCCACTCCCTGATAACTTATTTTTCCACAATCTCAAGATGGTGGATTTTCAAAAGTAGTGTCTACATGGCCTGCCACACCTTAGGGGTGAGGCTGGTTGAATGTGGACCTTTCTCCTCTTCCCAACAAATGTAGAGCAGGACAGGGAGTGGGCATCCCCCACTATCTGGGGAAGCCTGGGTTGCACTTCGAAAGTGACACCGCCTTTAAAGCTTCCCTCTCTGGAAGACCATTCCGGCAAGGAGAAGCTGGCTGAACTTCCACCTAAATCAGGCTTAGTTTCGGGCCTCTGAGAGCACAGGCTCTCACCCCATGACATCAGAAACATGTCTGGTGGTGGCTGGTCGGCTATGACTAGTCAGAGACCACATCAGTGCTTGGTAGGTTTTCAGGGGACCCTCTAAAGGGTCTCCTTTTTGCATTTATTAATACATCCAACACAGTCATCATTGAGGACTTATTAAGACAAGATATTTGGTACCAAACATCTTAGGGCACAGTGAAGCCATTGTGGAGCTAGGAAACTCGTAATGACAAATATCCAGCCCATGTACACTTTATGGCTTCCCTGTGCACTTACAACATACAAGAATGGCTCAGATATTGCAGGTTCATATCTGCTCATGCAGATGTGACCACACATGGGATATAGTGCCCCCTGACTTAAGGCTGTAAGGCCTGCTGTAGGGTAGATTTACCTATACCTTATGCCGTTTATTGGGGCATAGCACACAGGCTTGTGTGCCATGTCGACTCTTCGGTTTTCTCTGCACCAAGACAAGCAGCCTGCAATGGCAGTTTGGATTTTTTTTTTATTAAAAGTTTTTAATGATAATTTTTAATAATAATTTTATACATTCCCACCCCCCCCGGATCCTGCCCCCACCCCTATTCCAAGCAGATTAAATTATTGACATATGGTGTAGTTACAGATACGGGGGCATATTAACAATAGATGGCGATAAATATCGCAAAGCGCGCTTAGCGCTTTTTAAATTATCGCCCGGTTAGCGTGTTATCAACAACGCGTATCGCTGAGGCGATAAAAATTCCAGTGATAGCGGGGATATCGCTGCTTCCCATGGAACAACGCTGATTTTCCAGCGATGTTCCATGGAAAACGGCGATAACCTTGCTGATACGACCCTGTGGTCGTATCAGCATAATCCACCCCCAATGACAGGTATAGGTAAGTCAGCATTTTAGCAGACGTTAGTTTTCGGCGAAAACCACGGTTTTCGCCAAAACCTAACGTCTGCTAAAATCCTGGGGCCACCTTGTAAATATCGCGATGTGCATTTAGCGATATTTAACAAGGTAAGGGTACGCCCAGTGACGCCCACTTTGCATCTCATTAGAGATACAAAGCGAGGCGTCGGCAAAACGGCTGCTAACATGCGCTAATGCATGTTAGCACCGGCTTGCAAATAGGGTGAAAACATTATCTCCGCTTTTTTGGCTTTCTTTTAAAGCCAAAAAAGCGGAGATAAGGCCCTTGATAATATGCCCCACAGTTTGGATAGTCCTGATGAGTGGTCTCTGGGGTGGCACAATTGGTGCTGGAGCCCCAGAGGACCTTCCTTAGTCCCAATGCCCTAGGTACCAGGGGTAACATTTACTAGGGACATATACGGGTTGCTGAAGTTCTGCAAATCATGGTACCGTTTTGAAAAAGAGATCTGGCACTGAGAACATGGTTAGCTGAGGCCTACTGCACTTACAGTTTGAAATCGCCTTGACGCCTTTGGGCATTTGTTTTGCGCTTTATAAGTTGGTCATTTATTCATTAATTCCTTCAAATTATATCATACATGAGGAAAAAATGTGGGGGTTAACCATGTCAAAAGAGGCACATTCCTATATGACCCCCCCCAAATGAAAGAGGATGTGACTAAACTTTCCTTAGAGAGTCTTCTTCGTCTAATTGGAAGAACCTGGAAAGGCCATCTGCATTGGTATGGTCAGTGCCAGGTCTGTATTCCATTGTAATATCCATTGCCTGTAGGGATATGTACCACCTTAACAGTTTGGGGATTTCTCATCTCATCTGCATGAGTCATCTGAGAGGCCTGTGGTCCGTTTGGACAAGGAAGTGAGAGCCAAACAGGTATGGTCTCAGCTTCTTCAGGGACCAAATCGCAGCAAAGGCTTCTCTTTCAATGGCACTCCAATGCTGTTCTCTGGGGAGAAGCCTACTGCTAATAAAAAGCAACAAGTTGGTCATGGCCATCATCATTAGTTTGGGATAGGACCGCTACTCTCACATGTTCAGAGGCATCAGTCTGCATTATGAAGTGGTTGGTATAATCTGGAGCTTTCAGAATGGGTGCTGAGCACAATGCTTCCTTCAGGTTGTCAAAAGCCTTTTGACAGCTCACTGTCCAGTTAACCTTTTTGGGCATTTTCTATGAGGTCAGTTCTGTGATGGGGTCACAATAGACCCATGTCCCTCTAGAAACCTCTGGTAGTACCAAGTCAAGCCAAGAATACCCTGACTTGAGTCTGGGTGGTTGGAGCTTCCCAATACAGAATGATCTGGGTTTTGGGTGGTAGGGGCTGAACTAGGCCTCTACCCACTAGGTGGCCTAAGTATACAACCTAGCCCTGCTATATCTGGCACTTTCTGGCACTTTCTTGCCTTGATAGTGAGGTCTGCACTCTGTAGAACCTTCAAGGCCATCCCAAGGTGGATCAGGTGATCCTGCCAGGTGGAGCTAAAGAGAGCAATATCATCCAGATATGCTGCACTGAAGGATTCCAATCCAGGCAGGACTTTATTCACCAACCTCTGGAAGGTGGCAGAGGAATTCTTGAAACCAAAAGGCTTCACAGTTAACTGGAAGTGCCCATCTGGGGTTGAGAATGCTGACTTCTCTTTTGCTCCAGGGTTCAGACCTATCTGCCAGTACCCTGAAATGAGATCAAAAGTACTTAGATATTTGGCTGCCCCCAACCTGTCAATTAATTCATCAGCCCTGGGAATTGGGTGTGCAGCCATTTTTGTGACTGCATTTATGCCCTAATAGTCCAAACAAAACCTTGTTTCTTTCTTTCCACTCTGGGAATGAGGCTTTGGGACTAAAAGAACTGGGCTGAGGCTTCAAATGACACCCAATTCCAGCATCTTGCTTATTTCAGCCTTGATGCTCTCCTTGAGATGGTCAGACTGGCGGTAGATTTTGTTTTTGACAGTTAGGCTGTCACCAGTGTCCACATAATATGTACACCAGTTAGTCAGACCAGGGGTCAGGGAGAAGAGCTCAGCAAACTGATTCAGGACTTGCCTACAATCAGTCTGCTGTTGGTCAGTGAGGGTGTCCGACAATACTGCTCCTTCAGCAGATCCCTCTTTAGGGTTGTGAGGGAAGAGGTCAAGGAGAGGTTCACTCTCTGCTTCCTGATCCTCATTTATGACCATGAGCATAGTCAAGTCAGCCCTGTCATTATAGGGTTTAAGGCGGTTTACATGTATGACCATCTAGGGGTTCCTACATGTGCCAAGGTCAACCAAATAGGTGACCTCCCCTTTTCTTTCAAGGATAGGGTAGGGCCCAGTCCATTTGTCCTGGAGGGCCATAGGTGCCACAGGCTCCAAAACCCACAACTACTGCCCTGGTTGGAACTCCACCATGACAGCCTTTTGGTCATACCAGAGCTTTTGTAGCTCTTGACTGGCCTCAAGGACCTTTTTAGCTTTTTTCATGTAGTCAGCAATCCTGTAAAGAAGGCCGAGTACATAATCCACAATATCCTGCTTAGGTTCTTTGAGAGGTCTCTCCAATCTTTCCTTTACAAAACAGAGTGGTCCAGTTACAGTGTGTCCAAACTGTAGTTCAAAGTGGGAAACCCTACTCCCTTCTGTGACATCATTTTGTAAGCAAAAACAGGCATGGTAGTTAAACATCTCATCTGCTTCTGAGATTTTCAGGGAGTGCACCAATCAAACCTTTTACGGTCTTGTTAAACCTTTCAACAAGCCCATTTGTTTGGGGGTAGTGAACATATAGGTCAGTAGTGAACCTATAGGTCACTCCACACTCAGTTCACATGTATTTTAAGTATGCAGACACAAAGTTTCTACCTCTGTCTGATACTACCTCCTTAGGAAACCCTACCCAGGTAAAGATACCAAGGAGGGCCTTCGCCACTGCAGGGGTGGTGGTGGTCCTTATGGGAATTGCCTCAGGATTGCTTGTGACATGATCCACTACCACCAGAATAAATCAGCTTCCTGATGCTGTTTGAGGGCCAAGGGGACCAACAATGTAAATCCCAACCCTCTCAAATGGTACCCCAGCCACTGGAAGTTGAATTAAAGGGACCTTTAGGGTGCTACCTGGTTTGCCTGTCCTGACTATACAGGTGGCAAAGGAGGTTAAAAAAAAAGCACCTTCACATTCTGAGACATTCCTGGCCCATGGAAGTGATTAAGCAACCTACTTCACGTTTTTGTCTGGCCAAGTTGCCCAGCTAGGGGAGTCATGGCCAATGTTAGGAGATACTCTCTAAGCTGCTGAGGCACTACCAGTGACCTAGTGGTAACAGGTTTTGGGTCTATGGCCTCAGTGCATAGGAGACCCTCCTCACAATAGGTACTGTGGGAACCACTGTCACTTCCCTTTTCCTGATCAGCAGAACAGCTCTGGGGTGTAAGGCCCAAGCTCTTGGGGCTCAGTTCCCTCTGGCGCTGGCAAGTCTTCTCCCTGAGGAGAGGGGACTTGATCAGGTGTCTGAATAGAAGCTGGCTTCCTAGACTTCTTCCCCTTTCTCTTGGAAGGTTGGTTCATACTTTCAGGCTCCAATACTTCTCTTTCATCCTGGATTCTACACTGTGCTCTGGGTTTCACACCATTCTTATGGAATTTATAGAGTGGCTTAACATGGGAGATAGAAATCTTCATTTCACATCTTCCATCAATAAAGAAAGTTGTGATTTTCTAGACATTAAGATTAAAAATGTAAATGAGGCACTTCAAATTGAACTGTACACCAAGCCTACAGACAGAAACACTATCTTGCATTACGAGAGTAATCATCCAGCCTGTCAAAAAGATAATATCCCTTTCGGGCAATACCTGAGGATCAGGCGTAATTGTAGCAATATTAAGGACTACAACCTACATGCAGATAGATTGACCAATAAACTTTTAAATAGGGGATACTCAAGAAAGATGTTGAAACGCGCATACAAACGTGCTAAATATTATAATAGAGACTCCCTGTTTGAAATAAAAAAGCAAATCAAACCTCAGGTGAACTACCTTTGATCCTTGTTACAAATTACAGTACCATTAGCAATAAGGTCAAAAATATTATTAATAGAATTTGGCATTTAATAAACTCACAAGAAAAACCTATGTTTTCATTTCGGCGAAATCGTACTATTAGGAATTGTCTGGTACACACCTACAGGAATGTGATTCCTACCAAACAACTAAGCATAACAAACTCCCCTCTACCCACTGGTACTTTTCCTTGCAGTTCATGTAACAATTGCAACAACATTTTGAAAGGGACCAGTGTGGTTCATAATAACGTAACCCATTATTTTAAGAATATGGCGAATTGCCGCTCCAAAAACTTGATTTACCTAATTCTGTGTCCATGTAAATTGGGCTACATAGGTGAGACGTCAAGAGAAATTAGAATTAGGATCAACGAGCACAAATCGGCTATACGGACCTGTAAGAGAAATGCCCCTTTAGTGGAACATTGGGCAGAAAAGGGACATACAGTCGATCAGATCCAATGGTGCGTTTTAGAAATAGTCCAGATGAATGCACGTGGCGGTGACTCCACAAAAAAACGCAAGAAAAGAGAACAGTTTTATATGTCCAAGTTTAAAACCTTGAGACAAGGCCTAAACAGTAGGGAAGATTGGGGAAAATTGATACAATAGCTGTCCCATGCCTGATGTTATCAATCTAACTATGACAATACAATGAACTTTTGTAGATGACACCGATAATTATCTGAGGTCATAGCATTTACAAGCCGCCAGAAGTCGAAATAGAATTATAAAATGAACAGTAGTGCACCATACCTGTTTGCTAACCCAAAGATGGCTGCCCCCTTCTTTGGTGTTTTAGGCTCTCTGAATGAAGGTAAGATATAGTAATAATTAATCCCTGCCTATACATTACTCACTAACCACCATGATTATGGTATTGATATTTATCCCAGGAAATATCATTGACAAGCCGCCAGAAGTTTAAACAGAAATAGATTTATAAAAATGAACAGTAGTACACCATACTTGCTTGCCAATTTAAAGATGGCTGCCGCCCTTCTTTACTTTTTAGGTCTTCTTAACTAAGGCATGTAATATTAAAAATTAATACTTTATTAGACTCTATTAACTATCCATCATAATTATTAATAAGAAATAGAATTTCCACCGTTGGAAATGAACAGAGTAGACTATAGTGATTTGTTTATCTTCCCGCGATATAAATCAAGGGAACATTGCCATTTCAAAGATGGCCGACCCTATTTTCACCATTTTAACAAGTTTTTCCCAATGATGGCGGAAATCACATGACCATCAATTAGGTATTTAAAGCTGTGTAGAGGTCATTCTGTCCATATATCCTGACTCGTGAGGATGTTCGTAGGCTGCAGGGAGGCCGAAACTCTTGTATTCAGTAAGTACTGGGCGGGGTGCTGTGATTTTCTAGCCTCTTTAGCCTTTTTAGTACAGACCAACCTCAGATTGATGCAAAATAAAACAATGCATATTAGAAAGTCTTGTATTTAGTAAGTACTGGGCGGGTTGCTGGGGTCAATGGCTTCATTAGCACAGATCAATTTTAGTTAGATGCAAAATAAAGGAATGTACATTAGATTATGTTTGCGAGTAAGCCGTTTCCACGCGGCAGTACGTATAAATATAAAAATAGTAACCATAGTAGCCGCACAAAGAATCTAAGCTATAACTGATACAAGGGCTATGCCCACTTGATTTTGGTTACGATATAGTAAAGTCTTAAAATTAGTTTGTGTACGCGATACAGTTGACTCTTCGCGATACGACATATAATAACAGCGATCATAGTAGTGGTAACAAATAACCTAAATTAAAGCTAATAGCTGCTTTTTCTGTATTTTTACAGCTTTCCTCGCAACGTTGCAATATCTATAAAGCAACGATATCCCGGCAATTTTGAGTGTTTAACGGTTTATGGCAATTCATCTCAATACGATATGATACACTCTATATAATATTGTATATATTTATCCCTTAGTAATCCCTCACCCGAGATTGATACATATATTGTCAAGTAAAACCTCGGCTTATCTGCTTGCAATGAAAGGATACTGGTTTTTTATGGGTAAGCGTTAGTCTACTCTGATTATTTTATCAATACACAATAGATTTGAAAAACAACTTATTTGGATATTCTCTTTCCTAAAAAGGTTTTTAATCTGCTACAAATCTATCGGTGGCGCCTACGAACGTAATTTTAGAAGAGATAGTACCATATAAAAAGGTACATCACAATTAATACTGTGGAGGATATGTATACCTCAAAAACTTTTTTTTTTTTTTTTTTAAAGAATCAATTTAAAAAAAAAATACTTAGTATTAAAACAACATGACAATATCAAACATGTTTGTCTTATTTCAGGACATCTCTTCCTTTTCTTCATAATATTACAGTAGAAGATTCTGCATCCCTCTAAATCAATTAGGGGATATCTTGTTGAAACTCCAATAGGTATGTTTCTTTTTAGCAATAGTGGATTATGTGTTGTTTCTGTCCTCATTTTAGTTGGGGCATTGTAATATAAAGAATATACAGTGGATAATGTGCTGGTTTTGTTTTCATTTTTTAGTGGGGGCGCTGTAGAGTAAATAATATAATAAATGTCAACTTGTATGCCAACTTGTAACTAACTTTGTAACAATATGTCATCATTTTGATGTAACAAATATATTAATTGATAATATATTATATTACATTTTTAGAAAACTCTGTCCTGAAGAAGGTGGTTGATCCTAGTCTCACCGAAACGCCGTGTGAACCTTTTTGTGTAGTTTTCTTGCCTAAATTTTAACCTTGTTTTTATCTATTTGTATTTTATGATCAAAGCTGCTGTGAAATGTATGTAGAATGGTTTTAATAATATGATGAATAAAATTTGATTTTATACATTTTCTATGACATTGTTTGTCGGCATTTTTATATCGGGTTCTGTAAGACTAGCATAAAAAATAGTGTGCTGTCCTGTACAAATTGATATACGTTATGTTAATTGCTGCTGTGTCTAACTAAATGTGCTTTACAACCCCACAAAGAGTGTACATGTTGACAGAACAACACTATATCCACATTTTAGCTAGGGACTCTCTTTTTTCTCTAGCTGACTTAATGCAGACACTCCTCCTCATCTAACTAATTTTCCCGCCGGTTCTCCTGCCAAATGTGGAGCAGGACAGGGGGGTAGGCATCCCCCACTATCTGGGGAAGCCTGGGTTGCAGTTCAAAGGCGGCACTGCCTTTAAATCTTACAGCTCTGGAAGACAGTTCTGGCCTGGGGGAGGTGTGAAGCACCTCTGCCCAGAGGAGGCTTTGTTTCGGGCCTCTGAGAGCGCAGGCTCTCACCCCATGAGGTCAGGAACATCTCTGGTGGTGGCAGGCTGGCTATGACTAGTCAGAGACCACCACTTCAGTGCTTGGTAGGTTTTCAGGGGATCCCCAAAAGGGTCTCCTGTGTGCATTTATTAATAACTCCAACACTGGTATCAGCGAGGATTTATTAAGACAAGATGTTTGGTACCGAAGCCATCATGGAGCTAGGAAACTCGTAATGATAAGTATCAAGCCCATATAATCTTTATGGCTTCCCTGTGCACTTATAATATCCAAGAATGGCTCAGATATTTTCAGGGACATATCTGCTCATGCAGATATGTCCACACATGGAATATAGTGCACCATGCCCTAGTGCTGTAAGGTCTGCAGTACGGGTGACTTACCTATACCTCATGCAGTGTCGTTGGGCATGGAACACAGGGCTGCATGCCATGTCAACTCTTCAGTTTTCTCTGCACCAAGACACGCAGCTTGCAATGGCAGTTTGTATGGTCTTAGTGAGGGATCCCTAGGGTAGCACAAACTGTGCTGCAGCCCTAGAGGGCCCTCTTCTGTACCCAAGCCCTAGAAAACAGCTGTACCATTTACTAGGGGCTTACATTGGATGCTGAAGTGGTGCCAATTTTAGGAAAAAGTTCTCCCTCTGGGAACCTGGTTAGCAGGGACCCAGTGCATTTACATTCATAATCATATAATGCAACAGGGGCAAAAAGTGGGGGCTTAACATGCCAAAAGAGGCACTTTACTACAGTGTGTGTGTCGGTGGCTGTATGGGTGAGTGAGTGCCTGTGTGATTAGCTGTATGGGTGGTTGAATGGGTGTGTAAGTGACTGTATGAGTGAGTGAGTGGGTGTCTGAATGGCTCTATGAGTGAGGCCGGGTGGTTCACGGTGGACCAGTGATTCTCTGCGACTTTCCGTGGCTCCGTGGGCAGACGGATTTGCCGCTGCCCCTTGCCGCCTCGCGGCTCCGGACGCCTCGGCCGATTTGGATACGACTGCGGCAGAGGCTGTGGCAGCTGTTGTTGGGGGAAGGCAGTGCGTGAAGGTTCTCCCAGCGGACAGCTCTGCACTGCTCCGGCTGCAGCTGCGGCTACGGCTCCGGCTTGTGGATGAGGTGCAGGTGGTTTGGGAGCGGAGACGTGCAAGTCCTGAGCCGGTGAGTCTGCGAATTGGGTCGATGGCCATCACTCCTTTTCTGCCAAGTGCCTGGGACAAACTAATAACTGCTAATAACGACGAAGGCTGAGAAGGCTGCAAAGGCAGTTAATCTATTTCGCGAGAGCGGCTGCCATTAGTCAGCCCCGAAGAGAGGCCCAAGGAGTGCTGCGGAGGCGGCCTGGCTTGTCCCGGGTGCAGCCTGCAGCACACACAGGACACCCCACTCGCCATTTGTTAGCTTTGATAGCCTTTTCTTAACACTAGCACAGTGTTCCCATTACCTCTTGCTGTCTCTTGCTGCTTCTGACTACCAGACCTTCATATAAGGGATTTTGCCTAACGGGCCGCCAGAGAGCCCGCAATGCTTGGCCAGCACTTTTCTGGGGTGGGACTCGGTACCCCAGAAGTCACTGCGTCCCTAATTAGCGGCAGCTTCCCGCAAGCTCCCATGAACTTTTGTTTGCTGCGATCTAATTTGGTCTTGTCTAGAGGCATAAACATAATCCTGAAATGGGGGAAAGAAAACATCCGAGCTCTGCACTAACAAAGTCACCACCTAAGTCAAGGCAGTCTATTATGAACTATATAACAGGGGCAATGGGGGCGATAGAAAAGCAAATCCTAAGTGTAGAGGAAACTTTAACCAGGTGCTCCGAGAATGTCCCCGAACCAGCAACTCCTTGTATAAACATCCCTAATACAGCTCAAGCACCTAAAACTCTGACTGAGGGACTTGGTACTTTGACCAAAGATAGCAATGAGCTTGTACATAACTTATCTTCACCGGGTACTTCGAACCTTTCAAATAACCATTCCTCTTCCAAACGTCAAAAGATCTCAAGGAACTGTCCCACGGACCCCATTGTGGCTCTATCCGGTGGGTCAGCTAAAGCTAAGAAGAGGATTCCAGTGCAGGAGACGGTAGACGGCACCGCAGGATTGCTCTTCACTGGTGACATCTGTTCAAGCCCTGACTGACCTTATTAAAACCGCGGTTTATAGTTTCATAGACCGATTAAAAGCTATTGAATGTGCTATGCTATCTTGTATTGAGCGACTAGGAGTAGTAAATACCCTTAGTGGGCCAAACGATTCTGCCTGAGATAATATTATTGGTTGTACCTCTAGATCTCACGTAATTCTCCCGCCACAACAGCTGCTATAGAGAATCCTGAGCCTCCTACTCGACAAATGTTAAACATGCTTCAGCAGCCCCATATAGTGCAAGGAAATGATGTAGACAGACATAATAACGAAGAGACACCAATAGCTCCCATGCCAAGTATCTCCCTGATGGGATCTTCTACCGCCCACCGTACTTATCATACTAATCCTTGCCACACCAATGATCGATTAGATTTTCCCACTGCCCCTACCCCGTATATGATTATACTTGCTAATGTCCCGATCTTAGGCACCCCCTTTTCAGAAACGTGGGACTCGTTGAGAAATAAGTCTCTTAACTGGCTAAATTCCAGGTTCAGGATGGGGGGAGCTCTCTTTGATGATTTTAAGATGGAGAGACGGGTACAATGGGTTGGCAGGGGCCCTAAGGTGTTTTATGGTGATTGTGTAGTGCTTTCTTTTAAATCCCCAGCACTAGTTAGAATGATATTGGGAAGTATAAATTCAAAGCCGACACTTCCAAATCAGATTTCAGTATTACCGCTTGTTTTTTTTTATAGGCCTCCGTTACAATTGTCTGACCAGCTGTCTTTTGAGACGCAGCGATCCTCCTTATGACAACCAGGCCTTCTACTCACAAGCTCAAACTCGAATAATCCATCTCACTTGATGTACTCTATTCCAACATCCACTAGATATGATTGTCTCTCTAGCCTTACTGGGGTAGACTGACTACAGGCGGAGGTATTATTAGGTGAATCTGTAGTTAAGGATGTTCCTACATCCCTAATGCCTGCTAACAGCTTACCGGTAGAGGGGGGTGAACTGGAGGCTCAACGATCTATGGCGCAGACTATGTGGAGGGGCGAGAGTAATTTGGATTGTATAACTCTGGTCTCAAACATGATTAGTGTCCTAAGTTGGAATGTCGCGGGGCTTCGTAGTAAGAGTAACCTATCTGAATGGCTAAAATTTTTAACCGGTTTTAACATTTTTTGTTTACAGGAAACTTGGGTCATGGAACCAATCCATTTCAATGGATATAAAACATTTAATCTATCAGCTGTTCCATCGAGACATGGTAGATCTAAGGGGGGTACATGCATCTATGTGTCAAATGAATTAAATTCCTCTACTGTAATCGCAAAATCTGCTAATAATTTTGATCAAATTGTCTCTATCGAACTTTTCAGGCTCTATACCTCTGATTCTAGTTAACTTTTACAATAATGCCTGTGATTCCGACATATTGCATATCCTGGATCAACTTAATACTGATCTTGAAGCTCTATTTCACAAGGGGAATGGGGACAAAATATTGGTGTGGGGGGATTTTAATATCAAATTGTGTAAAATGTCACTGAGCAAGGTCTGTGGTCTTACCTCTCCAACAAACGACGACCTTACGCATTTTCTACACTCAGAGTATGGTAAAAAAACGTAACAAACTCATCTCCAAATATGATCTGGGTTTTAGTAACACATTCGGGATTAGACCAGTTATGGTACCATGTACTTACGATGGTGGTATGGGTAAAAGTGTTATTGATTTTATCCTGTTCCCTAACCGCTATTCGGCATTAGTAACTGATTTTAAAATTCATGATTTAGCAATGAGTGACCACTTCCCACAGAGTCTTACGATGAACTTTGGCAGTCTAATAAAACAAGGGGTTTGTCACGCCACTATGTCTGTAGAGAACATAGAATTATCACGAACAAATGGTTATACTTTAAGGTGGTCCATGGTCAAACCAAATGGTTTTTTAAAGAAACTAATTTACCAACAAAGAAAGGCCTTTCATGTTTGTTTGGATGATTCAGTAGGCCCTTCTGTTATTATGGAATCATTCGATAAAATTACTAAGGCATTTAAATCGGGCCTATTTGTACACCAGAAAGGTAGTAAAGCAAACAATAAGCCCTGTTTTGATCATGCTTGTTCAGAGGCACATAAAAACTTAAAACTGGCTTTAAAGTGCACACCCAGGAAAATTCTGGAGGTTCAGCATAAGAGACAGCTGTACAAGCTTGCAATAAAAAAACAAAAAGAAGTTTGAAAACGGAGGCTTGGGACAAACTGTATGAGGCCAGTTGTAATAATGATTCTACCGCATTCTGGCGTGTAGTTAACTCACCCTTTTTTAGTGAGGATGACAAGCCTAAAATAGAGGTGGCAGTGAATGAAGAGGGCTGGGTATCACACTTTTCTAAATTATATTCTGACTCTACAAAGTGTGGTGGAAAAGAGATAAAAGAGGCCCCGTTGAAGGAGACTCCATCCCTCAATAAGGCACATGACTGACCCGACCTTAATTTCACATTGGAAGAAGTCGCCCTTGCTATAACCTCGAGTAAGGGTGGTAAAGCACCAGGGCCTGACGGCGTTCCCATTGATTTGTTTAAGGCTAATATGGAGCTCTGGGGCCCCCTCTTGACCCTTGTTTTTAGATCATGTCAGAGTGTAGGGTTTCCTCCCTCATGGTCTGAGTCCCATATTGTTCCAATATGTAAAAAAGGCGACCGTAACCGGCCTGCAAATTATAGACCCATCTCCCTGCTAGATTCTCTGGTCAAGGTCGTGGGCCGCATAATCCTAAATAGATTGCAAAGCTGGTTGGATAATAAAAACATAATTTCGGATTTACCATATGGATTCCGAAAAGGATCAGGGACTATGGATCAAGCCATTAATTTAAACCTGATCATGAGCAAGTATGCCCGCCTCAAAGGAGGTAATTTGTTCTTTGTTTTTGTCGATCTTTCGACTGCTTTTGATTCAGTAATCCATGATAAACTTTGGTCCGTTATGACCTCAATGGGAATTGACCCTACAATCATTAGCTTTCTGAGATATTTATATTCTACAAGTTGTGCCAGGGTTCGTTTGGTATAAAGGGATAATGTACCCGTTCTTTTAATATTGAAAAAGGAGTTCGCCAAGGGTGCTTGCTCGTACCATTTTTATTCAATCTGTACATCAATAACCTAGGTGAAACCCTTGCCAACTTACGTTTGGATTTGCCACAAATTAAACAACGCCCAATACCAGTCCTGCTTTATGCGGACGACGCAGTACTCATGGCGCGTACTCCACTGGCCCTGCAGCAACTTCTTGATAACTTTGTGCACTTTATGGAATATCTGGGGCTGAGACTTAATATAAGCAAAACTTTCGTTATGAAGGTAGGCAGAAGTTCCACTAAAATGTGCAATATTTGTGTAGGGCAAGATGTTATTCCACTAACTCCCACTTTTACATATCTGGGTATCCTATTTGACTGCGAGGGGAATTGGAAAAGTGCCATTAAATCAAAAAAACTGCAATTTATTAGATCCATTGCGGCCTTGTGTAACTTTGCAAGGAAAATAGGCTGTAAACAACCAAAAGAAATGCTAAAGATGTATAATGCAAGATGTAGAACCATTGCTATGTATAGCTCTGAGTTATGGTGTTATGTAAACTTGGAACCACTACAGGTGATTGAAAATGCTTTTTTTAAAAACCTTCTGGCGCTTCCTTCTAGCTATTCAAATTTTGTGTGCCATTCTGAACTGGGTGCCATCTATCTAACAGAGTTGATAAGAATACAGCCAGTCCTCCTTTCGCACAAAATCTGGACTCCAGATCACCTGGAATTTAATCGTGCTTAAGTAAAGGACTACTGTGATTCTGATCATTCATTAAATGTTCCATGGCTAAAGTACATTAAGAACTTCATGGTAGACATCAGCCACCCGGAATGTTATGAAAAACCGATCTCTCTGAATAATATTACAAGGAAAGCACTTAAATCAGAGTGTCTAAATCACCTTCAAGAACTGAGACTATCAGTGGAATTAGTCAAACCTTCAGTTCATCATAACCAAATGGTTTTAACTACTTGCTTAAAGCAACCATATCTTTTTAACATTTTAAATGCACAAGATAGATTTGTTTTAACGCGTTTTAGATTAGATATATATCTTATCGCTTGACGACATTTCCAAGTGTTAATAATTGGTCAAAGGAATTAATGTTGTGTCCCTGTGATAACTTGTCCAATCAATCAACGATTCACATCCTGTTCTTCTGTTAATTATATACTGATCTGAGGAGATCTTTTATTGTCCCTATACTGAAATCTCTAAACTTCAAGCAATGTAGACCGGCGTTTTTATATTTGCAATTGCTTCCCAATTTGTTTACATGTGTGGCACTAGCAAGGTTTATTAGGGCTGTATTAACTAGAAGAAAAAGAGGTTTTGCATTATCTTAAATTGTGATTTTAAAAAAAAAGATTTATATTTCTGGTTATTTTTAAATATACTGTTCTTATATGTGTTTTTGTATGATACACCTTGTGAATCAAATAAAGATGAATTGAATTGAATTGAGTGACAGGCTGAATGGGTGAGTGAGTGTCTGTTTGAGTGTGTGCTTACTTAAGTAAGTTGTTGTATTGTAAATTAAGTGTCTCTGTGAATGGATGTATGGGTGAGTGAGCAGATGTGTGAGTGCTTTTATGTGTGAATGGGTATGTAAATGTTTGTGTTGGTGAGTGAGTGTTTGTATGGGCGAGTGAGTGGCTGTGTTGAGAGGCTAAATGGGTGAGTGAGTGGGTGTGTGAGTGGCTGTATAGTTGAATAAATGGGTGTGTGAGTAGGTGTATAAGTGAGTGTGTGGCATTGTGAGTGGCTTAATGAGTAAGTGACTGGCTGTATGAGTAGCTCTATGAGTGAGGGAGTGGTTGTATGAGTGGCTGTATGACTGAGTGTGTGGGTGTGCAAGTGGCTCTATGGAGTAGTGAGTGGTTGTGTGAGTACTTGTATGGATCGATTAATGGTTATATGAGTGGTTGTGTGGGTGTGTGAGTGGGTGTATGCAAGGTTGTACAGGGGTGTGAGTGGGGATGTGAGTGCTTCTGTGGATGATGTCATCAGTAATATCATCACTGATGTTATTGAGATGTCATCAGTGATGTCACTGACCATGTCATTAGTGATGTAATATGTGAGGTCATAAGCAGTGCATTGAGTGGGTGTAAGCTATAGTTAGCTCAGTTAACTATAACTACTGAATTTCACTGGTATTGTTTGAGTGAAATCTAAGCCTAACTTTATTGTCCCTGTAACCTTTGGCTTTTTCAGTGAATTTCTAAGGTATTTTTAACTCTATTTCCTAACTATAACGTCCCTGCAACCTTTGGTTTTTTTAAAGAATTTCTAAGGTTTTTTGAATTTTAATTCCTAACTTTAACCATTAACCTTTGACAGTGAGTGTGTGAGTGTCTCAGTAGGTCTATGAGTGGGTGTGAGAGTGTCTGAGTGTGTCTGTCAGTGGGTGTGTGAGTGTCTGAGTGGGTCTTTGAGTGGGTGTGTGAGTCTCTGATTGGGTCTGTGAGTAGGTGTGTGAGTGTCTAACTGGGTCTATGAGTGGGTGCATGAGTGTCTGAGTGAATGTATAACTCTCTGTGTGGGTCTGTGAATGAGTGAAGAGTCTCTGAGGGGGTCTGTGAGTGAGTGCATGAGTCTCTGAATGGGACTGTGAGTGGTGCGTGAGTTTCTGAGTGGGTCTGTGAGTAGGTGCGTGAGTCTGAGTGGCTCTGTGAATGGGTGCATGAGTGTCTAAGTGGGCCTATGAGTGGGTGTGTGAGTGTCTGAGTAGGTCTATGAGTGGGTACATGAGTGGGTTGTAAGTGGGTATATGAGTATCTCATTGGGCCTGTAAGTGGGTACGTGAGTCTCTGAGTGGGTCAGTGAGTAGGTTTCTGAGTGTCTGACTGCTCTCCATTTTGCCCTATGTAATCCCACCAATTTTTCTCCCTCTGTTTTGCCTTCCCTCCTCATTTTTAGGCCCTCTGTTTTGCCCTTTTCTGATCTGTTTGACTGTCCTGCTTGTTTTTCTGCCCTCTGTTTTTTTCTTTTTTTGCTTGTTTTTCTACCCTCTGTTTTGCCTTTCCTGTTCTTTTTTCTGCCCTCCCTTTTCCCTTTTCTGGTCATTTTTCCTCTCTGTCCTCTGCACAGATCTCATAAGTCTCAGCTGTGTGGTGTTTGTGAAGGAGGGAGATGTGTGAGGTCCTAACATAGCTCAGTTGTGTGGTGTTTGTGAAGGAGGGAGATGTCTTGAGTTCTTTCATACATGCCACAGTTGTGTGGCTTTGTGAATGAAGGAGAAGTGTTTGGTACTTATATGTCTCAGTAGTGTGGTCATTGTAAAAAAGGGAGATATGTGTGGTACTTTCATGTATAAGAAAAGCGGTTCCCCCAAGGGGTAGCAACCCTTTGGTGCACTGCTTGCTTCCAAATGGTGGACTTTTTTATTTTCTTTCTCATGGTTAGTGATGCTTATCAATGTTCAATTTTTAGTGGTTCATTTCATATTAAATTCCTTCATTCAAATGTGAATTCTATTCATTTCAAATATTGAATTTTCCAAAAACAAATCTTATTTCCATGTTTACATTCATGACATGTAACAATAAATGTTGTTATTCCCAATGCATTTTGGGTTTCCTTAGCCCTTTGTCAGGGGATAGCTTTCTGAAAGAAACAATCATTGTGAAGATATGAAATAAACTCCTTAGGCACTGTAGGGTCCATCACTGTGTGAACCGTGTTCAATGCAGTGTTGGTGTGTTGATATGGACAATTGACAATCAGTGAAAGTAAAGTAAAACTATGTACCCGATGGTATCAGTGATGACAGAAAGAATTTCATTTATGCGTGATGCAAATATAAACTCATAAAAATTACTCGATTCTTAAACGCAGTGGCATACTCTATTATTAAACGTAGTGATGTGCTTAAGTAATTATCAGTCTCTCATTCAACATGCTCCCGACTGGTACAGTGCGTATTCACACCGACGTGAGCCTTTAATTACCGTCACATAAATCTATGTCTAAAATCATGCTTGATTCTTAAACGCTGTGGCATGCACTGTTGTTAAACATACTGGTGTGCTTAGGTGGTTATCGGTCTCTTGTTCAACATGCTACAGAGTAATACAGCAGGTATTCACACAGACGTGTGCCTTTATTTACCATCATGTAAATCTATGTCTAAAATCATGCGAGGTTCACAATATACGTGTCCTACCTTCGACTATGGCTTGATTCAACTCACAAACCTGTGTGTGTTCACCAAACCCCATCCTGCTTCTCTACGGGGTTAGTGAACATGTTCATTTTGAAAGTGTGCGTAAACAGCAAAGAAGGGCGTGTGTGTACGTGTGGTATGGACCCACCATGTTGGAAATGTGATTATCAAACAATTAACCATACATCAAAGTAATGATAAGGGAGCATTGCACAAAACTGCGAATACTCATTATTGCAAAAGTGAGTACACATCATAAACACTAAGCATCAAAAGTCTGTATATTTAAAGGAAACAACTGTATTCGATGCGATTGTCCAATCCATGTGGCAACAAGGTACACAGTTTTTTGATCCAATAGCTCTCATGTTGTAAAAGGAATTTCCTGTTGTCTCTGCCAATCTGAGATCCACAGTCTCTAGTATCATGTAGCGTAGTTGACAAATGCTATGATTCTGTTCCATAAAGTGTTTGCCTAACACTGATTTGGTGTTCTTAGTTCTTATGTAACTCTTCATTCATTCTGACTTTGGTCTTGCGTTCTGTTTTGCCTTCGTAGACCAAACCTCATGGGCACTTAAGGAGAAATACAACATTTTTGGAATCACAGCTAGCTGTTGTGTATATTCTGATCTTTGTACCTTTCAATGGGTGGTTGATGTTCCTGTTATGACGCTATTACAGTTGCAGTTCAAACAGGGAATAGTACCTTTGTAAGTCACCTTGTCCTTAGAATTTTGTGTATCTTCTTTTAAGAGCTCCTTGATGTTCTTACTGCGTTCATACGCAAACAGTGGAAGTTCATTAAATGTTCCTTTGAATTCCGACTCCGTTTGTAACACTGGCCAACATTTATGAACAATTTTCTTGAGTTCTGCAGTTTTGGTAGAAAACTTCGATACCAGAACTGTTGTATTGGATTTAGCTGCCGCTTTCTGTGAAATTAATAGTTGGTTACAAGTCAGGTTAGATGATCTGGTTACCACTCTATTTAATACTTCAGAAGGATAACCTCTCTTCTTGAATCTTTCTATCATGTCGAGCACGTTAGCTTCCAATTTGACTGGGTTAGAAACAATCCTTTTGACTCTTAACAGTTATGAGCATGGAAGATGTGCTTTGAGTGAATTTTGATGGAAGCTACTGAAAATGTAATAAGTTGTTTTGGTCAGTTTCCTTCCTGTGTATGTTGGTCTCCAATCTCTGATTTTCAATAGAAACAGATATGTCCAAGAAGCTGATGTGTTTATTGCTATTCTCGTAAGTAGACCCGATGCGATCATTGATGTTATTCAATGCTTCAATAGCTGAGATTAGTTTGTTTCTGGTACCATTCCACAGAATGAAGATATCGTCGATGTATCTTAAATGATGAGTTTGCTTTTCCATAGGTCATTAGACAGAATGTGATCCAATTCGAATTTATGCATGAAGAGGTTCGCGTAGCTCGGAGCTCCACATTTGCCCATGGAAGTTCCCTTGAGTTGCAAGAAGAACTCCCGTTTCCAAGAGAAGTAACTATGGTACAGTCTAAAGTGTAGGCGTTCCAATAAGATCCTTTATATCTTCCTTCATGCAAGATTTGATAAAAAAATGTTCAATTGCTTCTATACCTAAGTGATGGGGAACTGGCATGTACAAAGCTTTGACATCAATGGTACACATGTGGATGTTCTGATCCCAATTTATTTCCAATTCCACAATTTTTGTGGAGGAACTCAGTGGTGTCCCTGATGTAGGTTGTCATTTGACACCAGTTGTTGTAGATGGTGATCTAAATATTTGCCTATTGGGTCATGGAAATAACTTCAAGTAGATACAATTGGTCTGAACGGGGGTTTCACCAATCCTAATGAATTTTGGGTAACATGTAAATGTTCAGACTTTTTGTGTATTCTTGTATCAAGTAACACTTGTCCGTTTCTGTAATGGTTCCCTTTGTAACAGCCATGTCTATGATCATTTTCAAGACTTTCATGAATTCTCCAGGGGGGTTAGTATCCAATTTCAGGCAAACAGATGTATTAAGAACATGTTCATTCTCCTTCTGGTTGTAGAAAGAGGAATCCATTATAACCAATGCCCCTCCTTTGTCCGCCTTCTGACAAGTGATGTATGGATTTATGGCTAATCAACGTATTATTGCCCTTTTCTTTGTTGTCAATTTTGTTTGATGAGTTTTCTTTGTTTTAAACAAGTCCTGTATCTCTTTTTTGATGATGGTCTCGAAGGAATCTAGTAATTTGTGACTGGCCGGGGCTATGTAAGAACTTTTAGGTTTTAGACCCATTAGGGTTCCTTCCTCTTTTGACTATTGGTCGCCCACTATGTTTGCAAAGAAATTCCTCAACTGAAGAATTCTCATGATTCGGAAAAAACTCACTTCTGCTTCTAGGACGTTTGAATGGTATGTGGGGACAAAAGATGTCCCTTTTTGGAGGGTGTTGATTTCTGTTTGACTCAAAGAATAAGCGGATATGTTGATTACAAGGTTCTTATCATTAATGATTTGTGACTCCTGGTTATTCTCGTGGATGTTAATGGATCTGAGTTTGTTGCCGCCCTTTCCCATCCTGGTTCGTCATTTGTTAGAGGGCCTGTCCCTAAAAAAGGAACTCCAGATTTTGTTTGTGCTGGTTGCATTGGCGCCGAATCGGCCTTTTGACTATTAGATTGACCCGGTTGATAGCGTTCTCTGGCTTTCTTATTCCAAGTGTCTGAATCGCTGCCAGCAGATGATGTTTCTCTTTCTGAAGATTTGTTGGGTGGTCTGTTTTGTCTTCTCTTAGCATACACTTTAGCCCAATTATACACTTCACCCAATTTATAGTGAATAGTATCTCGCTTGAATTTTCTAACTTTACGCTCGTTTATTTCCTGAGTGTTTCTGGTCAGTTGGTTGCAGATATCAACTAAAGTCTTTGACCAATGATCAGCATTTATTTTTGATGAAAGTTCACTTTTAAGTTGATTGATTTCACTGGTAATTTCTTCCAATAGTCTTGAGAGTACTTCTACAATTAGAAGGATTAAATCCAGTGAACATTTGTTCAGAATTTCATAGCACCTATCTATAAATTTAGAGTTGATAACAATGGTTTTAACTAGATTCTGAGTCCCCTCAGTATACATTGCATTCAATGGTATCTTATGAGGGTGCTAGCATGTAACCGTTGACTTATCTTCCTCTTTGTTAAACACATACATTTTTTTATGTTGCTCTTAATTGAGCCCATTCTGGAGATAGTCGTTTCCACTTTGCTGATTACAGAGTAAATTCTTTGCGCTTCATTATCAGAGTATGCAAATGTATTCGCTCTTTTATCTTTTAGGTTAGAGATGTCGTCGTAAGACATGCTTTCTGCTGGGTGCTATGTGCCTAGATCATATAAAGAAAATGGATAATAGAGGTTGGCTCACGCACTCCGTGTCTGTATATAATCTGTATTCAAAATATCTAACTGTGGTAATATGATTGTCGACTGTTTGGCGTGCATCAAGATTGTGCTTTCTGATCAGAAGCATGTAAAAATATTAAGAAATGCGCTCCCCCCAAGGGGTAGCATCCCTTTAATGAACTGCTTTCTTCCAAATGGAGGACTTTTTTCTTTTCTTTCTCTTGGTTAGTGATGCTTATCAATGTTCAATTTTTAGTGGTTCATTTCATATTATATTCCTTCATTCAAATGTGAATTTTATTTGCTTCAAATATTGAATTTTCCAAAAACAAAGCTTATTTCCATTGTAGTGTAGCTCCTATTTCCCTAATAGGCTCTGCGCATTGGAATAATATATCCTATAGGTTTGACATAGGACTGAGGTCAGTATGTCCCTATCGAGTATATTAAACTTAATTACTTGTGCCAGCTAGCTCAGAGGCCACTAGAAACTTCTTGACGACAAGAAGGGAGTAGTTTCTGGCAGCCGCAAAACATGACCACTTTGTTTCCCTTTAGAATCAGAACGTGTCCCAGAGTCGTAGAAACAATAGATAACTATTTCACTCAGCTCAGTCATGCATACTTAGGGGCATATCAACAACGAGGCGATAAACAATTATCGCCGCTTTAGCGTCCGTTTTCGGACGAAAAGCGGCGATAATCTTATCGCCTAATCAGCAAGGTCACGCTATCGCGTGAATCCTTGCACTATCGCCTTTCCCCCAACGCCCATCTTTGCATCTCTAATGAGATGCAAAGTGGGCGTTACTGGCGTACCCCGGATGGGCTACGTTGCAAATATCGCCGATGTGCACATCGCGATATTTACAAGGCAGCCCACAGGATTATAGCAGACGTTAAATTTTGGCGAAAACGGCCGTTTCGCCAAAATCTAACGTCTGCTATAATCCTGACTTACCTATGTTAGACATAGGAGATGGATTCTGCTGATACGACCACAGGGTCGTATCAGCAAGGTTATCGCCGTTTTGAAGGGAACATCGCTGGAAAACCAGCGATGTTCCCTGCAAAGGGCGATAGCCTCGCTATCTCTGGAATCTTTATCGCCCTGGAGTAACGCGTTGTTAATAACGCGCTACCAGGGCGATAAATACCAGAGATAGCCTGCGATAATATAATTATCGCTAAGCACGACCAGCGATAATTATCGCTGGCCGTTGTTAATATGCCCCTTAGTTTTCCTCAAAGTTACACAGAAAGAACAGACAGGCGTTTCAATAAAAGATTTATTGAACAGTCTTGTTTCTGGTGTAAGTAAAATGTGCTGTTATGATCACAAGACAGTATGCGAGATAAATAATGTACAGTGTGAGCAGTAGAAATAAATAATACTGCAATAGCATTATCTTTTTAGCATATATGCATTTACATAAATAACATAGACTAAAAATGCGAGTACTCATACGATGCGTTGCTAAGCTAGTTCTACCCCAATGTACCTAACCTAACCTAGGTGTAGGGAGAGGTATGAAGTAGGTGAAGTATTCCTTACTATGGTATACTAAGAGTATGTTAAGCTTAGTATGCCTAGTATGCTTAGTATGCCAAGAGTCCCTCTAGGTTCTAGTCAGCCCCATACCTGAAGAAGAATGAGAGAGGCAGGAATCTCTTGCCAGACTCTAACTCCAACACCCCGCAAGGGAAGTTAGATCACTGGAAGCTGGACTCTCTGCGTGCAGGGATGACAGCGTCTTCTCAGTGCGTCCGGCCAGGAAATGGGCTCCTCTGAAGTCGAGGTCTCCTCTGATTTACAGGGGCTACGGAAGGTATATTTATACCTAAGAGGTACCTAAGAATGTTAGCATTGACGTGAGTCGGACAGCGGAAGACGTCATGAATGAACCCCTAAGGAATAATGGTTCATGCATAATATATGAGTCCTTGAAGAAATCAATAGTCCTGGGCTAGGGAAACTCCCGCAGCCTAAGGGTCTGTTCTTCATGAACTCGTTGTGATGTTAGGGTGGACGGATGTCGGAGACCATGCCTGTATTTGGAGCGCACGGTTTAATGCCTAAATAAGGACTGGGATTTTATGCCTATATAAGGGCAGGGCGAATTGTGCCTATATAAGGACATGATACTGGAAAGCCCGTTTATGGACACCCTAAGAGGAATACAATACCCACTCCACTTTCGTGTGTACGATAATACTAAAATGCTAAACATTTAAAATGCTAAACATTAATGGAGTACTGCATATTAAAAAATATTCCTTAAAACCATTTAAAAGGCATTTAAAAAACCTATTAGAATGCAAAAGGTACTGTACATTATAAGCATTGCTTTTCATTTCAGGCATATATTTAAAATAAAATGCAATATAAATGAAATAAGCAGTAATATTTACATGTGACAAAAAAAATGATCGATAAGTTTTTCAAAATCAAAGTCAGTTCATGTCATGAAAATTAATGAACTGTTCTAGACACACAAGATGACTAAGTGTCCGTGGAAGTACCGCAAAGTCTGTACTATAAGGCTAGTTCTACTTTAAGCAGAGTGAAGTGCCATTGTTGTTCGAAAAAATGTGAAAAAGTTCAATTTTGGTAGAGTTCCAAGGTTTTGAAAAATGAAGGCCAAATTGTTACTGCATCTCTGGAACACTGTATGCTGAATCAGAGTCAGTTTACGGGTCTGGTGTAAACATGAGATCATCTATTTCTATAGACAAAACATCATCCACTGTAGTTGGTGTCAGTTGGAACACCTCGTGTAGTAGATTAATTGCACAGAGATGTGAAGCATCGCTTTCAGCATAGGTCGCCGCAGCAATGTTCGCGTCCGTTGTTACCTGTGTGCCTGTAGATCTTTCTCGTACCTCAGCAGCAGCCGGAAGCGTCTGTGAGATCTCAATGAATGCTGACATCAGGATTGGTAGCCTCTGGGGACAACACAGAGCATGGGCCGTTATCGGGACCAGCAAAGTATCGACATCCGTTGGCGTAGCTGATGGAAATGTTAGACAGGTGTCCAACACGCATTCTTCACCGCATAGCAGGCATCATAGAACAGGTAAGATGCAATCTTGCCAGATTGGTCTGAATGACAGGAACCACGTGGTATTCAGGTCCCATAGACGAGTCATGCCCAATAGCTGTACTATTCGCTCACTACACTTTCGTTCAAGGAGAGCTTTCTCCATTTCGCTCGGAGTGATGTCTGCGAATAGGCTGGCCATAGCGCAATAGCAGGAAGAGAAATAGAATTCCAGCAACAAGTGCTAGAATCAATGGTATGCCACCAAACACCGAATGTGCAAAGTTCGGGATGAGTCCGAGTATTGCCTGGAAAGGTGCTAACAGACCGGAGCAGATGCTCTTAAATACATGTACAATTCCTGTTGTATCAGACATATTGAAGATACGTCCTATCATTTCTACGAAATGTATAGGGCAGTTTGTACGTATTAAAGTCTGTATCTCAGCCGAAGTCCTTGCTACTTGTAGATCATATGTTTCTTTGGCCGAGGTCAAAGGCACTGTTTGCTGTAAAAGCATGGCTTTCATTCTGCTCAAAGTATCAAATCTTATAAAAGAGACGTTCAGCGAAGGCCATAGAGGCGACTCCCTGACTGTGTCTATTGGGGCAAACAATACTTGCATACAGCAAGTGACCCTCGAGTTGACCGTTACTAGATATGGGATGCCTGGCAACATTCCGCAGCAACTCTGATCATTCAACATGAGGTAACACCCATTTGAAAGTTGTCCAAATGTTGGATTAATCACAGCAGCTGGTGTACCCCGCTGATGGCAAGACAAATTTGCCACAGAACCATTACAAGCCCCGTGTAAAGAAATGTCCTGACATATAAGTGAACTGCTCAGTGCATGTTTACAGTGTGTACCGCTCAAAAACACTTCACGATCCCCACTCCAACATCTATATGTATACGGTAAATCCCAAGATGTCTTAATGTATTCCTTACCCAACCTTTCATATTTGCCTGCTTGCATTTGTCTGAGGCAATACTGAAACTGAAAAGTAGTCACAGGTAGTGTGATTTTGCCATGAATGAGCCATTCTGTAGCTGGTTTTTCTGCCACTGTGAATGGTAACTTTTCCAGTTTTTCAATGCTCAGCAATGTATACTTTGCTCCTCTTTGTGCCAATTCGATCTGTTTATCAGTTAGATTGTATTCCGCCAACAGAGCTGACATGTTGATAAAACGCCAAGGCACATAGCCCACTCGCAAAGATTGCAGCGTCCAGCTCAATAACACAATAGAACGTAATTGAGATTGACCTTGTTGTAACATCGCCAAATCTTGTTCTAGTATGTCGATAGCAGAGGATACAATGCCATCCAATGAATATATTCTGGAGGACAAAGTTGTTAACCCATTGTCGACCACAGAGAGTGTTTTCTCTAAATTAATACGATCAAGTTCACGTATTCGTTCTGCGGCCTCCATCTGTGATACTTTCCATGCTTCATTATAGGCAGCATAAATGCCGGCATATATGAAACATTTTTGACGCGGTTTTCTTGGTCCAAGCAAGAATTCCCTAAGGTCTGCGTCTTCTTCAAGTAAGGATAAGTGTTGTTTCACATCCTGTAGTGTAGATTTATGCAGCCAATCGAGGCATAATTTTCCTACACTATATGTTGTTACTACCCCCGGATGCTGTCTTTGGACATATCTTGGGTCTGGCCTATGAATAGTAAAGCCCTGAGTTTTATTCAGGAATCTTTCCTGACAGTTGTTCGTGTCTGTGGGCCAGATCAACCATTTTTTCCAATCAGGATTAGATCTGTTGATTTGTAGTATATTGTCACCTGTCACCACTGCCTTCGTATTATTATCACTGGCAGGAGTTGGCACAGAAGGTGTTTTCATCTCTTTGATCTTGGCTAATCCAAGACAAGATGTTTGTTGGACGGTTTCATTCAAAAACATTATTTGTTCAGGGATGATACAGGCCTTAAATAAAGCTTCTATACCCTGTACTTGCCAATCTTTAGTACCCCAGACAGTTTTTGTGTCTATTGTGTCTTTCCATAATTCGAAACCCTGTCTAGACAGTTGGGCAATAAATGCTGCAGAGTAAATCTGTTTCGTATTTGTTAACATAATTTTCAGCCCTGTTTTGTTTACATTTTTATAGTAAAACGTTTCTGGGTCAGATGTATTGTAACCATAAAAAATATGGAAACTTGTTAGCAAATGTTTTTGAACTACCTTTTGGTGGTGTAGGACAATGTTCCCATTGGTTAAACCTAAACACATTTCTTGGGTATGCAGATTTATGCAAATAATGATGACCATAGTGGTTATAACAATACAGTTGTTCAGAGTCTGATGAACCCTCTAAATATTCATTTTTAGAAAATGCAGCAGATTTTTCTAAGTCAAACATTATATCATTAACAGTCTCGAAGTCCCAATCATCTGAATAGGTACTGGACGTAATTAGATCACTTAGTGAAATTTTAAACAAATGTGGAATGTTCAATTGTTCCGTCGGCCGAAGATTTCATAATCTGTTTTGTTCCACACTATACCATCCTGTATAGGAACGGCTGTGATGTTCACTGATGACAAGTCTCTTGCTTCACGATGAGAAGATTTATGAGGTCTCAAAAGTACGTTCACGTCTTTTCCTTCAGTGTTCACATGGATGTATCTGCCACTTATAAGCACGCTCACAGTTGTAACCAAAGCTAGCCATAGCAGGAAAACAAAAAGTCCAGATGTAATCCAGAGTTCAATCCATGGAGAAACCAGATGAGTCTTTTTCATAAAGTGAAGAAAGTCTTGTACTTGCTGCTTGATATTGAATGATGCTGGCGTTGTTTCAGGTTCACTTGGATCTTCTGAGAACGTATCAAAGTTAATGAAATAGCCAGAAGCAGTTCTGTCAATTGTTGGAATTGCATCAGGATTTGTAGAAATCACAGGAACCAGTTCATTACTTGCCACGTTGGTGTAGACAGCTGTATTTGGACGAATTGTTACTTGGTTTTCAAGAGGGATGAGTTCCATAGCATTGTTGCTTAGTCCTTCATCTGTTACAGCTGAATTCTCGATAGTTATCAGTCTTTCAGTCTGAACCTCTTGGATAGTAGCGAGAGGAGTGCGTCTGCTACTAGGTCGGAGTCCACGAGGCCTACTGTTTAGTATTGGCCACATACTGTGGTTTGATGAGGTCGATGGACACAAATCTTTTCTCCTTTCTTCCAGCAAGGGGCGGTAGAAGTACTGTTCTTGTTCCTTGAACTGCTAGGACAGGTACTGGTTGTCTGTAAGAAGGTCCAAATTCCTTCTTGTCCGCAATTTTTTCTCTGACTAGATCCCCAACTTTTGGAATCCAGACAGGCCTTGCTGGGACCGCCGATGTTTCCCCAGTGGTGGTTGGCTGCAGGAATACGTTGCTTTGTTTCGTTCTTAATTCATTCAGTTCCTGTAAAACAGCCAAACGATCTTTGATATCAAACGGTTTATTTTCCACCACTGTGCCTACGTGTTCAAGGTCTGGTAATGAGCGTTGTACCCCATTAAGGTGTTTGACCCACCCATCACCCGAACCTAATACCCTAGCTGTTATAGACTGCTTTATGTCCCGGTTTTTCCTTTCCACAACCGAATTTCCCTCAGGATGGAATGGAGAGGAGTACCGCAATGCAACACCCAGACTGGCCATGGTGTCTTTGTAAGCCCGAGAGCTAAATGCAGGACCCTGGTCAGAATGTAGCGTGCCTATTGCGTATGTGCCGATAAAGACTCGCAAATCTTTTATAACAGTTCGAGCGTCAGCCGAGCGCTGAGGCCATATCCATAGGAACCTAGAGCATGAATCCACTGCAACCATGATATATTTATAGTTACCATCCCTTTGCAAGGGACCGCAGTGGTCCAGGTAAACACAAGCTCATGGTTTGTCTGAAATTAACAGGGGTGTCTGCGCAGGACATTTCACTGTCGAGACTTTCATCTGTTGGCAAATATCACATTCTAAAACATAGTTTTTAGTTTGTTTCCGAATGCCAGGCCACCAATATCTTTGCTTGAGTAAAGATACTGTTGCAGAAACACCTGCATGGGCAGAAGCTATCCCCTCGTGTGCTGCTAGGATTAGTCCCAATCTGCATTCCTTGTTTGGAATTACCCTATTCCCCACTCCAGGGATTCGAGCAAAAGGAACGTTGTTCGCATCAATTACATAAGAGTACTTGAGTGGAAACTTTTTTGGTAACGCTGCACTGCTGCCCTTGCTTGAAGCATTGACAGCCAACATTATCTCACCGTCTATTTTTGTTTTTGAACGAGTGATCGCAGCTACGGAAGCCGTCTGAACAGCCCCCTTTGCGGCTTCGTCAGCCAATGAATTCCCTGCAACGTGAACGCCATTACGTTGATGACTCAGTGTGTGGATCACGTGAGCCTTTGGTAGTTCGTTTTTCAACTGAACTACTTGTTCCCAAAGCATTTTATGCTTTATTGTGCCACCTTTCGCATCTTTGAAACCATTTTCAAGCAAGTTTCGTATATAGTCATTATACGACTGAACACAGTAAAAGGAATCGCACACTATTAGTGTGGGGAATTCTCGATCTGTACTTTCAAGTGCCAGTTTGAATGCTTGTAGTTCAGCTCGCTGAGCTGTACAATCTCCTAGAGATTGAGTTTTTGTGACCATAGGTCTGAAGATGCCATTTCGCATGCGACCTTTAACAATTGCACACGCTGCACTGTAAGCTTGCTTACTCCCTGTTGCGGGCTGTGCGAATCCGTCAGTGTAAATTATGAATTCGTACTGATCGAGAGGCAGAATTTCAGTAGGCAGAGGACATTCTTATTCATATTGCAGGAATGCTTGTGTTTTTAAATCTGGATCAAAAACATATTCAACATCTGTTGCAGCAAGAGAATTAACCCATTGTATCCATCTTGGATGTAATGCTTTAGCATTTGGAATGCTTGCTTTTGTGACCGCGTCTAAAGCTGGTACCGGGGTTACGACAATAATGCGTTTCCCTTGGGCTAAGGCTCTTTCTTTTGCTACAGCGGTTTGAACTGCTGTCAGAATTTTTTCAGTGGAACTGAAGCGCATTTCCGCTTGTGTGTACAAATGAGATTTGTATGCAATTGGTACTTTTTCACCCTCATTTAAGGTTAAGTAGGTGAATCCGCATTGACCCGAAATTATTCGGATCACCAGGTTTCTTTGACTTACACGTGTTTGTAAGTGATTTGTTGCTAACATGTTAGCCTGGAGTGAACGCAAGATTTCTGTGTGTTCCTGTGTCCATTTTTTGATTGAATAATCAGGTTTGATTAATGCGTAGAGAGGTTTAACCCTTTCTGCGTAATCTAGAATGTATGTTCTTCCAAAGTTTAGGAAACCCAGGATGTATTGTAAGTTTTTTAGCGTTTTTGGAGGTTGGAGCAGCGCACATTTCTCTAGAAAGTTAGCTGCCAAGCTCTTGCCTTCACTTGAAAGCTCATATCCCAAAAATAGGACATTGAGATGGGCAATTCGGGACTTTGTAAAGTTGAACTTGTAGCCCTCAGAGGCGAAACCCAGTATAATGGTGCTCACCCTGTTCAAGTGTTTTTCCAGGTCATCGTCTGTCAGATAGATGTCATCGACATAGGACAATGCCTCATTGTCATAAATTTGTAGTAACTCGGTTACCCTCGCTGAGAATAAACCTGGGCTGTTCTTGAACCCTTGTGGGAGTCGACAAAAGTGACGCTGGGTCCCCATTATGGAGATTGCTGTTAAGTACCTGCTTTCAGGTGCTATGTTTTGACAAAAGAAACCATTGGAGATGTCTAATGTTGTTTTATATTTTTTACGCACAATGTTATTCATTAATGCTGTGCTATGTGCATTTTGCACTGCAAAGGTTTTTGAACAAGTGTTTAAGTGTCTGTAATCCAAAACTAGACGATATGTGTTGTCTGGTTTGGAGACAGGAAACAAAGGATTGTTCATTGAGGAGGTGCATGTTTCAATCACCCCTTGGTATTCAAGTTGATCTAAAATCTCCCTGACCTGTTTTTTAGCTTCTTGCTTTATAGGATACTGCCTTTGTGCAGTTGGTTCATGTTTTAGATGTATTTTATGGTGAGGTGAGTCCTCATCCCATCCTACATGATTTTTATATAATGCTGGGGCCTGGGCCACTGCCCATTTCCTGGCATATGTATATTTTAGGTGAATTGGAATATGGTTGGAGAAGGCAGGCATAATAATGTCCTCGCCATGTGGGCACTCCCTGACAAATTGTGGTGGCCAGTCTTTTTCTGCCAGAAGTATGTCATAGCCCCTTGATAGTCTTTCCCAAAAAAGTGCTTTCACCTGTCTCGGTTTGTCTCCCTCCATCCGGAGTGTTATTTCATATAACTTTTGTGGAGTACTAACCCTGGTGTCTACAGTCTCTCCTGTAATGTACTCATTCAAGTCCACTATCTCCAGAAGTTCCTTCAGGTTCTGGTGAGCTATTGTGACTTCTGCTGCACTGTCCAGCATTGTCTGAGCCCATTCTCCGTTCTTGAGTTGTGTTCTCAGTATTCTCGGCATGTCTGATCTTCAGACCTGCTACTTTCTTTTGGAGAATTGAGGTTTTGCTTTAGTTTTTGGAGCGTGTTTTTCGTCTTTCGATTTCACGCATTCTTCTCTATGTTCCGTTCGTCCTCTTCTTTCCGAAGTCTGTGATGAGATCTGAAAGGGACGAGAGGAACGTGTATCAGTATCTTGATACCTGTCAGGTTTTCTCAAATTATCCCTATTCCTGAGGTTATACCTCCTTTCAGAGGGCTCCTTTTGAGGAGACCTACCTCGAGATTGAGAACGTTTCTCATTTGAATTTTGTTTATTAGTCTCCCATTTCTTTTTAGAAGATGTAGGAGTTTGTTTAATTGAGTCCTTCTCAGGACTTTCAGATAGCTTCGGCTTCACTGGTCTTCCACCCAAACTATCTCTGCCTAATTCTGCATAAGATTGTTCTATTATTCTGGGTAGCTATGTTTGATGTTCTGTAACATCGAATTCCCTTAACTTTTGGCGGATCGCCACTGCTGCTGCCTCCCCTTTAATATTAGATAATATTATTGTTGAGACCTGGTCGAAATTTTTCAGTAATTTCATACCTAAATTTAGAGCAGGCTCTGCCCCGTATTCGTTTTGAATTTGTTTCAGGACATCAGGTATTACCGCAATTGACGGAATGCCATGTGTTTTAGTATAGATGGCAGCAAAGACTGAGGCCCAAGTGGTGCAGTCTTCCAGTTGTGGTGTGATCCCCATCGGTAAACTGATTGTCAGCTTTCTGTGTTTCTCATGCGGGCTAGTATTTGGAAATACTGCTTCGATTTGAGTAATTTTTTGAGCTATCCAAAATGGAATTTGCTCACGTTTTGTGGGCATTTTACCCATGACTGCGTATAGAGTCTGTGGTGTAATTTTTAGTGTATTCCCCAGTTCAGGGGTTTGATTTGGAAGTGTCAGTGGTTGCTGGACTGTGAAAGTCCGCATGACATATTGGACCAATTGTCTGTAGATTTTTATTAACTCTGTAAGTTGAGTAAGTAATTCCTCATCTGACATTATATCAAGTTCAGGATGAGGTGTGTAGCCGGCTAGAATCGACCATGTTGCTCCTGGTCTACCTAGTGGACCGAGCCTGGTAATGTTTCTGTGATGTTTTAGGGCGCCTTTAAACCAGAGCTGATGCTCCTGGTATGTTAATGGAATTTCAATATCCTCGAAAGGAATGTATTCCTCTGGTGGATCATCTTCTTTGTAGAAGTGAAACATGTGTGTTACTGGATTGGATTCAGGAAATATTACCCATGAATAGAATACCTCTGTCTGAAAGGATTCGTGTGCCTCTATCACGAAAACTGCTCTACCCTCCTCAGCTTCATTTAAACCGGTAAAATTAAAAACTGCTGCTTGGGCTGGATCAGCCGCAGCTCCACCGTTTCCGGCGGCTTCGTCCCCGTTTAAGGACATTTTGTTGTTTGAAAAATGTTGAACAAGTTTCAAGGAAACAAAGATAAGGTGCACAATATTTTTGGAACACTGTATCCTTCAACTTTGAGCAAACCAAACAGCAAATATATAGGGTACTGCCCTATGTAGCCGTGGTGGATACTTAACCCTGCCCACTCCAGACGTCTTTTGGAGTATATGGGTAGGGGTCTCTGAGAGAAAAAGCACGTCTGAGTTACTCAGTATCTAACTTTGAATTACTGCCTTACCAAACCGTTGGGCGCCATGTAGTGTAGCTCCTATTTCCCTAATAGGCTCTGCGCATTGGAATAATATATCCTATAGGTTTGACATAGGACTGAGGTCAGTATGTCCCTATCGAATATATTAAACTTAATTACTTGTGCCAGCTAGCTCAGAGGCCACTAGAAACTTCTTGACGACAAGAAGGGAGTAGTTTCTGGCAGCTGCAAGACATGACCACTTTGTTTCCTTTAGAATCAGAACGTGTCCCAGAGTCGTAGAAACAATAGATAACTATTTCACTCAGCTCAGTCGTGCATACTTAGTTTTCCTCAAAGTTACTCAGAAAGAACAGACGGGCGTTTCAATAAAAGATTTATTGAACAGTCTTGTTTCTGGTGTAAGTAAAATGTGCTGTTATGATCACAAGACAGTATGCGAGATAAATAATGTACAGTGTGAGCAGTAGAAATAAATAATACTGCGATAGCATTATATTTTTAGCATATATGCATTTACATAAATAACATAGACTAAAAATGCGAGTACTCATACAATGCATTGCTAAGCTAGTTCTACCCCAATGTACCTAACCTAACCTAGGTGTAGGGAGAGTTATGAAGTAGGTGAAGTATTCCTTACTATGGTATACTAAGAGTATGTTAAGCTTAGAATGCCTAGTATGCTTAGTATGCCAAGAGTCCCTCTAGGTTCTAGTCAGCCCCATACCTGAAGAATGAGAGAGGTAGGAATCTCTTGCCAGACTCGAACTCCAACACCCCGCAAGGGAAGTTAGATCACTGGAAGCTGGACTCTCTGCGTGCAGGGATGACAGCGTCTTCTCAGTGCGTCCGGCCGGGAAACGGGCTCCTCTGAAGTCGAGGTCTCCTCTGATTTACAGGGGCTACGGAAGGTATATTTATACCTAAGAGGTACCTAAGAATGTTAGCATTGACGTGAGTCGGACAGCGGAAGACGTCATGAATGAACCCCTAAGGAATAATGGTTCATGCATAATATATGAGTCCTTGAAGAAATCAATAGTCCTGGGCTAGGGAAACTCCCGCAGCCTAAGGGTCTGTTCTTCATGAACTCGTTGTGATGTTAGGGTGGACGGATGTCGGAGACCATGCCTGTATTTGGAGCGCACGGTTTAATGCCTAAATAAGGACTGGGATTTTATGCCTATATAAGGGCAGGGTGAATTGTGCCTATATAAGGACATGATACTGGAAAGCCCGTTAATGGACACCCTAAGAGGAATACAACACCATGTTTACTTTCATGACATGTAACAATAAATGGTGTTATTCCCAATGCATTTCAGACACGCTTTTGCAATAATGATAAAGAAATAATAATTCCTTCATGTGAAATAAATTGCAGTGTTCTAATGCTTTTTCAAAGTTACTACAAAGGGACATAGGGAGAAACATTATAGGTCATGAATTTAATGAGCTACTGCAAACTATTCTCCTGATAAATGTTTGATATGTAAATATGTAAGTCATTGTTTGATAATATTAATTGGGATGAATGTTTGGGGTGAAAAACTACCATGAACAGATTGTCTTGTTTGGTTATTGATACAATTAGTTATATTATCAAGGTGAGACTGAATTTAATTGATCACAATAAACCATATAGACTAAGGGCCATATTTCGACTTTGGCGGTGCGACGCCGGGTCCGCCTGGCAGCCGCACCCCCAAAGCCGTGGTCAAACCACCCACCAGATTAGGAGTTTTCTCGTGTCTGGTGGGCTTTTTTTTTGCTGTTCCAAAGGTGGTGCCCTGAAAATGGGCTCTGCAATGGGAACACCAAAAACAGTTCCAGTATGGCATGGACTGAAAAGTCCATGCAGTGCAGGAACTGGTATGCATGCAAACAGGGGGGCACATGTTGTGCCCCCTTTTGTGCATTCACATGCGGAGGAGGCACAGAGTGCCCTGCAGGGCCCCCTTTGTTTTCTCTCCACCACAGTGTTCATGGCGGACGAACCTCCATGACACCTCCTGCGGAGAGGAAACTTGTAATATGCTTGGCGGTCCTGCCAAGCATATTGCAGCCTCCTGACCACCACAACACCGCCAGGGAATGGCGGTTCCCTTATGGCAGTGGCGGGGCTATGGTGGTCTGACCGCCCGAATCGTAATAGTGATGTCGGGAGACCGCCACCACTGCGCCCCCAACAGTCTAGCGGTCTGTGGAGCGCCAGACTGGAAATCGGGCCCTAAAGGTTTTTTGCACCAAGGCATATGGAAAAAAAGCATCATGGATGAGTTTTTCTTAAATGCTCCTGCAATCTTCCTGAGGAAGAGGGTTTCAGCTTGAAACATGATGCGTTGGTTGGCAGCACACACAGGATTTGCTAAACATTTATTAAATTCTCTTTAGCATCAGGACACTAGCGGTCTCCCTGGCTTCACCCAGACTATTCTTCCTGGAAGATGGCATTGAAAAGGTGGTAGAAATGCACACTAAGCTGGATTTATCATCAGACAGGAAGTGAAGCCTGTAAGGTCTTTGATCTACAGTCTTCTCATCTGAAATGCAAAAGCAACACTCTCAATAATATGTAGATACAACACCTAATGGCAACAATGCCCTAAGACAACATTTAACAGATGGGCCTCCATATGCCCCTAAGCCTGTACACATGTACATCAAGGTTACTGCATTTAGAAAGAGCTAGAGATTGACAATACTTGTGTTGTGATGGATTGAAGATGGGTTAGTCTAGATCTTTAGGATGTCAGTCCATGCGTGGTGAAAACCTTACACTCTAATGTGAATGGACACAGGTCCTAGTCCTGTATTAGTGAGGAACAATACTAATAGAGAAGAATATCACCTGCATGCAGAGATTAGGTATGGATTTCCCCTTTCACCATCTCCCAATGTGACCCCATTCATTAACTACATTATTTTGATGTGGGAGTTTCATGTCCCTCTTTGTCTTTCTGTGCCATGCTTATTTGATGCTTGGTTACTTGATAGGATTGTGCTAGAGAAGATAATGTAATTAAAGGGAAGTTCCATTTACCACAGCTATTAAGTCAGATGTTGATAAAGCCTTCTTGTTTTAGAGCATCTGCATAGCTGTTACATATTCAGGGAAGAAATATCTGAAATGGACCAGCCTTAAAATATTAGGTGACAATCATATTTTTTTTCATGTACCCCAGTTAGGGGTTGGCTACCATATCTTCACCCAGTTTGACCTCTGTATGATATTACTACCATCGCTGTTGTTATTTCCAGGGACATATTATAGAGACTTTGTACTGCTGCAGAAAGAGCAGGGCAAATCTATTTGCACCATGTTTACTGCTTGTGTAGTTTGGAATGGTCAAACAATATTTGCACCATGGCCAACATGCCATTAATAGATTTCACATTATTTGTGCTGCATTTACTTATTAAAGGGTAAAAAATACATTTTCACAACCTTTTAATTCCAAAGATGCGACTACCTTTGAGGTAAATCATTCTTTTTACATTTTGTATTACATAAGTAGCAAACATAGTGGCAAACTATTTGCCATTGTTTTTAAATGTGGCAAAAGATAGTTTTGCTCTCTGAAAGACCCATGTCATTACTTTTTCAGAAACGCATGGTGAGACGTACAGAATGAGAGTGAGCTTTAGCTCAGCCCCTTTCAGTCATTGGCTTTCATGGGTTTGATCATGATTTACCATTGCTTGGATGTGCTGTCCATCAAAACCATGGCATTTTGAGGATGGCTGGCTATATTGTTGCATTGGTGTTCCCATTAGGTTTTATTGATGGGGCATCAAGTAGCCCTTTTGTTAGAATGCAGATATGACATGACCAGTATGTTGTAATTCCAAATGTGTATGTGTTTTTTGAGATATTTACTTTCCAGATACAAGGATATTTAAATCAATCAATCAGGGTTGTTAAAGCGCAACTACCTACCCGTGAGGGTCTCAAGGCGCTGGGGGGCGGCTACGTTGAATGCTGGGGTCACCCGAAAAGCCAGGTCTTGAGGTCCTTCCTGGACTGGGGCAATGTGAGAGATTGTCATAGGTGGAGGAGGAAGGTGTTCCAGGCTTTGGCTGTGAGGTAGGAGAAGGGCTTTCCTCCCGTTCTTGTCTTGCTGATATTTGGGATGGTGGCCAGTGAGAGCTGGGAGGTTCGGAGGTGTCTTTTGGGTGCGTGAAGAATATGCGGTTGTTCAGGTATGTAGCTCCGGTGTTGTGAAGGGCCCTGCATGCGTGGGTGAGGAGTTTGAAGGATATTCTTCTTTTGACTGGAAGTCAGTGGAGTTCGTGGAGGTGTTGGGTGATGTGACTGCGACAGGGGATGTCCAGGATCAGTCTGGTTGCGGCGTTATGGACAGTCTGGAGTTTGCAAAGGAGTTTCTTGTTGATTCCGGCATAGAGAGCATTGCCGTAGTTCAGTTTGCTGCTGATGAGTGCATGTGTGACAGTTTTTCTGGATTCGGTTGGGATCCATCTGAAGGTCTTTCGAAGCATGCGAAGGGTGTTGAAGCTGGTCGAGGAAACAGCATTGATCTGCTGGTTCATTGTGAGCAATGAGTCTAGTATGATGCTGAGGTTTCATGCGTGGTCCATCGGGGAAGGGGGATTTCCAAGGCTGGAGGGCTACCAGCAGTCGTTCCATGCGGAGGGGGTGGAGTCAAGGATGAGGACTTCTGTCTGTTCTGAGTTGAGTTTCAGGCATCTGTTCTTCATCCAGGTGGCAACGGCTTTCATCCCTTCTTGGAAATTGTGTCTAGTGATGTTGGGTTCGTTGGTGAGAGAGAGGATCAGTTGGGTGTTGTCAGCATAAGAGATGATGTTGAGCCGTGGTTCCTGACGATGGTTGTGAGGGGGGCCCTGTAGACAGTGAAGAGGGTGAGGGGGAGCCCTGCGGAACTCTACAGTTGGTCTCTGTCGGTTCCAAGAGGTTGGGAGGAAGTCTGACCCGTTGAGTTTTGCGGGTGAGGTAGGAGTGGATCCAGTCGAGGGCCTTGCCGCGGATGCCAGTGTTGTGGGGTCTGGTAGCTAGAGTGCAGTGGGAAATGGTGTTGGATGCAGCCAAGAGGTCCAGGAGGATAAGGGCTGCCACTTCACCCTGATCGAGGAGGGAGTGGATGTCGTCGGTGGTGGCGAGTAGGGTGGTCTCGGTGCTGTGATTACTTCAGAATCCAGATTGGGAGATGTCCTGGACATTGTTAGCTTTGATGAAGATTGCTAGCTGGGGGTTGATGGCCTTTTCAATGACCTTGGATGCGAAGGGAAGCAGGGAGATGGGCCTGAAGTTCTTGAGGCCCATTGGGTCCGTGGATGGTTTCTTCAGGAGGGTGCTGACCTCAGCATGTTTACAGTCGCCGGGGAAGGTGTCAGTCTCGAAGGAGCTGTTGATCGTCCAACGTAGTTCGGGTGCAATGGCAGAGGCGGCTCTGTAGAAGATGTGGTATGGGCAGGGGTCTGAGAGGGCTCCAGAGTGGATGCTTTTCATGGCCTTCAAGGTGTTTTCTGTCATGAGTGGGATCCATTTGAGAAGGGTCTGTTGAGTGGCTTCACATGAGGCGGGCACTTGAGTGGTGAGGTGGTTTTGGTTGTCAAAGTTGTCGGAGATGATCTTGATCTTGTGGTAGAAGAAGGTGTTGAGTCTGTTGCAGAGGTCTGAATTACGGGTTTTATAGGAAGGTTGTACTGCTTGGATGCCTTTGTCTCTCATAAACATGTCAAACTTATGAATTTATTGTTTACAGTACAAAGACATGTACAGACATAAGTGTTGTTTAAGATGGAATGAGAATAATGGCCCTTTAGGTTCATCACTTACAAAGCAAACCTCAGTTTCTGACTCTTTTTCATAACATTTTCGTTTGAGGGTGCAAAATAACTCTACTAACAGAGTACATTTTGCAACGTTTTTGATCTCCAAGCTTCTATATTGTTTAACTCAATATATTGCTTTGTTATGGGTATTTAATTCTAGGACAGCTAGAGGAAATACACACACAATCGCACCATTATTACCAAACACTTACCAGACGAAAAAGCCAGGCCATGCATGTTTTTAAAGCCTTGCTTTCAGTAGCTGCCCATCCCATGCCAAAGTGGCGGGGCGGGCCGGACAGGAGAAAGGAGGTTGGGAGGGGGGACGGGGGACAAAAAACAAAATAACGCTCTTCCTGATTCTGGGCACAGGCTCCCAGAATGCACTACGGACAATCCTGACACTGCATTAAAATTAAAGCAGTGTTGGGATTGGCCTGAGCGCCGGCAACTTGTGCTCCCGGCAGACTGGGAGCCTGTGCCTGCTCTCTCCAGCCCCAGCAATGCAGCTGGGGCTGGAGAGAGCTTCACTGTGCATGAGGTGTTTGGCCGGCCTGAGACGGCCGGCCAAACACCTCATGCGCAATAAAGGATGTGCCCACCACTCCCACACCAGCAGTGTCATCTCCTGGCCTAGTCCCGCAAGACTCATCAGAGTCCTGGGGGCGGGTACAGGGGATTAAAATAAAACAATAATAAAACAGGTTTAAAACCCATTTTATTATCGTTTTATTTACTGGTGGTAGCGGGGGGTGGCTCTCCTCCACTCTAATGGAGCGGCTGCCGCTCCTTGCTTTTTGGAAAAGTGTGTCTTTGCTAAAACCTCTAGTATACACCTAAAATGCTCCATGGTAATCATAGAATGAATTATAATAAAAAAGTGCCTTATATAAATTTACCAGTGGTGCCGTAATCTATTTACTCATTTTGCTCAACAATTAATCCCTTCACTGCTAGGCCTTTTACCCCCCTGTGCTAAGCCTTTTTTTGGCTAATTTAGGGTAGTTCGCGCTTAGGCCCCTGTAACTTTTTGACCACATAAGGTACCCACGCCAATGTTGCGTCCTTTTCTTCCAACATCATGGGGATTTTAAAGGTACCCAGTGTTTGTTGATTCCCTTGGAAGGGACCCAGAAATTAGCCAAAATACAACTACATTTTGGGGTTTTTGGGGAAAAAGTGCTGCAGATGAAAGCATCTGTTTTTCCCCCTGCAAATGGTATCAAAGCTGAAATCACCATCTTCCCAGCTTTCAGGGACTCACAGACTTTTCTCAGAAAACCAGAATTTTTTACACAGTTTTTGCATTTTACTAGGACATAGCCAATTTTTGCTTTTTTTATGCTTTCAACCTCCTTCCAGTTAGTGGTGTAAATGGGTATGAAAGCAATAATGGATCCTGGAAGGCTATACATTATAGAAAAATAGACAACATTTTAAATTCAGCAAGGGGTCACTTGTGTAGATCCTTCAAAGTTTTTTTTATAGAAACTAACAGTTGAAAATAGAACAAATTGAAAATGAGTTGAAAAAAACAGCCATTTGTGCCAACCAGGTTCTGTTATCCAGAATCCCTTGCAAACCTCAAACTTTGTAAAAAAATAACCACATTTTCCTCACATTTCTGTGATGGAAAGTTCTGGAATATGCATGGATCCACAAAATTCTACCCACTCCCCATTCCCATAAAAATGGTACCTCACTTCTGTGGGTAGGTCTAGTGCCCATGACAGGAAACGGCCCAAAATGCAACGTGGACACACCACATTTTTACAATGAAAACTGACCCTTTTTTTGCAAAGTGCCTAGCTGTAGATTTTGAACCCTAGCTCTGCCGGCACCTAGGAAAACCTAGCAAGCCTATACATTTTTTAAACCTAGACACCCAGGGGAATCCAGGATGGGGTGGCTTGTCTGGCTCTCCCCAGGGTCTGTTACCCAGAATCCCTTCCAAACCTCAAACTTTGTAAAAAAAAAACACATTTTCCTCACATTTCTGCGATGGAAAGTTCTGAAATCTTCGTGGATGCACAAACTTTCACACACCACACATTCCCTGAAGTCTTCCAATAAAAATGGTACCTCACTTGTGTGGGTAGGCCTAGTGCCCATGACAGGAAACGGCCCAAAATGCAACGTGGACACACCACATTTTTACAATGAAAACTGACCCTTTTTTTGCAAAGTGCCTAGCTGTAGATTTTGAACCCTAGCTCTGCCGGCACCTAGGGAAACCTAGCAAGCCTATACATTTTTTAAAACTAGACACCCAGGGGAATCCAGGATGGGGTGGCTTGTCTGGCTCTCCCCAGGGTCTGTTACCCAGAATCCCTTGCAAACCTCAAACTTTGTAATAAAAAACACATTTTCCTCACATTTCTGTGTCCGAAAGTTCAGGAATCTGCGTGGATCCACAGAATCCCACCCACCCTGCATTCCCCAAAGGCTTAAAATAAAAATGGTACCTCACTTGTGTGGGTAGGCCTAGTGCCCGCAACAGGAAACGGCCCAAAAATGCAATGTGGACACACCACATAATACAGTGAAAACTGATCCTTTTTTTGCAAAGTGCCTAGCTGTGGATTTTGAACCCTAGCTCTGCCGGAACCTAGGGAAACCTAGCAAACCTATACATTTTTGAAAACTAGATACCCAGAGGAATCCAGGAGGGGGTGACTTGTGTGTATCTAACCAGGTTCTGTTACCCAGAATCCCTTGCAAACCTCAAACTTTGGCAAACAAAAAACACATTTTCCCAACATTTCTGTGATGGAAAGTTCTGGAATTTGTGTGGATCCACAAAATTCCACCCACCCAGCATTCTCCAAAGTCTCCCAATACAAATGGTACCTCACTGGTATGGGTAGGCCAAGAGCCCACAGCAGGGAATGGCCAAAAACATATTGTGGAGACATCACAATTACCTAATACAAAACAACCTGGTTTTGCAAGGGGGTCACCTGGGTTTTTGGCCCTGGGCTCGGCGGCTATCTAGGGAAACCTACCAAACCCATACATTTCTGAAAACTAGACACCCGGTGAAGTCCATGGAGGGATGGCTTGCGTGGACTCCTCAACGTTTTTCTACCCAGAATCCCCTGCAAACCTCAAAATCCAGCTGAACAAATCACTTTTTTCTCAAATTTCTGTGTGGGAAAGTTGTGGGAATACCGGGCTGACACAAAGTTCCTACCACCCAGCATTCCCCAAGGTCTCCCGATACAAATGGTACCTCACTCTTGTGATCCTACCCAAAAATATGTGGAAAATGTGTTTTTTTCAGCAAAATTTGAGGTTTGCAGGGGATTCTGGGTAGGAAAACATTGGGGGATCCATGCAAGTCATACCTCCCTGGACTCCCCCGGGTGTTTAGTTTTCAGAAATATGTGGGTTTGGTAGGTTTCCCTAGATGGCCGCCAAGCCCGGGGCCAAAAACCCAGGTGACCCCCCTTGCAAAACCAGGTCGTTTTGTGATAGGTAATGTTGATGTCTCCTCAATACGTTTTGGGCCCTTGCCTGTCGCGGATACTTGGACCACCCACACAAGTGATTTACCATTTTTATCGAGAGACCTGTGGGAATGCTGGGTGGTAGGAAATTTGTGTCAGCCCGGTGATCCCACAACTTTCCCTCACTAGAAATTTGAGAAAAAAGTGATTTTTTTAGCTAAATTTGAGGTTTGCAGGGAATTCTGGGTAGGAAATCATTTGGCGGATTCACGCAAGCCATACCTCCCTGGACTCCCCCGGGTGTCTAGTTTTCAGAAATGTGTGGGTTTGGTAAGTTTCCCTAGATGGCAGCCGAGCCCGGGGCCAATAACCCAGGTGACCCCCCCTTGCAAAACCAGGTCGTTTTGTGATAGGTAATTTTGATGTCTCCCCAATACGTTTTGGGCCCTTGCTTGTCGCGGGTACATGGCCCACCCAAGCAAGCGAGGTACCATTTTTATCGTGAGACCTGGGGGAACGCTGGGTGGTAGGCAATTGTGTCAGTCCGGTCACCCCACAACTTTTCCACACAGAAATTTGAGAAAAAGTAGCTTTTTTTCAGCTAAATTTGACGTTTACAGGGGATTCTGGGTAGGAAAACGTTGGTGGGTAGGTTAACGCAAGCCATACCTCCCTGGACTCCCCCGGGTGTCTAGTTTTCAGAAATGTGTGTGTTTGGTAGGTTTCCCTTGATAGTCGCCAAGCCCGGGGCAAAAAACTAGGTTGACTCCCCTTGCAAAACCAGGTTGTTTTGTGATAGGTAATTTTGATGTCTCCTCAATACGTTTTGGGCCCTTGCCTCTTGCGGTTACTTGGCCCACCCATACGAGTGAGATCCCATTTTTATTGAGAGACCACTGGAAATGCTGGGTGGTAGGAACTTTTGTCAGCCCTGTGATCCCACAACTTTTCCACACAGAAATTTGAGAAAAATGTGATTTTTTTCAGCTAAATCTGAGATTTGCAGGGGATTCTGGGTAGGAAAAATGTGGGGGGTCCATGCAACCCATACCTCCCTGGACTCCCCAGGGTGTCTAGTTTTCACAAATGTGTGGGTTTAGTAGGTTTCCTTAGATGGCCCCTGAGCCTGGGACCAAAAACGCAGGTGACCCCCTTGAAAAACCAGGTTATTTTTGATAGATAGGTGGGCACTTGTAATTTTGGTCCCGGGTTTGCAGACATCTAGAAGAACCTAAAAAACCCAGACATTTCTGAAATTGGGAGTCCTGGGAGGTGTGGCTTGTGCTGATCCCCCAACATTTTCCTTCCAAAAATTCGCTGCAAACCTCAAATTTAGCTAAAAAGTCACATTTTCCTCTAATATCTGTGTGTGAAAGTTGTGGGATAACTGCACAGCACAAATTTCCTACTACACAGCATTCCCCTCAGTCTCCCAATAAAAATGATACCTTACTTGTGTGGTTGGGCTAAGTGCCTATGACATGGAAGAGCCAAAAACGTGCAGAAATTGAGGGGGGCCCAAAGCGGGACTAAAAGGGCAGTATGTTTATACGTTTTTAGGCTGACGGTACTTTGGGCATCCACACAAGTGAGGTATCATTTTTCTCAGGAGACCAAGGGGAATGCTGGGTATTAGGAAATATATGCCTGCACAGTGATCCTACAACTTACCCACACAGAAATGTGAGGAAACTGTGACTTTGTAAGTACATTTGAGGTTTGTGGGGATTCTGGGTAAGAAAATGCTGGGGGATCCATGCAAGCCACACCACCAGCCAAGAGTCAGTACACGCACACCGCCATCCACACTCACCGCCAGCCAGGTGCCATCCATGCACACCGCCAGCCAAGCACCATCCACGCACCTAGGCAGCCAAGCACCATCCCTGCACACCCCCAGCCAAGCAGGGTCAGACTGGGAACAGCAACCAGCCCTGGCAGATTGCTGTTCGACCGGCCCTGGGGGGGTGCTATTAAAATGCACTACTCTCACTTTTGTTACTGGGGCCCGATATTGCAGCACTGCTGCAAAACCGGCCCCCAGTGACAAAACCACCCCCCATGGCCAGAAAACCAGACCCCAGCCCTCCAGCCCACCGGGAAAATGCCAGGTGCCAGCTACGGCCAGTCCGGCCCTGCAGCCAAGCACCATCCATGCACACAGCCAGCCAAGCACCAGTCCACGTACACCTCCAGCCAAGCACCACTCCATGCATGCCACCAGGCAAGTGCCAATCTACATACACCATCATCAAGCGTGAGTCCACCCACACCATTAGCTAAGTGCACGTCCACACACCACCAGCAAAATGCCAGCCAAAGGTCAGTACACGCAGACCATAAGTCAAACTCCAGTTTACACACACACAAACTCTCCCTGGTTTCTAGTGGTTTTCTGCCCCCGCTTGGATGTAGATGAGAATAAAAATATCACGGAAACAGCCAAAATGTGTGCCTAAAAAAGGGAGCGACCCATGCCTATTTAGCTTCTCACGGGCATGCCCATAAACATATCCCCGGTGCCTAGTGGGCTTTCTGCCCCCCTCAGCGGGACGCAGATAGGGGGCTATTGCCCCAATCTGCCTTCCTGGGGGGGGCAGAACGCCTTTTTGGCAGTAGGGGCATTAGCATGCCTATTCTCTGCAGCCTCCACCCCTATGTATAAATAAAACAACAAAATCCCTGGTTCCTAGTGGGGCTTTCTGCCCACCTGGGGGGGCACATTAGGGCCTATTGCCCCATCTGCCTCCTGGGGGAGGCAGAAAGGCTATGGCAATTTTTTTTGGGGTGGGGTGGGGGCATTGGCATGCCCATTTGGGCAGCCCCCACCCCTACGGATAAAAAAAAAACAATCCCTGGTGCCTAGTGGGCTTTCTGCCCCCCCAAGGGTAGATCAGGGACTATTGCCCTATCTGCCTCCATGGGGGGCACAAAGAGTGGAATTTTTTTTAGGGGTGTGGCATTGGCATGCCCATTTTGGGCAGCCCAAAACCCTAAATACAATTTTTTTAAAATCCCTGGCATCTAGTGGGCTTTCTGCCCCCCAGAGAGGCAAACTGGAGGATTTTGTCCCCATCTGCCCCCCCCAGGGGGGCAGAAAGACTGTAATTTTTCAGGGGGTGGGGGCATTGGCATGCCCATATTGGGCAGCCCCCACCCCTAAATTCAATGAAAAAAAATCTCTGATGTCTAATGGGCTTTCTGCCCCCAGGGAGGGAGATTGGGTGCTACTACCCCCATCTGCCCCCAGGGGGTGCAGAAAGACTGGAATTTTATGGGGTGGTGGAGGCATTGGCATACCCATCTTGGGCAGCCACCACCCCTAAATTCAACAAAAAAAATCCCTGGCATCTAGTGGGCTTTCTGCCCCCACGGGGGGCAGATTGGGGGCTACTGCCCCATCTCCCCCCAAGGGGGCAGAAAGACTGTAATTTTGCGGGGGTGGGAGCATTGGCATGCCCATATTGGGCAGCCTCCACTCCTAATTCAATTGGAAAAAAATCCCTGGTATCTAATGGGCTTTCTGCCCCCCCGGGGGAAGATTGGGGGCTACTGCCTCCATCTGCCCCCCAGGGGGGCAGAAAGACTGAATTTACCCACTTTAATTTGGGGGAGCAAAGGCCCTTGCCCAAGGGGCCGCTCCCCCCTTCCTGGTGACTAGTGGGTGGTTCCCTGCTTGGGGATCACCCTCCTGGGGCGATCCCCAAGCAGGGATCCACTAGGGAGGGATACCATTGGAAAGGGGAGATTCTCCCCTTTCCAACGATACTTCTCCTGACTTTCTATGTGCTCAGGGGGCTGAGATAGCCCCTTGAGTACGTAGAAAGCGAAACTGAAATGAGCCTCTCGGCTCATTTTAATTTCGGTTTCACTGAAATGACGTCAGCGCAACGTGCGTGCTGTTCATCATTTCAGGGAAACCAAACAAACAGATTCAGGAGCTGGGAAAACTCTTTCCCAGCTCCCGAGGCTGTTAGGGGAAAAAGAAAACCCTCTGGTGCCCGCACCGGAGGGATTTCAATTGGCATGTACAAGGATGGCCGGGAGCCAACCTGCGCGCATGCCCACCGTGTCTCAGGGCAGCTCCCGGCTGTCCTGAGCACGGTAGGGGTTAAGATGTAATTGAGAGGCCAGTGGTTGGATGAAGACTCAAAACTGTGATGGTGTTAGTGGTTAAATTCTGCATGATGTTACATCTCTTACCCCAGGCACTTTAGTGAATTGACATGCTGTTGCTGATGTAAACAATGTGATGCATTCCTTTTCACTTGATATGTTATTGTATTGAAACAAACAGTAAGCCTTTCTTCTTTGGGTACGCAGCTGCACAGCATGGGCATGTTTCTAGCAAATGACTGTTGATCTTGACATCGTGCCCTATGTATCACTGGCTGGCAGGAAGTGTCTTAATGACTTCTCCTTGAGCAATACATTTGATTACAAATGAGTAAACTTTATTCCAATTACCAATTAACCCCTTTGGTGCTCATGATGGAATGGTTCCGTCATGAGCAAAAGTGCTCCTGTGCTCATGACGGAACCATTCCGTCATGTGGATAGGCGCACAAACAATCCCTCTGCTGTAGACAGCAGAGGGATTTCCTTTTTTTTAAAATATTTGCCTCGGGAGGTGGGGTAGAGCTTCCCCAACCTCCTGAGGCTTTTTTTTTATTTCAATGTAACAACGATCACATGCATGGCTCGCTGACGTCATTACATTGAAAAATGAAACTGAAACTTAGTTCAGTTTTATTGTTTCTGTTCTTGTGGGGCTATCCCAGCCCCTGAGCACTGAATCAATTGGGAGAGGTATCCTTGGAAAGGGGAACATTTCCCCTTTCCAATGGTACCCTTCCCTAGTGGATCCCTGCTTGGGGATCACCCCAGGAGGGCGATCCCACAGCAGGTAACCACCCACTAGACACCAGGGAGGGGGGAGCGGCCCCTTGAGCAAGGGCCTTTGCTCCCCCACAAAAAAATTGGCATAACCAGTCTTTCTACCCCCCAAAAGGGCAGATGGGGTCAGTAACCCGAAAGCATCCTAGACACCAGGGATTATTTTTTTTTTAGGTCAGGGGTGAGGGCTGCCCAGAATGGGCCACCCTTTACTTTCCAGAAATGGGATTCTAGGCAAAAGTATTTCTGCCCCCCAGGAGGCAGATGGGGGCAATAGCCCCTGATCTCCCCCCCGGGGGCAGAAAGCCCACTAGGCAACAGGATTTTTTTTGGTAGGGGTGGGGGCTGCCCAGAATGGACCTGCCAATGCCCACACACCCAAAACAATTGCCACAGTCTTTCTGTCCCCCCGGGAGGCAAATGGGGCAATAGCCCACCAGGGATTTTTCTTTTCAAACTTCAGGGGTGGGGGCTGCCAGAATGGTCATGCCAATGTCCCAAACCCCCTCAGAAATGCCACAGCCTTTCTGCACCCCAAGATGAAGATGGGAGCAATAGCCCCTTATCTGCCACCCGGGGGGGGGGGCAGAAAGCACACTAGGCACTGGGATTGCGCTCTTTTTTTATACGTAGGGGTTGGGCCTGCCTAGAATTGGCACACAAATGCCCCACTCCCCCCCAAAAATGGCCACAGTCTTTCTGCCCCTCTTGGGGGCATATCAGGGCAATAGCCCTCGATCTGACCCCCCTCACAGGCGACAGAAAGCGCACTAGGCACTGGCCTTTTATTTCAATGTGCCTAGCTGTGGATTTGGGGCCCTAGCGCAGTTGGCACCTAGGGAAAACTAGCAAACCTGTACTTTTTTTCAAACTAGATATGCAGGGGAATCCAGGTTGGGGTGACTTGTGTGCCTCTCACCAGGTTCTGTTACCCAGAATCCCTTGCAAACCTCAAACTTTGTAAAACAAAAAACACATTTTCCTCACATTTCTGTGAAGAAAAGTTCTAGAATATGCGGGGAGCCACAAACTTCCACTCACCCTGCATTCCCCCAAGTCCCCCTATAAAAATGGTACCTCACTTGTGTGGTTAGGCCTAGTGCCCGTGACAGGAAATGGCCCATAACATACTGTGGAGACTTCAAAATTATCGATTGCTCATAAAAAGACTTGGTTTTGCAAGGGAGTCACCTGTGCTTTTGGTCCTGGGCTCGGTGGGCATCTGGGGAAACATACCAAACCCAGATATTTCTGAAAACTAGACACCCTGACGAGTCCAAGGAGGTTTGGCTTGCATGGATCCCCCAAAGCTTTCCTAACCAAATTCATATGCAAACCTCAAATTTAGCTGAAAAACATTCACATTTTCCTTGATGTCTAGTTTAAAAAAATGTATAGGTGTACTAGGTTTCCTTAGGTGCCGGCAGAGCTAGGGTCCAAAATCCACAGCTAGTAACACTGCAAAAAAAGGGTCAGTTTTCACCACAAAAATTTGATGTGTCCACGTTGCGTTTTGGTCCGTTTCCTGTCGCGGTTACTAGGCCTAACCACACAAGTGAGGTACCATATTTATTGGGAGACTTTGGGGAACGCTGGGTGGGTAGAAGATTGTGGATCCGCAAAGATTCCAGAACTTTCCATCACAGAAATATGAGAAAATTTGTTTTTTCTTTACAAAGTTCAATGTTTGAAAGGGATTCTGAGTAACAGAACCTAGAGAGAACCACACAAGTCACTCCATCCTGGATTGCCCTGGGTATCTAGTTTTCGAAAATGTGTAGGTTTGCTAGGTTTCCCTAGGCGCCGGCAGAGCAAGTGTTCAAAATCCACAACTAGGCACATTGCAAGAAAAGGGTCAGTTTTCACAGGAAAAATGTGATGTGTCCACGTTGCGTTTTGGGCTGTTTCCTTTTGGGGGCACTGGGTCTACCCACAGAAGTGAGGCACCATTGTTATTGGGAGACTTTGGGGAATGCTGGGTGTGTGGAAGTTTGTGGATCCACGCAGATTCCAGAACTTTCCCTCACAGAAATGTGAGGAAAATGTGATTAAAAAAAAAAAAAAAGTTTGAGGTTTGCAAGGGATTCTGGGTAACAGAACCCAGAGAAAGCCACAAACGTCAACCCATCCTGTATTATACTGGGTGTCTAGTTTTTAAAAATGTATAGGTTTGCTGATTTTCCCTAGGTCCTGGCAGAGCTAGTGTTCAAAATCTATTACTAGGCACATTGCAAAAAGGGGTCAGATTTCACTGGATAAATGTGATGTGTCCATGTTGCGTTTTGGGCCGTTTCCTGCTGCGGGCCCTAGGCCTACCCACACAAGTGAGGTACCATTTTTATTGGGAGACTTTGGGGACTGCTGGGGGGTGGAAGTTTGTGGATGCACACAGATTCCAGAACTTTCCATGACAGAAATGTGAGGAAAATATATTTATTTTTAACAAAGTTTGAGGTTGGCAAGGGATTCAGGGTAACAGAACCTGGTGAGAACCACGCAAGTCACACTATCCAGGATTGCCCTGGGTGTCTAGTTTTCAAAAATGTATAGCTTTGCTAGGCTTTCCCTAGGTGCCAGCAGAGCTAGGGTTCAAAATCCACAACTAGGTACATTGTAAAAAAAGGGTCAGTTTTCAATGGAAAAATGTGTTGTGTCCACGTTGAGTTTTGGGCCGTTTACTGTTGCTGGCACTAGGCCTACCCAAATAAGTGAGGCACCATTTTTATCAAGAGACTTTGAGGAATGCTGGGTGTGTGGAAGTTTGTGGATACATGCAGATTCCAGAACTTTCCATCACAGAAATATCAGAAAAATGTTTTTTTTTTTTACAAAGTTCGAGGTTTGCAAGGGATTCTGGGTAACAGAACCTGGCGAGAGCTACACAAGTCACTCCATCCTGGATTGCCCTGGGTGTCTAGTTTTCAAACATGAATAGGTTTGCTTGGTTTCCCTAGGTGCCTGCAGAGCTAGGTTTCAAAATCCACAACTAGGCACATTGCAAAAAAAGAGTCCGTTTTCACTGGAAAATGTGATGTGTCCACGTTGCGTTTTGGGCTGTTTTGGGTTGCAGGCACTAGGCCTACCCACATAAGTGAGGCACCATTTTTATCGGGAGACTTTGGAGAATGCTAAGTGGGTGGAAGTTTGTGGATCCACGCTGATTCCAGAACTTTCCATCTCAGAAATATGAGGAAAATGTTTTTTTTTTTTTTTTACAAAGCTAGAGGTTTGCAAGGGATTCTGGGTAATAGAACCCAGAGATAGCCAGACAAGTCAACCCATCCTGGAATACCCTGGGTGTCTAGTTTTCAGAAATGTATAGGTTTGCTGGTTTTCCCAAGGTGCTGACAGAGCTAGAGTTCAAAATCCACAACTAGGCACATTGCAAAAAAAGGGTCACTTTCACTGGACAAATGTGATGTGTCTACGCTGCACTTTGGGCTGTTTTCTGTCGCGGGCACTAGGCCTACCCACTCAAGTGCGGTTCCATTTTTATTGGGAGACCTTTGAGAATGCTGGGTGGAGGGAAGTTTGTGGATCCAGACAGATTCCAGATCTTTCCATCAAAGATATGTGAGGAAAATGTGTTTTTGTTTACAAAGTTTGAGGTTTGCAAGGGATTCTGGGTAACAGAACCTGGGGAGAGCCACACAAGTCACCCTATCCTGGATTGCCCTGGGTGTCTAGTTCTCAAAAACGTATAGGTTTGCTAGTTTTCCCTAGGTGCCAGCAGAGCTAGGATTCAAAATCCACAACTAGGCACATTACAACAAAAGGGTCATTTTTCACCAGAAAAATTTGATGTGTCCACGTTGCGTTTTGGTCCGTTTCCTGTCGCAGGCACTAGGACTACCCACACAAGTGAGCTACCGTTTTTACTGGGAGACTTTGGGGAATGCTAGGTGTGTGGAAGTTTGTGGATCCTTCCAGATTCCTGACCTTTCCATCACAGAAATATTAGGAAAATGTTTGTTTTTTACAAAGTTCAAGGTTTGCAAGGGATTCTGGGTAACAGAACCCAGAGAGATCGACACAAGTCAAACCATCCTGGATTCCCCTGGGTGACTAGTTTTTAACAATGTATAGGTTTGCTGGTTTCCCCTAGGTGCTGGTAGAGCTAGGGTTCAAATCCAACTAGGACCATTGCAAAAAAAGGGTCAGTTTTCAATGGATAAATGTGATGTATCGATGTTGGGTTTTGGCCCGTTTCCTGTCGCGGGCACTAGGCCTAGCCACACAAGTGAGGTACCATTTTTATTGGAAGACTTTGGGGAATGCTCAGTGCATGGAAGTTTGTGGATCCACACAGATTCCAGAACTTTCATTCAGAGAAATGTGAGGAAAATGTGTTTTTGTTTTACAAAGTTTGAGGTTTGCAAGGGATTCTGGGTAACAGAAACTGGTGAGAGCCACACAAGTCACCCTATCCTGGATTGCCCTGGCTGTCTAGTTTTCAAAAACATATAGGTTTGCTAGGTTTCCCTTGGTGCCAGCAGAGCTAGGGTTCAAAATCCATAACTAGGTACATTGAAAAAAAAGGGTCAGTTTTAAATGGAAAAATGTGATGTGTCCACGTTGCTTTTGGTCCGTTTCCTGTCGCAGGCACTAGGCCTACCCAGACAAGTGAGGTACCATTTGTATCGGGAGACTTTGGGGAATGCTGGGTCTGTGGAAGTTTGTGGATCCACGCAGATTCCAGAACTTTCCATCACAGAAATGTGAGGAAAATGTGTTCTTTTTTTTACAAAGTTTGAGGTTTGCAAGGGATTCTGGGTAACAGAACCTGTTGAGAGCCACACAAGTCACACTATCCTGGATTTCCCTGGGAGTTTAAAAAATGTATAGGTTTTCTAGGTTTCCCTAGGTACCAGCAGAGCTAGGTTACAAAATCCACAGCTAGGCACATTGCAAAAAAAGGGTCCTTTTTCACTGCAAAAATTTGATGTGTCCATGTTGCGTTTTGGGCCGTTTCCTGTCGCTGGTACTAGGCCTACCCATACAAGTCAGGTACCATTTTTATCTGCAGACTTTGGGGAATGCTGCATGGGAGGAAGTATGTGGATCCACAGAGATTCCAGAACTTTCCATCACAGAAATGTGAGGAAAATTAGTTTTTTTTTTTTTTAAAGTTTGAGGTTTGCAAAAGATTCTGGGTAAAACAACCTGCTGTGAGCCACACAATTCACCCCATCTGGATTCCCCTGGGTGTCTAGTTATAAAAAATGTATAGGTTTTCTAGGTTTCCCTAGGTGCCAGCAGATCTAGGGTTCAAAATCCACAGCTAGGCACATTGAAAAAAAAGGATCTGTTTTCACTGGAAAAATATGATGTGTCCACATTGCGTTTTGGGCTGTTTCGGGTTGCGGGTACTAGGCCTACCCACACAAGTGAGGTACCAGTTTTATTGGGAGACTTTGGGGAATGCTGTGTGGGTGTAAGTTGTGGATCCACGGAGAAGCAGAACTTTCCTTTTTTAACTTTAAATATTTTTTATTTGTCAACAAGAGGGTAAAACACATAATTTACATATGTAAAACACAGAGAAAAAATGACAATAGAGTAAAACAAAGTTGCAAATATACATAAAATTAACATCAAATTCAAACCTTATTGTTATCACATATGCCAATCTCTAGAATATAAGCCCCCATATAGCATTTAATTTTAACATAGAATGAACACCCCTAGCCTTTGCCAGTGCATACTTCATTTCATATATTTCCCTAACTAACATCCACCAATCGCTTATAGAAGGTGGATTCGGGCTAATCCAAACCAAGGCAATTACCAACCTGGCAACAACAAGTAAAATCAGGAATAGACGAGCAAGTCTATAGCTCATATTCTCTGGACCAATGATAATTTCCCTAATCGAAAAATTTGAATCGATCCCCAATCTCTGAAAGCAAACTTGACTCACCTGCTGCCAGAATAAACCCAATTTCGGACATGTTACAAACATGTGTGTTATATTTGCTGCATACAAATCACATCTGCAGCATTTTGTCCGAGTACTGACTGAGCCTGGTGACGTCCATTTTGCTATTCTTTCCGGCGTATAATACAGCAGGCATACCGTACGAAGTTGTTGTAATCGTAAATTAATAGAGTGCACTGAATCGCCAATAGCGCTTAAAGCTTGTTCCAGAGCACCTGCCGTAATAGGTGTTCCCAGAATCCTACTCCACCGTTCCGCCCTTTTTTCACCGTCCCCTTGCCTTTATAACAAATAAAACATTTATACATGTGGCTTATAAGGGATTTTGTCTTCTCCCTATATAAATAATCCCAGACCTCCGAATTACATACTTTTGTCAAAATTAAATGTTTCAGTAGATAATCCCTAATTTGAAGATATTTAAAAAACATACAATCTGGTAGCTCAAATTGTAGCTGTAAATTCTCAAAAGATACAAAACCACTATGATCATAAAGATCCCCAAGAGAGGTAATCCCATAATTAGCCCAACGCTTACTAACAGTATCCTGAAATACTTCTGGAAATATTGCCCCATAAGGGGAGTCTATCATGATAAAATGAAAGATTACAACTAGAAAAAATAGCACGCCATATAAACGTACAATCACGTATAGTCTTGAACTTTACTCTTTTAAAATAATTCGGTCATTAATTCTATACAAATACATACCACTATCCTCCGCCAGCATGAATTGATGAAAGAAGGTGGTATGTATAGGATTTAGGAGACTACGAAAACGACCAGCAAAGGCAGACCAAAAATACATTTTAAAGTCGGGGAAATCAATCCCTCCCTGTTTATATGGCAGTTTTAACAAATCAATAGCTCGCCGAGCTTTTTAGTAACCCCAAATGAAACTGCTTAAAACACCCTCTAATCTCTTTAAAAAAGTATGGGGAACCCGCAAAGGGATAGATCTGAATAGATATAGAAATTTTGGTAGTACCTTCATTTTAATAATGTTAGAACGTCCAATAATGCCAATAGGTAGTTTATGCCAGCTCTTCAGTAATGTAGCTATATCTTTAATTAAAGATTCGTAATTCAGAGAAAATATCTTATCTATCCGTAAAGAGAGTTTAACTCCCAAATAAGTAGCCACAGAGCAAATCCCATGAATTGATTCACTAGGTTTAAAATTAAGAATTATTTGTGTTTTTCTGGTATTTAATTTGTAACCTGATAAAAAGCCAAATTTAGCTGCTTCGTCTTCGATTAGCTTAATCGCTCTTGCTGGCTCTGTTGTGAAGACCACAATATCATCTGCATAGGCGATAACTTTTAGCGAAGCAGCACCAGACATCAATGGCATAATTTTAGAATTAAATTGTAAAGCATAAATAAATGGTTCAATATATAAGGCGAATAACAGGGGTGAAAGGGGACATCCCTGCCGTGTACCTCGGAAAATTGGAAAAGCTGATGATTGTAAACCGAAATATATTAATTTAGCTTGGGGTTTATTGTATAAAGCCTGAATCCATTGTTTATATAACCCTTTAACACCAACCATTGTAAGTATAAACCACAAAAAATCCCAACCCACCCTATCAAAAGATTTTTCAGCATCTAATAATATCATACCAAGAGGAGTTGACGTTTTCCCTGCCATATCAAAGGCACAAATTGCTGTATTAACATGTGCAGTAGTGTCTCTACCTTGAATAAAGCCATGTTGATGGGGAGATACTACCCCCGACATAGCAGGAGCAAGACGATTAGCGAGTATTTTTGAGAAAATGTTAGCATCCGCATTGATGAGTGAGATTGGTCGATATGAGCCACACTCATCAGGGGTTTTTTTGTTTAAAAAAAAACAAAAAACTATCTGAGTTATGTTCCATGACTCAGGTACCTTACCATAAATCCCAACATGTTGTACAACCAGTCTAAATGGTTCCATTAGAAGATATTTAAAAACCTTATAGAATTCAAGGGGTAGAGAATCTTCCCCAGTAGCCTTCCCAGATGGCAGGGTCGATATTGCCAAATCGATCTCTTCCCTTGTGATATCCTTTTCCATTGATATTGCTGTATCCTCACTCAGGGTAGATAGATATCTGCCCTGCACGTACCGCTGTATGTCTTCCTCTTTCGATGCTATAGTTGAGGTATATAGCTCTTGATAGTATACAGAAAATTGTTCTAGTATCTCCTGCGGTTGTGTATAAAATGTACCATTTGCCCCTTTTATTCCTTTAATATAAGTTTTGGCCCGGTCATCTGCAACCTTGTAAGCTAAAATCCTACCTATTTGCTCACCATATTCATATTGTGTAAAGCGATACTTATCATATCTAGCCGCTATTCTTTCCCTGAATATCTTTTTTGTAGCTACTCTAAAGTCTATTAAAGAAAGAAGCAATTGCTCCTGATCCACAGTACCCCGCAAAACTGACTCTGCATGTTGTTCTTCAGCCCTTCGCATAGCTTGAATAGCCTCCTTAGTTGTGATTTCCCTTGCTTTATTCTTTTGCCATATATATTGTTGAGTAATGACTCTAATAAATGCCTTCCAAGTATCCCAAACAATCAATGGAGAGGCTGACCCAACATTTTCTTTAAAAAACAATTCTAATTGTTTCCTGATGGTAGCTATATAAGCGCTATCAGAGAGCAAGTATGTTGGAAAAGAAAAGGGTCTAATTATTCTATTTGTTATTATCGTCTGGAATAATAACATTATAGGATTATGATCGGACGTAACACGTGGGCAAACTTCCAAATCCGACGTCAACATTATCTTATCCGAGACCCATGCCATATCAATTCTCGAATACAATTGATGTGGGGCAGAATAATACGTATACCCTGGGATAGCTGGATGCAAATACCTCCATGCATCCTGAATTAGCTGTAAACGCCCTAGTTCTACGATTGCAGCCCTTGTCTTACGCATTCTATGAAAAGCCCCATGTCTAGTTGTATCAATGCCATAATCCATAATGCAATTAAAATCACCCATTACCAGTCATTCGCCCTCCCAATTCAGCATGTCCATATTCAATGAATCAATAACTGAAGGATCATCCACATTAGAACCATATAAAACAGAAAAAACATATTTCTGCCCCCTTATTTCCAACTGTGCTATTGCCCATCTACCCGCCTGATCTGCCATCGTTTTATGTGTCACACATGAAAAACGTTTATGCTTTAATATTGCGGCCCCCCTTATCGAACAGTTCTGTGAAGTACATACAATAGTTTCATATCCCAGAAGCTGAAGAAGATGCCGATCCTTAAACAAGAGATGCATTTCTGTTAGCAAGACTAGCTGAGGATTATACATTTTTATCTCTTCACGTACAAGCTGTCGCTTAAGTTTACTATTGAGACCAGCAACGTTCCGAGCTAAACATTTAATTTGATCCATTACCCACGTTATTCATTACAAATGCATTACTACCCAACGCTACAAGAGTACTTATATCTGTGCTAGTTCACTCTTTATCATCTTCATACACAAAATGACATCCAAATTTTTCATGTGCCCTCATGTTGACCTTTTTTTTCCCTACTAGAAACCAACCACCCCCACCCAAAACCTTAGCACCACCCACCCTCACCCCGTATCGTGAAGGAGGATACCTCCCCTTTTTGGAGCTGCTGCTGATAGGCAGCTACCTGGAGGCAGTGCTCCCACGGTGGCTCCCGAGCCAAACCAACGTCTATTAAGTAAAAAAGAAAAAGTAAAGAAGCCGAAGATAGGAAAAAGAGAAGAAGCATATAAGTAAAAAAAAACACACGATATGCTCCTCATGCTTTCCCCCCCTGCTCAGTTTGCCGTCTACCAATAGCCTCTTTTGCATCTTTTATGGTCAGAAAAAAATACGTTTGACCCCCACGCAAGACCTTCAAACGTGTAGGTTACTGTAAGAACACTTGTGCACCAACGGCCTTTAGTGGCTCAATTAGTTGTCGTAATTGCCAACGTCTGCCCATGGATGTTTTACAAAGATCTGACCGTACAAAAAAAATGATAGAGTCAACAGTTACTGGGGAGCTTGGGCGAGTTTTCAGATATACAGCCTGCCGGAGCAAAAAGTTACCAAAGAAAATCAGGAACGGCCGCGGGTAGCGAGACCCCTGCTTTTGTTGCCCCAGCGGAAGCCTGTGGGCCCTTTGTACCTGAGAATCCCAGTCCCAGTCCCCTAGGTCCAGGAAAGCTTTCTGCAGAAGCTGTACTATGAAAGCTCTAGGGTCTGCCCCCTCCTTCCCCTCTGGGACACCAAACAATCTTAGATTATGCCGACGCTAGCGATTCTCCAAATCCTCAACTTTTAGCTGCAGCATTGTAATATATGCATCATGAATCTGAAGCGAGTCCACCGTTTGTACATTGGCTTCCTCAGTATCTGCTACCCGCTGCTGTAATTCCGTAACATCATTTGCGAGTGTCCCGACCTTTAATGTCACCTCCTGCAATGCCTGTTTGATACCATGACTATCAGCATGAACTTGAACATAATGCGCCTGTGCTTCTTGTCTCTGAGCTTGTAAGGCCTGAAGAATCGAAGCAAGTGTTGGCTTCGCATTAACACACAGTGGCTCCGTTGATTTCGCTGTATCTCCTTGTTGTTGTACTTGTAATATGTCATTTTCCAATGAAGAATTCACTAAATTCAAATTGGGTAGCTGGTCAGAAGAGAGAACAGGTCCAAACGCATGATTATCTAGCGCTATTTCCGACACTTCTATGTTGCTAGGGCCAGCCTCTATTGGGCTAGTACCCGACAATCGGGAAATGATTGACTTAACTCCACCCTTCGCTTGAACCCACCGACGTAGGGGGGTATCAGCTAAAGCATCCTTATTACGTGGAGAGGTAATGCGTTGCTGATCCAATCTAGTTGGAGTTTTCTTATTACCCTTAGCAGTTTTATATCTAGTATTTTTCTTCTTAACAGATGTATTAGATGTCTGCTCCATCTTCTTTCCCAGAGTTTCCCTAGGTGCCAGCAGATCTAGGGTTCAAAATCCACAGCTAGGCACATTGCAAAAAAAGGGTCTGTTTTCACTGGAAAAATATGATGTGTCCACATTGTGCTTTGGGCTGTTTCGGGCTGCAGGCACTGGGCCTACCCACACAAGTGAGGTACCAGTTTTATCAGGAGACTTTGGGGAATGCTGTGTGGGTGGAAGCTTGTGGATCCACGGAGAAGCAGAACTTTCCATCACAGAAATGTGCAGAAAATGTATTTTGTTTTACAAAGTTTGAGATTTGCAAGGGATTTTGGGTAACAGAACCTGGTGAGAGCCGAAAAAGTCTTCCCATCCTGGATTCCCCTGGATGGCTAGTTTTAAAAAATGTATAGGTTTGCTAGGTTTCTCTAGGTGCCGGCAGAGCTGGGGTTCAAAATCCACAGCTAGGCCCATTGCAAAAAAAGAGTCAGTTCTCACTGGACAAATGTGATGTGTCTATGTTGCGTTTTGGGTCATTTCCTGTCACGGGCACGAGGCCTACCCACACAAGTGAGGTACCATTTTTATTGGGCGACTTTGGGGAATGCTGGGTGTGTGGATGTTTGTGGATCCACGCAGATTCCAGAACTTTCCATCACAGAAATATGAAGAAAATGTGTTTTTTTTACAAAGTTCGAGGTTTGAAAGGGATTCTGGGTAACAGAACCTGGAGAGAGCTGCACAAGTCACTCCATCCTGGATTGCCCTGGGTGTCTAGTTTTTGAAAATGTATAGACTTGCTAGGTTTACCTAGGTGCCAGCTAGGGTTCAAAATCCACAGCTAGGCTCATTGCAAAAAAAGGGTCAGTTTTTGTAGGAAAAATTTGATGTTTCCACATTGCGTTTTTGGCCGTTTCCTGTCGCGGCACTAGGCCTACCCACACAAGTGAGGTACCATTTGTATCGAGAAACTTTGGGAAATGCTGGATGGGTGGAAGGTTGTGGATGCACGCAGATTCCAGAACTTTCCATCACAGAAGCGTGAGGAAAATATGTTTTTTTTTTACAAAGTTTGAGCTTTGCAAGGGATGATTCTGGGTAACAGAACCCAGAGATGCACACAAATCAAACCATCCTGGATTCCCCTAGGTTTATAGTTTCCAAAAATGTACAGGTTTGCTGGTTTTCCCTAGGTGCCAGCAGATCTAGGGTTCAAAATCCACAGCTAGGCACATTGCAAAAAAAGGGTCTGTTTTCACTGGAAAAATATGATGTGTCCACATTGCGTTTTGGGCTGTTTCGGGCTGCGGGTACTAGGCCTACCCACACAAGTGAGGTACCAGTTTTATCGGGAGACTTTGGGGAATGCTGTGTAGGTGGAAGTTTGTGGATCCATTGAGAAGCGGAACTTTCCATCATAGAAATGTGCGGAAAATGTGTTTTTTTTTTTACAAAGTTTGAGGTTTGCAAGGGATTTTGTGTAACAGAACCTGGTGAGAGCCGAACAAGTCTCCCCATCCTGGATTCCCCTGGATGGCTAGCTTTAAAAAATTTATAGGTTTGCTAGGTTTCTCTAGGTGGCGGCAGACCTGGGGTTCAAAATCCACAAATAGGCACTTTGCAAAAAAGGGTCAGTTTCACTGGACAAATGTGATGTGTCTACGTTGGGTTTTGGTCCATTTCCTGTCGCGGGCACTAGGCGTACCCGCACAAGTGAGGTACCTTTTTTATTGGGAGACTTTGGGGAATGCTGGGTGGGTGAAAGTTTGTGGATCCACACAGATTCCAGAACTTTCCATCACAGAAGTGTGAGGAAAATGAGTTTTTTTTTACAAGTTTGAGGTTTGCAAGGGATTCTGGGTAAGAGAACGTGGGTAGAGCCACACAAGTCACCATATCCTGGATTGCCCTGAGTGTCTAGTTTTCCAAAATGTATAGGTTTTCTGGGTTACCCTAGGTGCTGGCAGAGCTAGGATTCAAAATCCACAACTAGGCACATTGCAAAAAAAGGCTCAGTTTTCACTGGACAAATGTTATGTGTCCACGTTGCGTTTTGGGTCGTTTCCTGTCATGGGCACTAGGCCGACCCACACAAGTGAGGTACCATTTTTATCTGGAGACTTTAGGGAATTCTGGGTGGGTGGAAGCTTGTGGATCTACACAGATTTCAGAACTTTCCATCACAGAAGTGTGATTAAAATGTTTTATTTTTTACAAAGTTTGAGGTTTGCAAGGTATTTTGTGTAACAGAACCTGGTGAGAGCCGAACAAGTCTCCCCATCCTGGATTCCCCTGGATGGCTAGCTTTAAAAAATGTATAGGTTTGCTAGGTTTCTCTAGATGTCGGCAGAGCTGGGGTTCAAAATCCACAGCTAGGCACATTGCAAAAAAAGGGTCAGTTCTCACAGAAAAAATGTGATGTGTCTACGTTGCGTTTTGGGTCATTTCCTGTCACGGGCACTAGGCCTACCCACATAAGTGAGGTACCATTTTTATTGGGAGACTTTGGGGAATGCTGGGTGGGTGGAAGGTTGTGGCTCCACGCAGATTCCGGCACTTTCCATCACAGAAATATGAGGAAAATGTGTTTTTTTTACAAAGTTCGAGGTTTCCAAGGGATTCTGGGTAACAGAACCCAGAGAGAGCCACACAAATCAAACCATCCTGGATTGCACTGGGTGTCTAGTTTTCAAAAATGTATAGGTTTGCTGGTTTTGTCTAGGTGCTGGCAGAGCTATGGTTCAAAACCCACAACTAGGCACATTGCAAAAGAAGGCTCAGTTTTCATTGGACAAATGTTGTGTCCATGTTGCGTTTTGGGCCGTTTCCTGTCGCGGGCACCAGGCCTACCCACTCAAGTGAGGTACCATTTTTATCTGGAGACTTTGGGGAATGCTGCGAGGGAGGAAGTTTGTGGATCCACAGAAATTCCAGAACTTTCCATAACAGAAATGTGAGAAATAGTTTTTTGTTTATTTTAAATTTTGAGGTTTGCAAAAGATTCTGTGTAACACAAACTGCTGTGAGCCACACAATTCACCCCATCTGGATTCCCCTGGGTGTCTAGTTTTAAAAAATGTATAGGTTTGCTAGGTTTCCCTAGGTGCCAGCAGATCTAGGGTTCAAAATCCACAGCTAGGCACATTGCAAAAAAAGGGTCTGTTTTCACTGGAAAAATATGATGTGTCCACATTAGGTTTTGGGGTATTTCGGGCTGTTGGTACTAGGCCTACCCAAACAAGTGAGGTACCAGTTTTATTGGGAGACTTTGGGGAATGCTCTGTGGGTGGAAGTTTGTGGATCCACGGAGAAGCAAAACTTTCCATCATAGAAATGTGCGGAAAATGTGTTGTTTTTTTTACAAAGTTTGAGGTTTGCAAGGGATTTTGGGTAACAGAACCTGGTGAGAGCCGAACAAGTCTTCCCATCCTGGATTCCCCTGGATGGCTAGTTTTAAAAAATGTATAAGTTTGCTAGGTTTCTCTCGGTGGCGGCAGAGCTGGGGTTCAAAATCTACAACTAGGCACATTGCAAAAAAAGGCTCAGTTTTCACTGGACAAATGTTATGTGTCCACATTGCGTTTTGGGCCATTTCCTGTCACGGGCACTAGGCCTACCCACACAAGTGAGGTACCATTTTTATCTGGAGACTTTGGGGAATGCTGGGTGGGTGGAAGCTTGTGGATCCACACAAATTCCAGAACTTTCTATCACAGAAGTGTGAGGAAAATGTTTTATTTTTGACAAAGTTTGAAGTTTGCAAGGGATTATGGGTAACACAACCCGCCGAGAGCCTCACAAGTCATCCCATCCTGGATTTACCTGGCTGTCTAGTTTTCAAAAATGTATAGGATTGCTAGTTTTCCCTAGGTGCTGGCAGAGCTAGGGTTCAAAATCCACAACTAGGCACATTGCAAAAAAAGGGTCAGTTTTCACTGGACAAATGTGATGTGTCTAGGTTGCATTTTGGTTCATTTCCTGTCACGGGCACCAGGCCTACCCACACAAGTGAGGTGCCATTTTTTACTGGGAGACTTTGGGGAATGCTGGGTGGGTGGAAGTTTGTGGATTAACACAGATTCCAGAACATTCCACAACAGAAATGTGAGGAAAATGTGTTTTTTTACAAAGTTTGAGGGTTGCATGGGATTCTGGATAACAGAACCTGGGGAAAGCCACACAAGTCACCCTATCTTGGATTTCCCTATGTGTCTAGTTTTAAAAAATGTATAGGTTTGCTAGTTTTCCTTAGGTGCCAGCAGAGCTAGTGATGGAGCAAGAAAGAGACTCCCTCAGAGGCAATCCTCTTGTTTAACTCATTAACAAAGTTACTGACCATGTTTTGTGAATAATGAATACGCACCACATAAACACGCAGGTTAGTGAAGCTTGCTTATGTGTGTACTAATGCGGATAACAATGAAAACAGACTAATACCGCTTTAAACGGGGAAACTGTTGTGCGCATGCGACAACTGCATCTTCGCAATATGACTAGCTAACGCTTGGAGGGAAATTCTAGCACATGAGCAGAAGACACTAAAATGGAGTCTTAAAGACTCGCGTCTATGGCATCTGCTTAGCCGAAACTAAAACAGGCTATTTTACTAATGCTAATACGGGGAAAATATTAATAAAAGAACGGTAATAGAGTAGAGGTGGGAGGTATAGAGTGAGACCATTTATTTTGTGAAAATAACATTTGTCTTTTGACTTTATTATTAGTGCGCATTTGGGCCTTTCTCATATGACCAGACTAGATGAAATGACGCAACGCTTGCGCATGCCTATTGAGTGAAGCTATGAAGGTCAATGACGAAGCACTTGAATGGAGGCCAAATTGGAGCGCCATGTCCTGGGAACGGATGGTGAAGAGTTCAGCGATGTGATAATCTATTCTTCGTAGTGTCATTAATATTGCAAGTTTGATACATGTAGTGGATGGGAATACAATTTTGAATAAAAATTAAGGGGATGGGTTTGCGAACAATGGTCTAACAGAATATAGTGACATGTAAGCATGGTGTGATGATCATCCCCCCTTGCCTGACCAATTAGATTTCGTATTTTTACGATATTGTAACTTTAGTGGGTGGAACATGAGGAAGCGAAGGTATAATTAAGGTAGCCTTAGTTAGTTAGTTAGACGAGATTTGATTTGATTCGCAGAGCTCGGGATGCTGTCTGGGAGTTGGGATGCTGTTGCTGGAGAAATGCTGTGAGGTGCTGATGAAGACTCGAATGCAGACGCTGAAGAAGAACTTTCTATTCTAACTTAATTGGGTTAGATCAGAAGATCGCGGAAGAATCTCGAGGAGGAAGAGAGCGTCAGAGAGGGGTGCGACGCAAGTCGCCGGTATTCTAGAGAGGTCATCTATCCTGTCCTGAATCCTGTCCTGAAGTCTTTGTCTCCTGACCTATCCTGGGGACCCTTACCAGCCCTTTGGCCAGGGGGTTGGTCTTTCACACCATTCTTGGTAATATAATTTCACGTTATTTGCAAATGTTCTTTTCTCTCTGTCCTCTCCCTTTCTGAGCATTAATTATTGTATGAGTCTGAAGTATATGTTCTGATGTTTAATCAATTGAACTTCTCTCCTAAGAATGAGGGTGACTACACTGTATCTTTTAAATGGTTCACATGCAATTTAATTTAGATAAAGATTTAAAACTTTCCTGAGTCTGTGATTATTTTCGTCAAACCAAGAATAGTTAAGGGTTAAGTTAATTATCACCATCACCTAGTTTAACTAATGGTCCATTGACCAGAGGAAAGAACTTTTTGATCAGTGAAAGGTTAGTTAAGAAAATTAAATAACTAAACCTGAACATTGTGAAGTATATATATAAAACTGTAAACCACTCCTGCGGTTTACTCAATGTGTGTGTTTTTATGGGCCCAGGTGAGTATATGGTAGTGGAGTATCTGTTGTTGGTTTACCGCTGGATCAGTTTTCTGGTAGCAGAGCTATGGCTATTATTGATTAGTTTGGTGATAAATATTGATTATTGATTTATGTTTAACAAAAAAAGTTAGCGTCTTGTTTTATGTTGTCCAGAATCCCGGGAAATGAATAGCGGGTGGTGACAGAAGTCACACTGCAGTGAGGTTACTCGTCTGTTGGAATAATACTGAGAAGCTACGCAGGGCTGACAGTATTAAACTAGGGACTATTTCGTATAAAAGTAGAGTGCGGATGATAGCGAAAGGGGTTCACTGGTGAAACTTTAGTCTCATTTCCCAATACGGGTGACACTGGAGAAGTAACAGGTTCTCCTGAGCTTGAATGAAGGGTAAACAGGGGTTTTACTTGCAGTAGAAGAAGAGTAATTTCTGAAACTCAAGAATAAATTGAAATCTATTCTTTTGTTTAGTGGAACAGACAGAGTAGTGAATGTTTTTATGTTGTTATTAATGAAGAATTTTAATGAAAAGTATTGGGAAATAAGTTTTCGTAGTACCTTGTGAAGGGGGGTCAGTCGCAGGAGTTATACTGACGTCACAGAGAGCCGCGCTGGGATTGGTTGAAACAGCTGGCATGAAACAGAAGCAGATTGTAAAGGAGGGGTCAGTAGTGAGGAGTAATACTGACGTCACAAAAGGCCGCGCTGGCATTGGTCAGATTACAAGCGTGAGCCTGAGTCTGATTGGTTGATAGATAGAAGTTGCGCTAGGATTTGTCAGAAAAGAATTGTATGTTGAGTCCTGATTTGACTGCGGGTGTGAGTCGTGCTGACATAGGACGCGACGTAGGTAATAGAGCTAGAAGATATACAGAGGACTCTTTCCTATATCGAACCTCTGAAATGTTTGGAAGACCAAAGAAAATGACATTAATGAATAAAATTTAACATTTCTTTAAGAAAGACAAGCCTGTAATGACTAGAGAGGGAATTCCTATTCCACCACCCAAAACATCTGCTTCCTTTATGATGATGGAGAAAGGATATCACACGTGTGTATGGTTGGAGAATTGGGTGGAATATACTAAAGGTGATGGTGTTTTGGCTTCTCCGGAGCATGGTACTTTTAATTTAAAAATGCTTCAGAATTTGAGAGATCAAATGAATATGCTAGAACCGAATCCTAGAATGACACAGTATGAAGCTTTGGAAGAATGGGAAATTGAGGCATTTGATCGTGAAAAATACAGAAGTGGTCGGAGATTTAGAGGATTTTTACCTAGGTATCCGTATGAGTCAAGTGGAGAACAAATGAAGCGTTGGAGGAGAGCTGTGGTGACCGAGGGTTTATATCCAGTATTAATGGCCGAAGAACAGTTAGGAGGAAAATGTAAAGAAAAAACGAAACACATGAATATGACAGGTTATGGTGAATCATAGGATGAGCTGTTAGAGGATATTTTGATTAAAAACCCTCCACCGTATCAAGAAGCACCTAGTAAGGTTACCCCAAGTGCACCAGTGATAGGAATGCCTTTAACCCCACGAATCTTACATGATGTATCACTTAATAGAGTGTTGCAGGATAATGAGAGAGAAGCTTTAAATAAAACTAGAGAAGAATTAGTTCAAAAAGTAAGCCAATTAAATTTAAATGCTGAAGCTTTGACAGTACCAGTGACTATTGGTCCTGTAATCCCATTATATGGAGATAAAAAGACTTGCCAGAAACCTCAAACTGTGACAATTCCGTTAACAAGTCCCAGAAAAGAAGTAATAATTACGGATGATCAGACTAGTGAGAGTGAATCAGTTATTTCATAAATGGATCTCCCGAATGTAGAACCTTTAGATGAAACTCCGAAGAGAATTATACCTACAAATTTGAGAGAAAAGAGATCTCTGGTTCCCATAGGAACAGGAAGTTCAACAGTAGTTACCCCTGAAGATATAGAGAGATGGGCACAGGAAATAGACAATCGAAACCCACAACCAAAAATTCTAGATATCAGGAGATTGAAAGTAGATTTGGAAGAAATGATAACTGGCAATGTGAGCATAGAAAGATTGAATGTTTACAAAGATGAGGAGTTATTATTTTTATGTAAAAGTATTACTAGAAGAGCAAGAGTATTTCATGAGAAATTAACGGAAGTTGCCTCAGAGATTGGAATAGATATAGGGAAATCGAAACTGTTGCAGAAACCATATCGAGTGGATTTTACTGACAAAGATTTAGAGAGTGTAAATGCTTCTGGTAAGAGTCTACGGATAAAAGAGGTGATGAATATTTTACGAAAATGGGGAGACATTGACAAATGGAGAATTAGGTGGATAAGAAAGAAAGAGGAAGTACAAGCAAGAGAAGCATCATCTGCATTTCCAGTGAGAGAATCAGATAAGATTGAGAAATTGTGTCCAATGAGAGAAGTTCCTGGTGGTGGATATGTTCATGTCCCCTGGAGTAGACAGGATATTTCGTCATTTACGAATGATTTTCCCAGGTTGAGAGAAAAGCCAGTTGAATGGTATAAACAGGTAGAAAGATTTGTGAAGGTTTCAAAGGCTTTGTTGAAGGATCTGGATGGATTATTTGATATTGTAGTACCTGCTGATTTGTGGACAGAGTGTAAGATCACAGTTGATTGGCCAAGTGAGGAGTATGCTAGAGACGTGAAGACAGGAGCACCCTCAGAAGAGGTAATGAAGAAATATCACCAAGTAAATACTTACCTGAAAGGGAAAATCCCTCCTAAAGAGACAGATTGGGTAAAGATAGATAGAACAACTCAAGAGCCAAATGAGTCCGTTCATGCATATTATGAGCGGTTGTTACAGGTGTTTAAACAGTATAGTGGTTTTGAGATCATTGGTGATAAGGATATGGGACATTTTGTGTATCGGTTTGTGTATGGTCTGAAACCGGAGATTAGTCAGATGATTCAACAGCTCATGTTGTGCTGGCAGAGTAAGTCGATTGACGATATTCTGAAATATGCAAAGTATTGTGGCGATGATATTGTATTGAGGCAAGGCGTAGAAAGCTAAAAGAGTAAATGATGTGGACACAAGTAAAATTGGGAGAACAGCAGGAGAATAAAGTAAATATCCAGACTGAAAATCAGATAAAAGAGCAGAGTCAGAATGATCAAGCGGAGAATGGTGGTAAATTAAGAGGACAAATGAATAGAGAGGAAGCGAAGAAGAAGTTTCCTTGTCATGCGTGCGGAAAGCTTGGACATTGGAAGAATGAGTGTAAGAGTATTCAGAATAATAATGGGCCAAATCAAAATTTAATTCCACAGATGCAGAATGAAGTACTTATGAGTCAGCCGCAGCACTGTAGTTACTCCACAGTATCAGGTGCCACCAGCTCCTATGCCAAACTTTGTGAGTCCACAAAAGTACAGTGCGAACACCGGATTTCACGGAGAAAGTGGTAAGAATAACAGAGTGGTTACACAATATTTTTTGCAGAATGATGAAGAAAATTCGGACTGCGTGCAATGACGGTGCCTTAAGGGGGAGGAAGAGGAGTGCCTGCTTGGTGCATCCTTGCCGGTAGATCAGTCAGGTCCATTTTTGATGGGAAAGTGGAAGGTAAAGACGTCACTTTTCTATTGGATACTGGTGCTACCCGGTCTACTGTGAGAACAGCAGACATCCCAAACCTACCCCTCTCGGGAGAAACCATCCAAGTTGTAGAACTGTCAAATCAACAGATTAGAACCCCAATTACAAAACCAATGGAGGTACATATCGGAAATTTTAAAGAAATGCATCGGTTTGTAGTTTGTGATTCCAGTCCCGTAAATCTGTTGGGAAGAGATCTACTGTGCAAGATGAATTGCATGATCTATTGTACACTGGATGGTGTCGCTTTCCAAACCCCTGACGAAGATGTCATATACAAAATGATGTTAGCTAAGAAAGGTACAGAGGTAGACGAGATGTTTTCATTGATAACTGAGAGTGAATTACCTGAAGAGTTGAGAACCACCGTAAATCCAGAAGTGTGGGATTTTACAGGAAAGGATATTGGGTTAATGTCAAATGTAGATCCAGTTAAAGTGACGGTGAAAGAAGGTGCAGTTTACCCAAACACACAACAGTACAAAATGAGTCCAGAAGTGAAAGCAGGAATAGCCCCAGAAATTGACCGAATGATCAAACAGGGCATTTTAAAAGAAATAATGAGTAGTCCTTGTAACTCACCAATCATGGGACTTAAAAAGCCTAGCGGAAAATACAGGATAGTGCAGGATTTGAGAAAAATTAACAAAATTGTAGTGCCTTGTTGCCCAATAGTGCCAAACCCAGCGGTGATCCTTTATCAGATACCCGGGATCGCAGGTTGGTGTACGGTAATTGATTTGTGCCAAGCATTCTTTTCTATTCCTTTGCACCCAGCCAGCCAGTATCTTTTCGCCTTCCGATTTGAGGATCGTATTTTGGCATGGTGCCGAGTTCCTCAAGGGTACACAGAGAGTCCCTCAATTTTTAATCAGATACTGAAGAAGTGTCTGGAGTCATTGATTATGCCCGGGAAATCAGTTCTGGTTCAGTATATTGATGACCTATTGGTGGCATCAAAAACATGAGAGGATTGTGTCACTGACACAATTGCAATACTGAACCATTTGGCCGAAGGAGGACACAAAGTGTCTCCAGAAAAATTACAGTTCTGTCAACAAGAAGTTAGATATTTAGGGCATAAAATAGAAAGAAGAGTTAGAAAAGTGACACCGGAAAGAAAAAAAATAATCAAAGAAATGCAGCTACCTCAGACACAAAAGGAGATGAGAATGTTTTTGGGAGTGGTTGGGTACTGTAGGCAGTGGATCAATGGCTTCTCCATGTTAGCAAAGCCATTGATACAATTAACTCGGAAAAGAGCGAAAGATCCCATCGATTGGAATGATGAATGTTTGGAAGCCTTGGTGAAATTACGAAATTGTTTATGTGAGGCCCCACCATTGGGCATGCCTGATTATTCAAAAGACTTTGCATTGTTTTGTTGTGAGAGAGAAAATTGTGCACTTTCAGTTTTAACACAGAGACATGGACTGAGTCGACGTCCAGTGGCGTATTTTTCTGCCACCTTGGATCCAGTGGCTTCAGCCTTACCTGGCTGCTTAAAAGCAGTAGCTGCTACTTGCATGAGTCTGGAGCAAAGTGAGCCATAGTGATGGGACATTCTGTAAAGGTTTATGTTCCACACTCAGTTGAGATTCTTTTGACAAGAACAAGAACACAACACCTCACTCCAGGTCGGCTGACTAAGTATGAAAGGGTGATTCTGGGAGCAGAAAATGTGACAGTAATAAGATGTACGATAATGAATACTGCCACATTATTGCCAGATCCATGTTGTGAAGAAGTGAAAGATGAGATTGATCATGATTGTCTGGATGTGACCGAATTGTGTATCCTGTTTACCAGGAGTCAAATCTGCACAAGTAGCCGAATTGGTGGCCTTAACAAAGACATGCAAAAGTGGGAAAAATTGGAGAATAACCATATTTACGGACAGTCAATATGGTTTCGGGGTTTTGCATGATTTTGGCCAACTCTGGATGCAGAGGGGATTTCTGACTGCTTCAGGATATCCTATCAGAAACAGTAAAAATGTAAAAGATTTGTTGGAAGCATTACAATTGCCAAAAGAAGTAGAAATTGTTAAATGCGCTGCACATCAGTCAGGAAATGACTATGTGGTGGCAGGTAATAGATATGCCGACCAAATTGCTCGATACTGTGCAAGAAATACAATGGCAATTAACAGAAAGATTAAAACGGGTGAAACCAGCTGCCAACTTATGTTTTTCTCAGTTCCAGAAACATGGGATGAGGTCAGACAGTTATAGGAAGAAGTTGAGGAAAAAGAAAATCTGGATAAAATCAAGTTGTACAAAAAGAACAGAAGATGAAGTGTGGGTGTACTTAGATGGGAGACCAGTTATGCCAGACTGTCTACTCTCTCAATTGGCAAGAGTATACCATGGGACAACACACATTGGCAGGGATTCAATGATCAGATTATTCAGACAAAGTTGGTACAATCCAAAGTTTAGGGTAGTTGCAGAGAGCCTTTGACAAAGATGCTTAATCTGTCAGCAGCAGAACCCAGGCAGGAAGACAGTGGTTAGTTGGGGAAAGATTGGGAAGGCAGAAGGACCCTTCACCAGATTGCAGTTAGATTTCATTGAGTTGCCTCCTTGCAACGGACTAAAATATGTACTTGTCATAGTGTGCCTGTTCTCAAGATGGGTAGAGGCACACCCCACTAGAAGAAACGACAGTCTCACAGTTGCTAAACTACTATTGAGAGAGTTAGTTCCTCATTTCGGTTTTCCAGTCACTTTGGAATCAGATAGAGGACCTCATTTTAATAATGAGATAATTCGATTAATCTGTGCTGCATTTAACATTGAACAAAAACTGCACTGTGCTTATCGTCCAGAGGCTTCTGGAATAGTTGAACAGCTAAATGGCACAATCAAATCAAGATTAGGGAAGGTGTGCGCATCCACAATGCTGAAATGGCCAGATGCATTGCATCTTGTACTGTATTCCTGACAGAAAAACGGGATTGAGTCCACATGAGGTACTCATGGGAAGGGCAATGAGACAAGCATATATTCCTGGAAATAGATTGATGAATATAACTGATGATCTGGTATTGGACTATTGCAAAGGATTAGCTGAAATTGTGCGTTCTGTCTCTCATCAGGTTGAGAAGACGCAGTTGAAAGACAGCCAGATCAAGCTCATGATTTGAATCCTGGAGATTGGGTGTTAGTGAAGAAACACGCAAGGAAGTCGTGTCTAGCACCCAGGTGGGATAAACTACGTCAAGTCATACTAGTCACTACCACAGCACTGAAGTGTGCAGGTTTACCCAATTGGATTCATGCTAGTCATACCAGAAGAGTTCTGAGCCCTTCTGAACAACAAGAGCAGTCACTGACTGAACAAGTTGAGACGTCAGAAGTTGAAAGCTGTGATGCTGAAGAATCTAGAGTGATAGATTCTGAAAGACAACTATATGACGAACAGCCAAGTACAAGTCAGGAAGAGTGGATACTAGTGATTGAAATACCTGATGTTGTTGTTGAAACAAGAAGAAGAACTGAACTAAGAAGACAGGAAGGTAGAAAGGAAAAGACAGGGAAAGAAGAACACACTCAGGTAAAAACCAAACAAAGCCATTCAGAAACCTGAGCAGGGAAAAGTAGATCTAGAAGAACAAGTTCAGGCAGAAGAAGAACAAATTGAAATAAGACCTGAACAGGATCAGATAGAGTTAGAAGAACAAGTTCAGGCTGAAGAAGAACAAACTGTAATAAGACCTGAACAGGTGCAAGTAGAGGAAGATCAAAATACAGAAAATACAGAACAAAGACAATCAGAAAGAGAAGAGGAACAAGAACAGATTACGCCTAGATTAAGTGAAAATAAAAGAACTTTAGAAGGAGACGGAGAAGGGGAAAGTGCAGTTCAGGTCAAAAGAATTAGAAAAGGAGACAATTGGCCTGTAGGAGTGAAAAGACTAAAATATCATTTAAGGAGAGCAGAAAAGAAACCAGAGCAAGTAAATGAGATTACGAGTCAGACACAATCTAAACAAACATTAGTAAAACTTACAAGAAGAAGCCCAAGATTGAGAATTCTGAACAGAAAATACAAGGCCCCTGAGTAGACCTATGTTATTCTTGAAGAATTTGAAAACCTAGATTTATGTGAAGAATCAGAAAGAGTTCATGTTGCACAGATTGATGAAAGCAAATTAAGACCTCCTTAAAATAAAAGACTGCATTTTTTGAAAATTTAGACAAAAGAAAGAGAAAAGACATTTTCTCTGATTAAAGATGGCAGAAATTGAAAATACTGAAAGACCGAAACGAAGTTTAAAAAGAAAATGTTTAAGATTCTGTTTATGTAGTATTATATTAGTAGTATTGGTATGGTTATTCCTAACAGTAAGAGTACCTTTGTTGATAGAAACAAGTAACAAGAATAGTACAATTACTAATGAGAAGGTAGATAGAATAAAGGGAACTAAAATAGAAATAGGGGTAGAAGATGAGATAAACTATCATAATGACTCAGACAATGATTTGTCTTTAAATGTGTTTACTAAATTGTTATTTCAGTATGTTAACAATATGGAAATTAGTAATTGTTATGTTTGTATGAAGTTACCCTCATCAGTGTCAGAAGGGGTGACGTATCACCATATACCACTAACATATGGTGTATCATGTAGTGTTCTATCAAGTTTATTTTACGTAACAGGGAAACTTCAGTATTTTTATTCAAATTTAGATGTAGTATTTTCAGAATTGCCTATTAGAAAGAATATGAATCCAGTAGTTAGTAGTAAAGATGCACAGTTCATGGGTGAATTCTTTTTAACAATGAGTGCAATAGATATAGTTCAAGCCCACAAGGATAACCTAACATGTATATTAAGTGAAGAAGAAAAAGAGTTTTTGAATTTAGTAGAAGAAAGGAGACAGGATTTAACAAAGAAACCTGCTGAACAGAAATCCCATGTACCTCCATGGGCTGAGAAATAGGGAATTTATGCAAAGGGTGAAGCTCATGCTGTGATGTCCCTAGACTTTGTGAAGAGGGGAAAATTCTGCCTCCATAGGTTAAAGACAGATTATAATAACAATTTCATTGGTTCCAGTGAATGTGAACACAACTTCCTAATTCTAGGAGGGTGGGGACTAAAAGGGGGAACTGATCCTGAATTTCCAGGAGTTTATTATGTATGCGGGAATAATGCCTATCATAGGTTACTTGCAAGATGTTACGGGAGTTGTTATTTCGGAATAGTTTTTCCAAAAATCTACCATGTGGACAGAATCAATTGAATCAATGAAAAATCTAAGGGGCATATTATCAACGGCCAGCGATAATTATCGCTGGCCGTGCTTAGCGATAGATTTCTTATCGCTGGCTATCTCTGGGAATTATCGCCCTGGTAGCGCGTTATTAACAACACGCTTCTCCAGGGCGATAAAAATCCCAGAGATAGCGAGGTTATCGCCGTTTTGCAGGGAACATCGATGGTTTTCCAGCGATGTTCCCTGCAAACGGCGATGACTCTTGCTGATACGACCCTGTGGTCGTATCAGCAGAATCCACCCCTATGTTAGGGATGGCTAAGTCGGGATTATAGCAGACGTTAGATTTTGGTGAAAACGGCCGTTTTCGCCAAAATCTAACGTCTGCTATAATCCTGTGGGCTGCCTTGTAAATATCGCGATGTGCACATCGGCGATATTTACAACGTAGCCCATCTGGGGTACGCCTAGTAACGCCCACTTTGCATCTCATTAGAGATGCAAGGATGGGCGTTGGGGGAAAGGGCGATAGTGCAGGGATTCACGCGATAGCGTGACCTTGCTGATTAGGCGATAGAATTATCGCCGCTTTCCGTCCGAAAACGGACGCTAAAGCGTCGATAATTGACTATCGCCTGGTTGTTAATATGCCCCTTATAGACTAACACGGAGAAGAAGAGCTAGTTTTTCTGAAATAGTAGGTGATATTTTTAGTGCATTGATACCCTCAGTTGGAGTCATTCTAAATTCACGCAAAATTTGTAAATTATCAACCATAGTTGATCGTCTTTCTACAGATACTGCAGGAGGATTCTTAATGATTAACACGGAAATGGTTGCGATAAGGTCTATGGTTTTACAAAATCGTCTTGCTCTTGATATTCTATTAGCAAAATAGGGCGGAGTCTGTGGTATGCTGAAAATTCAACATTGTTGTACTTATATTCCGGATTAAAGTAAAGAAATTAAAGGGTATATTAGAAATATTACAAGAATGCATAATGACTTGACCCAACTGGAGGTTGACAGTGTATGGGGAAAACTTCAATAGGGAATTGGTTTACTGAATTTGGGAAAAGTTTTCTAGGTCAAATAATCTTACCAGTAGTTGTGATAGTAACATTAGTTATGATAGTAATGATCACATGTAAATGTTGCAGAAGAAAGGAAAAGAGAGGAATACATTTAGAAAGTGAAGGACCAGGAAAGAAACGAAAGAGAGAATATGATGAAATCCAACTGGAGGAAATTAAAGGAAAACTATACAAAAGGATGAAAGATTTAGAAGGAAAGGAAGTAGATGATGAAATAGGGAGAGAAAAAGGAGAAAACTGAGATGTGCTAAAGTTGGCATCTGGGAAAGGATGGGTAATTTTGTGATGGCTTAAAATGCCATCAGAGAGGGGATTGATGGAGCAAGGTCTCGTAAGAAAGAGACTTGCTCGGAGGCAATCCTCTCGTTTAACTCATTAACAAAGTTACTGACCATGTTTTGTGAATAATTAATACGCACCACATAAACACGTGGGTCAGCGAAGCTTGCTTATGTGTGTACTAACGCGGATAACAATGAAAACGGACTAATACCGCTTTAAACGGGGAAACTGTTGTGCTCATGCGTCAACTGCATCTTCGCAATATGACGAGCTAACGCTTGGAGGGAAATTCTAGCGCATGAGCAGAAGACACTAAAATGGAGTCTTAAAGACTCGCGTCTATGGCATCTGCTTAGCCGAAACTAAAACAGGCTATTTTACTAATGCTAATACGGGGAAAATATTAATAAAAGAACGGGAATAGAGTAGAGGTGGGAGGTATACAGTGAGACCATTTATTTTGTGAAAATAACATTTGTCTTTTGACTTTATTATTAGTGTGCATTTGGGCCCATCTCGTATGACCAGACTAGATGAAATGACGCAACGCTTGCGCATGCCTATTAAGTGAAGCTATGAAGGTCAATGACGAAGCACTTGAATGGAGGCCAAATTGGAGCGCCATGTCCTGGGAACGGATGGTGAAGAGTTCAGCGATGTGATAATCTATTCTTCGTAGTGTCATTAATGTTGCAAGTTTGATACATGTAGTGGATGGGAATAAAATTTTAAACAAAAATTAAGGGGATGGGTTTGCGAACAATGGTCTAACAGAATATAGTGACATGTAAGCATGGTGTGATGATCATCCCCCCTTGCCTGACCAATTAGATTTTGTATTTTTACGATATTGTAACTTTAGTGGGTGGAACATGAGGAAGCGAAGGTATAATTAAGGTAGCCTTAGTTAGTTAGTTAGACGAGATTTGATTTGATTCGCAGAGCTCGAGATGCTGTCTGGGAGTCGGGGATGCTGTTGCTGGAGAGATGCTGTGAGGTGCTGATGAAGACTCGAATGCAGACGCTGAAGAAGAATTTTCTAACCTAACTTAATTGGGTTAGATCAGAAGATCGCGGAAGAATCTCTAGGAGGAAGAGAGTGTCAGAGAGGGGTGCGACGCAATTCGCCGGTATTCTAGAGAGGTCATCTATCCTGTCCTGAATCCTGTCCTGAAGTCTTTGTCTCCTGACCTATCCTGGGGACCCTTACCAGCCCTTTGGCCAGGGGTTGGTCTTTCACACCATTCTTGGTAATTATAATTTCACGTTATTTGCAAATGTTCTTTTCTCTCTGTCCTCTCCCTTTCTGAGCATTAATTATTGTATGAGTCCGAAGTATATGTTTTGATGTTTAATCAATTGAACTTCTCTCCTAAGAATGAGGGTGACTACACTGTATTTTTGAAATGGTTCACATGCAATTTAATTTAGATAAATATTTAAAACTTTCCTGAGTCTGTGATTATTTTCGTCAAACCAAGAATAGTTAAGGGTTAAGTTAATTATCACCATCACCTAGTTTAACTAATGGTCCATCGACCAGAGGAAAGAACTTTGTGATCAGTGAAAGGTTAGTTAAGAAAATTAAATAACTAAACCTGAACATTGTGAAGTATAAATATAAAACTTTAAACCACTCCAGCGGTTTACTAAATGTGTGTTTTTATGGGCCCAGGTGAGTATATGGTAGTGGAGTATCTGTTGTTGGTTTACCGCTGGATCACTAGGGTTCAAAATCCCCAACTAAGAACATTGCAAAAAAAGGGTCAGTTTTCACCGGAAAAATGTGATGTGTCCACTTTGCGTTTTGGTCCGTTTCCTGTCACAGGAGCAAGGCCTACCTACACAAGTGAGGTACCATTTTTACTGGGAGACTTTGGGGAATGCTGGGAGGATGGAAGTTTGTGGATCCACGCAGATTCCGGGACTTTCCGTCACTGAAAATTGAGGAAATGTGTTTTTTTAATATAAAGTTTGAGGATTAAACAGGATTCTGGGTAACGGAACCTGGTGTGAGCCACACAAGTCTCCCCACATTGATTCCCCTTGGTGACTTGTTTTAAAAAATGTATAGGTTTGCTAGGTTTCCCTAGGTGCCGGCAGATCTAGCTTTCAAAATCCACAGCTAGGCACATTGCAAAAAAGGTGTCAGTTCTCACTGAAAAAATGTGATGTGTCCACGTTGTATTTTGGGACGTTTCCTGTCATGGGCACTAGGCCTACCCACACAAGTGAGGTAACGTTTTTATCGGGAGTTTTTGGGGAATGCTGGGTGGGTGGAAGTTTGTGGATCCACGCAGATTCCAAATCTTTCCATCACAGAAATATGAGGAAAATTTGTTTTTTTTTTACAAAGTTCGAGATTTGCAAGGGATTCTGGGTAACAGTACCTGGAGAAAGCTACATAAGTCACTTCATCCTGGATTGCCCTGTGTGTCTATATTTCGAAAATGTGTAGGTTTGCTAGGTTTCCATAGGTGCCAGCAGAGCTAGGGTTCTAAATCCACAAAAAGACACATTGCAAAAAAAGGGTCACTGGAAAAATGTGATGTGTCCACGTTGTGTTTTGGGCCATTTCTTGACCCGTGCACTGAGCCTACCCACATAAGTGAGGCACCATTTTTATTGGGAGACATTGGGGAATGCTAGGTGTGTGGAAGTTTGAGGATCCACGCAGATTCCTAAACTTTCCATCACAGAAGTGTGAGGAAAATTTGTTTTTTTTACAATGTTCGAGGTTTGAAAGGGATTCTGGGTAACAGAACCCAGAGAGAGCCACACAAGTCAAACCATCCTGGATTGCACTGGGTGTCTAGTTTTCAAAAATGTATAGGTTTGCTGGTTTTGTCTAGGTGCTGGCAGAGCTATGGTTCAAAACCCACAACTAGGCACAGTGCAGACTTTGGGGAATGCTGGGTAGGCAAACGTTTGTGGATCCACAAAGATTTCAGAACTTTCCATCACAAAAATGTGTTTTTTTACAAAGTTTGAGGTTTGCAAGGATTATGGATAACAGAACTCGCTGAGAGCCACACAAGTCATCCCATCCTGGATTCACCTGGCTGTCTAGTTTTCCAAAATGTATAGGATTGCGAGTTTTCCCTAGGTTCTGGCAGAGCTAGGGTTCAAAATCGACAACTAGGCACATTGCAAAAAAGGGGTCAGTTTTCACCTGAAAAAAGTGATGTGTCCACGTTGCGTTTTGGGCCATTTCCTATCACAGGCACTAGGCCTGCCCCCACAAGAGAGGTACCATTTTTATTGAGAGATGTTGGGGAATGCTGGGTGTGTGGAGGTTTCTGAACTTTCCATCAGAGAAATGTGAGAAAAATGTGTTTTTTTACAAAGTTTGAGGTTTGAAAGGGATTCTGGGTAACAGAACCTGGTGACAGCCACACAAGTCACGCTATCCTTAATTGCCCTGGGTGTCTAGTCTTCAAAATTGTATAGGTCTGCTAGTTTTCCCTAGGTGCCAGCAGAGCTAGGGTTCACAATCCACAACAAGGCACTTTGCAAAAAAAGGGTCTGTTTTCACCGGAAAATATATTATATGTCCACGTTGCGTTTTGGTCTGTTTCTTGTCACAGGCACTAGGCCTACCCCCAGAAGTGAGGTACCATTTTTACTGGGTGACTTTGGGGAATGCTGGGTGTGTGGAAGTTTGTGGATCCAAGCAGATTCTAAAACTTTCCATCACAGAAATATGAGGAAAATGTGTTTTGTGTTACAACGCTAGAGGTTTGCAAGGGATTCTGGGTAACAGAACCTGGAGAAAGCTACACAAGTCACTCCATCCTGGATTGCCCTTGGTGTCTATATTTCGAAAATGTATAGGTTTGCTAGGTTTCTGTAGCAGCCAACAGAGCTGGGGTTCAAAATCCACAACTAGGCACATTGCAAAAAAAGTGTCAGTTTTCACTGGAAAAATTTGACGAGTCCACGTTGTGTTTTGAGCCGTTTCCTGTCACGTGCACTAAGCCTACCCACATAAGTGGGCACCTTTTTTATTGGGAGACTTTGGGGAACACTGGAAGTGTGGAAGTTTGAGGATCCACGCAGATTGCAGAACTTTCGATCACATATGTGTGAGGAAAATGTTTTTTTTACAAAGTTTGAGGTTTGAAAGGGATTCTGGGTAACAGAACTCAGAGAGAGCCACACAAGTCAAACCATCCTGGATTGCCCTGGGTGTCTAGTTTTCAAAACTGTATAGGTTGGCTGGTTTTCCCTAGGTGCTGGCAGAGCCATGGTTCAAAACTCCCAACTAGGCACATTGCAAAAAAAGGCTCAGTTTTCACTGGACAAATGTCATGTGTCCATGCTGCGTTTAGAGCCGTTTCCTGTCATGGGCACTAGGCCTACCCACACAAGTGAGGTACCATTTTCATCGGGAGACTTTGGGGAATGCTGGGTGGGAGGAAGTTTGTGGATCCTCACAGATTCCAGAACTTTCCAATTACAGAAATGTGAGGAAAATGTGTTTTTTTTTAGAAAGTTTGAGGTTTGCAAGGGATACTGGGTAACAGAACCTGGTGAGAGTCACACAAGTCACCCCATCCTGGATTCCCCTGGATGGCTAGTTTTAAAAAATGTATAGGTTTGCTAGGTTCCTCTAGGTGCCAGCAGAGCTGGGGTTCAAAATCCACAACTAGGCACATTGCAATAAAAGGGTCAGTTTTCACTGGACAGATGTGATGTGTCTATGTTGCGTTTTGTGTCGTTTCCTGTTGCGGGCACTAGGCCTACCCATACAAGTGAGGTACCATTTTTATTGGGAGTCTTTGCGGAATGCTGTGTGGGGGAAAGTTTGTGGATCCATGCAGAACCAGAACCTTCCATCACAGAAATGTGAGGAAAATGTGTTTTTTTGTTACAAAGTTTGAGGTTTGCAAGGGATACTGGGTAACAGAAGCTGGTGAGAGCCACACAAGTCAACCTATCCTGGATTTCCCTGGGTGTCTAGTTTTCAAAAATGTATAGGTTTGCTAGTTTTGCCTAGGTGCCAGCAGAGCTAGGGTTCAGAATCCACAACTAGGCACTTTGCAAAAAAGGGGTCTGTTTTCACCGGAAAAATGTGATGTGTCCACGTTGCGTTTTGGTCCATATCCTGTCACAGGCACTAGGCCTACCCACACAAGTGAGGTACCATTTTTACTGGGAGACTTTGGGGAATGCTGAGTGTATGGAAGTTTGTGGATCCACGTAGATTCCAGAACTTTCCATCACAGAAGTGTGAGGAAAATGTGTTTTGTTTTACAACGTCAGAGGTTTGCAAGGGATTCTGGGTAAGAGGACCTGGAGAAAGCTACACAAGTCACTCCATCCTGGATTGCCCTTGGTGTCTATATTTCGAAAATGTATAGGTTTGCTAGGTTTCTGTAGGTGCCAACAGAGCTGGGGTTCAAAATCCACAACTTGGCACATTGCAAAAAAAGTGTCAGTTTTCACTGGAAAAATGTGACGTGTCCACGTTGTGTTTTGGGCCATTTCCTGTTGTGGGCACAAAGCCTACCTAATATAATTGAGGCACCATTCTTATTGGGAGACTTTGGGGAATGTTGGGTGTGTGGAAGTTTGTGTATCCACGCAGATTCCAGAACTTTCCATCACAGAAGTGTGAGGAAAATGTGTTTTTTTTTTACAAAGTTTGAGGTTTGAAAGGGATTCTGGGTAACAGAACTCAGAGAGAGCCCAACAAGTCAAATCATCCTGGATTCCCCCGGGTGTCCAGTTTTCAAAAATATATAGGTTTGCTGGTTTCCCCAGGTGCTGGCAGAGCTATGGTTCAAAACCCACAACTAGGCACATTGCAAAAAAAGGTTCAGTTTTCACTGGAAAAATGTTATGTGTCTACATTGTGTTTTGGGCCGTTTCCTGTCGCGGGCACTAGGCCTACCCACACAAGTGAGGTACAATTTTTATCGGAAGACTTTGTTGAATGCTGGGTGGGTGGAAGTTAGTACATCCACACAGATTCCAGAACTTTCCATCACAGTAATGTGAGGAAAATGTGTTTTTTTGTACAAAGTTTGAGGTTTGCAAGGGATACTGGGTAACAGAACCTGATGAGAGCCACACAAGTCACCCTATCCTGGATTGCCCTTGGTGTCTAGTTTAAAAAATGTATAGGTTTGCTAGGTTTCCCTAGCTACCAGCAAAGCTAGACTCAAAATCCACAGCTAGGCACATTGCAAAAAAAGGTTCAGTTTTCACTGGAAAAATGTTATGTGTCTACATTGTGTTTTGGGCCATTTCCTGTCGTGGGCACTAGGCCTACCCACACAAGTGAGGTACAATTTTTATCTGAAGACTTTGTTGAATGCTGGGTGGGTGGAAGTTAGTACATCCACACAGATTCCAGAACTTTCCATCACAGTAATGTGGGGAAATGTGTTTTTTTGTACAAAGTTTGAGGTTTGCAAGGGATACTGGGTAACAGAACCTGATGAGAGCCACACAAGTCACCCTATCCTGGATTGCCCTCGGTGTCTAGTTTAAAAAATGTATAGGTTTGCTAGGTTTCCCTAGGTACCAGCAAAGCTAGACTCAAAATCCACAGCTAGGCACATTGCAAAAAAAGGTTCAGTTTTCACTGTAAAAATTTGATGTGCCCATGTTGTGTTTTGAGGCGTTTCCTGTCGCGGTTACTAGGCCTACCCATACAATTGAGGTACCATTTTTATTGGGAGACTTCGGGGAATGCTGTGTGTGTGAAAGTTTTTGGATCCATGCATAACCAGAACTTTCCATCACAGAAATGTGAGGAAAATGTGGTTTTTTTGTTACAAAGTTTGAGGTTTGCAAGGGATTTTGTGTAACAGAACCTGGTGAGAACCAAACGAGGGGCATATTATCAAGGGCCTTATCTCCGCTTCTTTGTATTTAAAAGCCAAAAAAGCGGAGATAATGTTTTCGTCCTATTAACAAGGCAGTGCTAACATGCATTAGCGCATGTTAGCAGCCTTGTTACCGACACCTCGCTTTGTATCTCTAATGAGATGCAAAGTGGGCATCACTGGGCAGTACAACATTGCAAATATCGCTGATGTGCACATCGCAATATTTACAAGGCTGCCCCAGCATTTAAGCAGACATTAGTTTTTGGAGAAAACAGCTGTTTTCGCCAAAAACTAACGTCTGCTAAAATTCAGACTTACCTATCCCTAACATTGGGGTGGATTATGCTGATACGACCACAGGGTCGTATCAGCAAGGTTATCGCCGTTTTGCAGGGAACATCGCTGGAAAACCAGCGATGATCCCTGAAAAACGGCAATTTCCCCGCTATCGCTGGAATTTTTATCGCCCTGGAGAAACGCGTTGTTAATAACGCGCTACCAGGGCGATAAATTCCAGCGATTGCCGGCAATATGGGAAATAGCGCTAAGTGCGCTTTGCGATAGTTATCGCAAGTTGTTGTTGATATGCCCCCAAGTCTCCCCATCCTGGATTCCCCTGGATGGCTAGCTTTAAAAAATGTATAGGTTTGCTAGGTTTCTCTAGGTGCCGGCAGAGCAGGGGTTAAAAATCCACAGGAAGGCACATTGCAAAAAAAGGATCAGTTATCACTGAAAAAATGTAATGTGTCTACGTTGCGTTTTGGGTCATGTCCTGTCACAGGCACTAGGCCTACCCACACAAGTGAGGTACCATTTTTATTGGGAGACTTGGGGAATGCTGGGTGGGTGAAAATGTGTGGATCCACACTGATTCCGGGACTTTCCATTACAGAAATGAGAGGAAAATGTGTTTTTCAGACAAAGTTTAAGGTTTACAAGGGATTCTGGGTAACAGAACCTGGTGAGAGACACACAAGTCACCCCATCCTGGATTGCCTTGGGTGTCTAGGTTTAAAAAATGTATAGGTTTGCTAGGTTTCCCTAGGTGCTGGCAGAGCTAGGGTTCAAATTCCACAACTAGGCACATTGCAAAAAAAGGGTCACTTTTTACTGGGAAAATGTGATGTGTCCACATTACATTTTGGGTCATTTCCTGTCACAGGCACTAGGCCTACCCACACAAGTGAGGTTCCATTTATACTGGGAGACTTTGGGGAATGCTGCGAGGGTGGACGTTTGTGGATCCACGCAGATTCCGGACTTTCCATCACAGAAAAGTGAGGAAGTGTGTTTTTTTAATACAAAGTTTGAGGATTGAAATGGATTCTGGGTAACAGACCTGGTGTGAGCCACACAAGTCTCCCCACATGGATTCCCCTTGGTGTCTGGTTTTAAAAAATGTATAGGTTTACTAGGTTTCCCTAGGTGCCGGCAGATCTAACTTTCAAAATCCACAGCTAGGCACATTGCCAAAAAAGTGTCCGTTTTCACTGGAAAAAATGTGATGTGTCCACGTTGCTTTTTGGTCCATTTCGGGTTGCGGGCACTAGGTCTACCCACACAAGTGAGGTACCATTTTTATTGGGAGTCTTTGGGGAATGCTGTGTGGGGGAAAGTTTGTGGATCCATGCAGATTCCCGAACTTTCCATCACAGAAATGTGAGGGAAATTTGCTTTTTAGACAAAGTTTAAGGTTTACAAGGGATTCTGGGTAACAGAACCTGGTGAGAGACACACAAGTCACCCCATCCTGGATTGCCTTGGGTGTCTAGGTTTAAAAAGTGTATAGGTTTTCCAGGTTTCCCTAAGTGCTGGCAGAGCTAGGGTTCAAATTCCACAACTAGGCACATTGCAAAAAAAGGGTCACTTTGTACTGGAAAAATGTGATGTGTCCACCTTGTGTTTTGGCCCGTTTCCTGTCGCGGACGCTAGGCCTATCCACACAAGTGGGGTACCATTTTTATCAGAAGACTTTGGGAAACACAGGGTGGGTGGAATTTTGTGGATCCACGCAGGTTCCAGAAGAACTTTCATCACAGAAATGTGAGGAAAATGTGTGTTTTTTTTTACAAAGTTTGAGGTTTGCAAGGGATTCTGGGTAAGAGAACCTGGTGAAAGCCACACAAGTCCCCCATCATGAATTACCCTGGGTGTCTAGTTTTAAAAAATGTATAGGTTTACTAGGTTTCCCTAGGTGCCGGCAGAGCTAGTGTTCAAAATCTACAGCTCGGCACATTGCAAAAAAAGGGTCAGTTTTCACTATAAAAATGTGGTGTCCACGTTGCGTTTTGGGCTGTTTCCTGCCACAGGCACTAGGCCTACCCACACAAGTGAGGTACCATTTTTATCGGGAGACTTAGGGGAACACAGAATTGTAGAGCAACTGTTATCACCTATTGACTATCAATGCATTTTTGCCTTTCAAATGTAAGACAATGTGCATAAAGGAAATCACTTTGAAAAATGTCCTATAGTTCACATGCTAGTATGGGTACCCAAAAGTTTGGAGATGTGCAAATAGCTACTTTTTCTAAACTCTATATTTTGTTCCCATTTCAGAAATACATAGGTGTATTTCATACCGATTTTTCACTGTTTATATTTTCCCAAATGAATTGCTATATACCCTGTACACAATAAAAAACCATTGCAAGACGCTGCTCAGTTATTGGCTCCTGGTTCATCGGGTTCTTGGTGAACCTACAAGTCCTATATATCCCCACAGCCAGAAGGGTCCAGCGGATGTAACGGTATATTGCTTTAAAAAATCTGTCATACTTAGAAGTAGTTAAAGGTGAAAACGTTGGCACAAATAGCTGTTTTTTTCAACTCATTTTCAATTTTTCCAATTTTCAACTGTTAGTTTCTATAAAAAAAACCTTGAAGGATCTACACAAATGATCCCTTGCTGAATTCAGAATTTTGTCTACTTTTTTAAAATGTATATCTGTCCAGGATCTATTATTGATTTCATACCCATTTCTACCATTAACTGGAAGGAGGTTGAAAGCACAAAAAATTGCAAAAATAGGCTACGTCCCAGTAAAATGCCAAAACTGTGTTAAAAACTTTGGGCCTTATTTAATAAAAGTGACGCATAGCTGCGAGAAGACAGCGATGTGTCACTTTTCATTGCGCCCTCCTTGCCACACCAATGATGCGTCATATTTACAGTATGACGCATCATGTCACACGGAGTTACAGATACGTCAGTATTTCTGATGTATCTGTAGGCGCAAAAATGACGCATTGCTGGAGTGTGCCACAAAAGGGACGCAACTCCAGCAATGAGTCATTACACATGGGCTAGTCCCATGTTAAATGTTCCTGCATCAGTCTTAAGCCTGTCATGAGGCAGGCATAAGATATTGACGCATTTGCGTCCTAGAAGTGGTGCAGTGAAATCCTATAGATTTAATTGCGTCACTTCTATGACCCTTTCTTGCGTCGGAACGCCCCCCCTGCATACATTATACCTGGCGCAGGTATAATGTGAAGTAGGGATTTAAAAAAGTGATGCATATACCTAGATGTGTCACTTTGTAAATATGGCGCAACATAGCGCATTTTTTACACCGCTGGTGCGTCACAAAAAGTGACGCACCGGCGGCGCGAAAGTGACGCAAGGGCCCATAAATAAGCCCCCTTTGGTTTTCTGACAAAAGTCAGTCTGTCCCTGAAAGCTGGGAAGATGGTGATTTCAGCACCCCAAACCCTTTGTTGATATTATTTGCAGGGAAAAAACCAGACGATTTCATCTTCAGCACTTTTTTCCAATTTTTCCCAAAAACACCAGAATTTGGCTGTATTTTGGCTAATTTCTGGGCCTGCTCCAAGGGATTCAACAAACCCTTGGTACCTTTAAAATCCCCATGATGTTGGAAGAAAAGGACGCACATTTGGCATGGATACCTTATGTGGTCAAAAAGGTACAGGGGCCTAAGCGCAAACTACCCCAAATAGCCAAAAAAAGGCTCAGCACAGGGGGGGGGGGAGGCCTAGCAGCAAAGGGGTTAAGGACATACTGGACTACCCAATACTGGACACAACTGGGTTTGCAAGGGATGACACACTCAAGAGAAAGGCACACAGTGACAAAGCCATTGTGTGGCTATGCCTAGGTACCGCGAAAACAGCTACCGCAATAGCATGGTAAAAAACAGAAGCCCAGCAATCAGACAATGGCACACCCAACATTGGCAAGCCCACACTAGGGAAAGGATATCTGAAATCTTCATAGACAATTAAAAAAACTTTGAATTCCCCTGGGGCCCACTGGTGTGATATCTGTCCAAAGGCCTCCCACTAAGGGCATGTCCCACACGCACGAGGGCGGTGCACCTTTTTTTTCAATTCAAAACCTGTCATTTTTGCCTCCCTTGATTCCTCTTTGACCTCTGGAGTCCCTCTATGGCTACACCAGCTTCCATAGATTCCCGACTACATACACAGATGCACGATCATATGTATATTACACTGGACCCCACAGTTTTTTGTTGTTTTGTTACTGATTGTTGTTTTCTTTGTTTGCAATGAATGTATCATTGTATATGAATGTGCACATGGCAACATGACTGGGATGGTTAGACTATGGAAGTTTGATGCAATGTAGCTAAACCTGGCTATTGTGCAATTGGTTTGGCACTAGGGCTTAACATGGTTGGATAAGATCAGTGGGTATGGCACATTGTGATGTGAGGGAGGTGTTGGACTGTAATTTTATATTGAAAGAAGCAAATGTTGCTCAGAGTGTCAGTCCTCAGTATGTGTTCATTGTGGAGGGGTGTCCATATGCATCAGTGCATGGTGAAGTTGTGGCTGCTGCTTTTAATCAGTGAGTAAATTCTTGGCACATTGATGTGTAATGGATGTCATCAGTCAGCACAGCGTAGGGATGTCAGATGCCAGACCCTAGGTATTGGCACACATTAGCTGTCCTAATGGAGGCCACTCACAACTTCATCTACAGAAGGCACTCTCATGCCTTGGATCAATGACGGCCTATCAGGCAATTGGAATGGTGTTGGTATGTGACATGTCACAACACATAAAGGCATTGCATTACATTGCCCTTATCATGCTATTGTGCATTGTCTATGTGACTACATTGGTACATGGGGCTTATTTGCACTTCATCACCACAAAATATGTGTCCATGTGACATATGCAGCAGTGTGAGTCTCAGAGACATCAACTGGCAGTGAACAGCAGTGAGCATCATGTTAGTGTGCATTTAGAGATGTGTGCTGTGCACTTCCATGTAATTGATACATCTACAAAGTTGACACCAATGTACAACTGTAGTTGTGCTTCAGTGCCCAACATAGTGAATTTAAGGATGTAATATCACTTGTCAATGGATAGGTTTCACTTTGTATCTGTGGGGTTCAGTGAACTCATACTTCAAGTGTGAGAAACACAACATATTTGGATGTGTAGCTCTCTTACCTGCAGGCATGTAGGTGTGCCTACAGACGATAGTATGTGATGTTGAAATGTAGACACATGCACTGCAATTTGGCTGTGTCAACGCAACATGGAGCATGTTTCCATGCATCAGCTGATGATTGCCAAAATTTTGAATATGCAGACAGTACATAGAGTAGTTAAATGTGGGAGTTTCAGTCCAAGTACTTCTGTTTGTATTGCATATAATGTTTGTGAGGATGCCACTTTACTGAACCTATGTCTCTGTCTCTTGCAGCATCTACCGAGGGCAGGGAAGGAGAGGGGCCCGACACCATTGGGGAAGCTACTTGCACAACTGATCCACAGGAGTACAGCCACACTGAGGGGACCAGCACCTCGTAGGGAGACAGGAGTGCCCTGGAGGATTCCCATCCGGAAACACCAATCTCCAGATCTTCAAACTCCAGCGGTGACTCCTCTGTGTTGGCGGGCACAGGAAGTTCAAGATCTGCATCTTTGTCCACCACACCCTGTCCTGTGTCCACCCTCCCTTATTCTCCCCACAGTGCTATCTGTGCCCACTGCCCTAAGAATGGTAGAGTCTCCTTCCCCCCAGGCACCGCTGCCCCTGACCCTGTCTCCCCTGCTGCCCTCAGTGTGGAGTCCACAGACATTTTACGGCAGCTGTGTGTGGGTCAGACTGCACTCCTGAATGCCCTCCAGGATCATGGCAACAAGTTGTCACAGGTTGTTGCGTTCACGGAGGGCATTCATTCGGATGTGGGTGGCCTTAAGAGAACTGTCCAGTCTTTGTCCTCCACAGTGACAGCAGCCATTCAGCAGTCCCAAGCTCACAGTCCAGCTCCTGTCCCTTCCGCAACCCCGCTCCCAGTGCCCCCACCTGACCAGAGCACACACACACCAGAGCACTCAGGCACCCAGTCATCCACACGCAGCACACAACAACAGCACTCAAAGCGAACCAGACACCATACACCATCACCACAGCACACAGAGAGCACACATGACCGCACCACAACAAGCCCATCACAGGACACTCAGAGACATAAGGAAATAAAACATGCATCCACATTGCATACCTCACATTCCTCGCCCTTCAAGTGCACTCCCATCCCCACAACTGATCCCAAAGTCACACAAATACTTGCCCAGTCTGCCGTGGACCTGGTGCCTGCCACAACTGCCCCCAAACCCCTTCAGAGGGCTGTTTAGCCCAAAACTCCCACTCCCATCCACACCACTGTGAAGAGTGGACAAGAAAGCAAAGTGGGGAGTGTACCTTCACCGCAGGGGAGGCAGGGGAAAAGGCTACCCCCACCCCAGCGTACCACCAGGTCCGGAAAATTCCCACAGGAAGATCCACCACCACCACCTGCTACACTTGGCCACTGAGCCTCCACACAGCATGTCTCCGCCTCCCCGTGCCACTACTCCACCTGGTCCAACCAGCGCTCGAGCTCCCACATCCACGAATCCCTCTACCTCAGCCAGTTCTCCCCCTCCCAGGTCCAGTCCTCCAACTGGCCCAGACAGTCAGCCCCCTCCCAGTTCAACTTCCACCCAATTTTGAAGCCAAGTCCCCCTTCACACCCCATTCCAGTGCCTTGAGACCCTCACGGGTGAGTAGCGCGCTTACAATTCCCTGATTGATTGATTGATTGATTGATTCCTCCCTGAGCGGTGCCTGGACTGCCCATTTGATGCCCCTAACCTGGGGTGATTCCCATGGCAGTGGACTGTGTTGCATGTTTGTTGCACAAGTTGTCATGCACACATGTGCAGACTTGAAATTTGGACTGGCCGTTGGCCTTAAGGTTTTGCACTTTTGATGCCGATACAGAGTTTATGTAATAAAAATGTTATTTATGTTCTGAACTTTGTTGCTGGCCTTGCTAATGATGCAGTGCAATGTATGTGTATATGTTCATCTGTTACATACTCTGTATGCCACATTCACATTGGCATCTACTTGATTTGCTTTTGCAGAGGTTGCCAGAGGTTACAGCAACTTTTGTGCTTATTGACTCAGAGGCTTGATGGTGCCATGATGCTTGTCTGTGATGGCCTACTCTTGTCCTAATCATTCTATTGTCGGGGCTCTACTTTTGTACACATGTAATATTTGGATGCTGTACCACAACAGCAGCAAATTCCATTCACATAATGACTTGAGGGGTGGACAGGGTCCATCATATCTGTGGAATCTATCTTGATGTGTACACACCAGTGTAGATGTGTAGTCATCTTGTGTAGGTCTGGCTTCATAGTCACATGGGTACTTTGAATATGTGCGCTTGAGTACTCATACAGTGTGATTGTCCTGTCATTAGCTGAAGTATTGATATGTATGTGCCCTTGAGCATGACCCTTACACACATGTATGATCCATTTGATGAGTGCCTGTTTGTTTACATGATCAGACACCTGCTGGAGATTTTGTGCACATGTATGAGTTGTTTCCGGAGCAATGTGCAGTCTGTCTGTGTGACCTCACAGTCCTAGGCTCCACCAACTGTTTTGTCCACTGTTAGAATAGAAAAATTCATATTTGCGCATTGTTCTATGTATGTTAGCATTTGCGGCGCCATTTTCTATGTCGGCGCCATTTTGAGTTATAATCGAAACTTATTCTTCGCCATTTCCGAGAAAAGGCCTCTGTTGGGTTGTGTTTCTCCAAGGCTAAGCTTTGCTTCACTAATGAATACACTGTTCTTATAGGCACATACCTTTCCCTTTAGATAGAGGCCATCTCCCACTTGTCTAGTGGCGGGCACGGGCAGAGCGCCCTAGAGTAGTAGATAGTGTGTGCCCAGCCTCAGAATCGAAACTTATCCTCTGTACTTCATTGTTTAGCTGCATCTGCTTGGAAAATTCCATTATGGTTTTGCCTTCAATGGTTCTGAAATGTACATAATGTATCTCTATACTTGCTGATGTCAGTCCCTCTGCAGCACTCCTAAGTGACTGGGCAGACTGGGCTCCACTCTGAGTGTACCTGAATAAACAGATATTGGTTTGTATTCTCTACTGTCTGACCGACTCTTCATTTGGTATGGAAGGCTGAGAGGTGGTTGTGAGTGACCCGGGTGACCCTAATCGGGCCACTTCCTTCACCACATCATCTGTGAGTATGCAGTGTGTCACTGCAATGTCTGTGTTGTGAGTTTTGTGATCAGCCATGGCTCTTGCTTAACTCTGTCCTCACTGTGCTGACTGGCCCTGGCAAACAAACATTATATGTGACTTTTCACATACATTGATGTCACTTTACACAATATCTACTCCACTATGTGGTATTCAAAGTCATATTTAAATCAAGGGTGGGGGGAGGTAGAAGGAGCTATGATCCATTCAGCTTCCTTATGGTCAGTCAAAATCAATGGGGATTGGATCACTTGTACCTGCAACCAGGGTTCGCGTGTTCTATCCGTCAGTGCTTTAAAAACAAAACTAAAAAAAAAACTCATTCACGTAGACAGGTCGTTTTGGCGGTTTATCTTGATTCTCCGCCTGTATCAGATACGTGACAGCATCGTCATTGGGTCTCTTTTTGTATGCTTCCTCCACCTGGAGGGAACCACTGGGTATTACAGTAGTGATCAGTAATGGGTGACGAGTGAAAGTGCTCTAGTGAAGTGAATTGGTTAAAAAGTGATCCTCATATTACCTAAACTGTAGCTTTATTCAGTTCGGTGTATGGGGAGAGTTTAAAAACGGTGCTGTGCAGAAGGGACCTAATTATGAGTCCACTGCACTCAGTAGTCCAGTTAGATGGTCAACATGTTTCAGCCCCTTTGGGTGCCCCTAAGGGGTCGGGGGGCTTTCTTCAGGACATAAAAATCAATATAGGGAATGGGTGATATCCTATTCCTACAACATCTAATTTCAGAGTATTGTTTATCTGAATGTAAGGTCAATAGTACCTTACGGAGTCCTGATTAGGGCTTCGTCGGGAAACTGGCAGCGCTAGGCCCTGCTAATTCAGCAGGCTGCACGACTTGTGCTGACGCTTCTGTCTGGATCCCGGGATTAAGTTTAACTTAAGTTAGGATTTTGTCTTAAGACCAAAACTTAAGACAAACTTAAGACAAAATCCTAACTTAAGTTTAACTTAAGTTAGTATTTTGTCTTAAGACCAAAACTTAAGACAAACTTAAGACAAAATCCTAACTTTACTACTCCTAAAAGCCTTTTGTGAACACCGAAAGTCGTAAAGTTAGGATTTTGGCTCAGATTACTTTTGTGAATCGGGCCCTTTGAAACCGGTGGAGTGTCTATGGCTGTATTAGCCTATGTGTCTGGATGCACACACTTTGGAGTTATATGTGTCATTTGTTTCTGTTTATTTAGATCAGGTTGGATTATGCTGTCTGTGCAGTTTGCCTGAGGTGAATTTTTATCTGTCCCAGGGTGGTCTGGGATCACATTGCCTATCCACTCTTTTGATGCACATGGCCATGCTTGTTGGACTCGTTTTGGTGTGGTTTGTGATACATGTATTTAGCTATTGCGTTGAGTTCAGCATTCAATCATACATCCTTGAGTGGACTTCAGACATTTCTAGATGCACACTATGGTGTAGCATTGGGTACCAGGGTACTCATAGGAGCTTATTTTCACCTTTATCAGAGATAGTCCCAGGTGTAGAGCAGTGAGGGGGGAAGATGGGTAGGTGAGGGGTATGTGTGAAGGTTATAGTTAAGTTTGACAGTCAGGGAATGTCACAGTGAGCCATGAGTGTTGTGCTGGTGGTATAAACATGTCATACTAGTTAATACATATGAGGGGCTGGTCACTATGGCTTATGAGATGTCATCTCATTCTGGTCCAATGCATTACTTGCATTGCTGGTTCACAGTGATACTGCACAGATGATAACTTTCTTACATTTGTAATCTCTGTGCCACACTAGTATTAATTGATGTCCTAGGTGTAGTGTGACATGTGGTACCTCTTACATTCAATGTACATATGGTGCCAGTCATTTCTCCATGCATTTCCTGCACTGTGCCCTCAACTTTTGGATAGTTTACTGGTTATCATATATTGCAGCTGGCTTATAATTTGTGTATGAGGCAGTGTTAGAGTGTGTGAGCTGTATCAAGGACATAACATGCAGACTGACCTGTTCCAAAGTTGGTAATCTGCACAGCGAATCTTCATTTATTCAATTACTCACATTTATTCACATGAGTGGAAGTCATGTGTGAGGAAGAGGAGGGTTGTCATGAGTCTCAGGTCAGAGTTTACTGCTAACAAGATGGACTCTTCATGAAACTTTGGCATTTATTCAATACTTTATAGTTAGTGCTACCTTTGTTGAGGTTGAGTTATGGTGTGAAGGTGTTCTGTGAAGATGGCAGTGTAGTCAGTGTTGTTGATGTACAGGACATATTCACATGGGGTCATTTTGTGCAGCAGTACACAAGTGAATCAAATGCACACTGGTGCTTACTTTGAGTTTGCTGTTTGAGTCTGAAAAATTCTACAGTGTTACATGTTATGGTCTGTCATTATGTGGTATGGTCTGCCATTGTATGTGATGAGCCTGGCAATGTCTGCTTAGGGTATGTGCTGAACTGTGATTATGTGGCAGTAGTGGGTATCTTCATATGTCATCTACCATGGCTCTCTGACTCAGCCAACACCTTGTTGGACTACTGTGTACTCCCCATACACACCCTGTTTGCTCTGCCCTTCTCTGTTCCACCTTGTATGTGGACTGATCCTTATTTGACTGCAATGATGTATATTGTCCCTTTAAGGAGACTTTTGCCTCATCTGTCACTCCTGTTGCCATACATTTGGTAATGATCCTCCTGAGATGTCACTATGGACAGTGTGCCTACACATGACTTCTTGCAGCAGATATGTTGTGCTAACTGGAGGCTCCTTTATATATTTTTTTGTGGTGGAGGTTGTTAGGAGGATCTTGTTAGCCTGGGAGAATGTGCTGGACTTCAGCAACACTGTGGTCAAGTTTTTCCGCCGCTTTACCACTGCTGTGATGTGACCACCACGCCAGGGCTAGATGCCATTATTTCTGTGGAGATTGGTGCCCCCGATGCTGAGATGACAATGTGCCTACATGCAAGACATGGGTACTTTGAAGATGGTATATGTTCCTGTGTCCACCAGGGTGTTCGATGTGGACAGGACACATATGTCAGCGCAAAAGTTGTGTATTGGTGTTGTACAGAGGTTGAATGCGGGGAGATGTTTTGCACGTGCCTCTGGTGTTGACCGCGATGGCATCTTATCTGCTGGTAGTGGATCGGGTACAGCCGTGGAAGGGCTTGTAGAGCAGGATCCATGATGGCAGGAATGTGTAGAGGTGTGTGTGACTCGAGTTTCGCTCTCCGCAGTTGTGCTTCCGCCATCTCAGATGTGCTTGTTTTTCCGCCGTGTACTGATGGGCTGTTTGACGCATCGTGATCTGTTTGGCGGTAGGGACGTCATTCCACAAGGCAGGCTTTCTCTATTGGCTCCCTCCGGCACCGTTGCGGAACGAAATTTCTGGCGGATCTGGAAACACCGTGACGGACGGAAAATGGGCTATCTTTGCCCATTGTAATATGGCGGTCATGATCACCGCTTCCGTAATAACTAAGAGGGTTATTATGATGGTGGTGAACCTGCCACTGGCAGCCTGCCGGTGGCGGGTTCACCTCCATCGTGCACCCATTCTCCACCCGACAGATTAGGATGGCGGGCAGTGTGCTGGCGGACGGAAAGCCTGTCCACCACCTGTCCGACACAGGCAATTGTTATGATTGCCTGTCAGACCCGGCCAGCATACCTACAATGGTGGCAGTGCCTAGTAGGTACCGTCCGCCACATTAGGATGCTGCATCAAGCCAGCATTTCAATGGCGGTTCAACCGCCATTCAAAGGCTGGCTGAGATGTACTTTAAGGGCCCGTTGGGGGCCCCCCTTGTGCAGGGGCATGGGAATTGTGCACTTGGGGGGCACCATAAGTTCCCTGCACCAGGTGGCAGGCATCGCGTGGTGCCTGCCATGTAGTGCAGGGAAATGCACAACATGCATTTTTGCCATTGCGGTGGATGCTGCAGCCAGCAGCACCCGCAGCAATGGTAAACATGCACAATGCGACCGCCATAGTGGCGGTCGCATAATAATTGCATGTGCAGGACTGCTGCCACATGGGCGGGTGGTCCCGATTTCAGGAATGATGATGATCGACATAAGTCCGTCCGCCATCATAATCACCCCCCCTCTAAATGGATGTTTTCCGCCACTGCCAGCACCGCGGATGTGCCTAGGACCGCTATCATAATCAGCCCCTATATTACTATTTGTCAGCACTGGGAGCGTAAAATGTCTTGAATTTCTATCTGGGAAATGTTAAAACAGGATTCATCAAAATTCAGATATTTCTCACAAAGTTGTGTGAAGATGTTGAACTTTGCAAATTGACGAAACTGTGAGGTTTGTCACTGTCTCAAAACTTCAACTGCAAATGAGATTTTTTAGTAGAATTTTTACAGCAAAACATTTCTGTGTGAGAAAAATGTTGATGCAGTTTAAAAATAAATTGCAAAGTTGTGAAAAGTGAAATTGCACATCTTTCTCAGCTGAGTTGCATTGTGGATTTAGACAGTCTTACAATACAGTGGCCTCTTTAAAATGCCACCCCTATTAAGGTGTCCCACTGGTATTGTCCATAATATGTTTAATTTCATGAACTTTTTCCTCTAATCATATCATTTTACTCTTGATATCCCTCCGTTGACTGTGCATTGAAGCTCCCGCCGTCTTCAAGATAGTGATCCTGACCTATAAGACCTTCTATCACAACACTTTGTAGATAGTGACAAAAAACCTCAACATTTGGTGGCTTGCTCCAGTTGTGCAGAAATAACCCTTTACGAATTAAGGGGCATATTTATAAACAAATCGCGCAACAAGCCACCTTGCTGCCCTGCGTGATAGCGAAAGGGCAGGAATGCGCCGTATTTAACATTATACGGCACATTCCTGTCTTTTCCCTGTGCTGGCGCACAATGTGCTGCCTAATGCCAACACAGACAGACTTGCACAATGGTGCAAGGGTTCCTGCATTGTAAGCAGGATTGTTTTTGTGCAGGAAGGGGCACCTTCCTGCACAAAAACAATCCCTTGAGGCATTTTCCTCTTCTACGCAGTACACAAAGAAAGAAGAAAAAATGAGGAGAAATAAAGATATTTTTCCTCATTACACCTCACCTGGGAAGGAATAGCATCATGACGCATTCCCAGGTTTACCAGTAGTGGTAAATCTGGGTATGTTCCAAAATCCATGGGTGGATGCGTGGGAACACCCACACTCCACTCATGGAACGACTTTGGGGCAGAGTAATGCAATGCAGCGATTTGCGCCACTTTACGTTACTCCAAATTTATCAAGCCACTCAGGGCCACGCAACCTTGCGTGGCTTGATAAATCTAACTTAAGAGTTGCATCACTCTTTCGCCACATTGTGTGGTGCAAGGGTAACACAACTCTTTGATAAATTTGGCTCTGAATGCTAAAATGAGAAAGCAATATCATCTTGAGCAATCCTTTTTTTTCAGTTCCTTTTTAGTCGTATAGAATCTGACCCCTGGCCTTGCCATTTTCAAGAAAAATCTTCTTCTTAAGGGGTATCTGTAAGGAAATGCCCCTTTGTGCAAGTTCACCCCCACTTTTTAGACTGATGCTGCTGGTTTTTTGACTCTGAGAGTGCACTGAGGGCTGCTAACCAGATCTCAGTGCCAGTGTTCTGACCATATAAAAATTGCATGTCGAATTGGATACCCCCAATTGGCAAGGGATGACTTACTTATAAATCCATAATATATAGTACACAGGGCATGTAAGGAAGAGGGTCCACCCAGGGCTGCAACAATCTTTGTGCCACACTGTATGTGACAAAGTACAACATGGCTCCCAGCTTGCCAGTGCGGACTGGAAGGGCAGTGTTTAACACTGCCAGTTCAACTTTGCCATTACCCCATCCCTTAACAATATATGTAAGTTTGCCCTAAGGCAGGCCTATAGAGCCCTATGGCAAGGAGATGTATTTGGTTAAGTAAGACATATATTTTTCATATGTCTTAACAGCAACACTTCAAAATTGCCATTTTGCTGTGGATAGTGTTAGTAGCCCAATTGGCTAGTATAGGATTCCTGGTTGGCATCCCAACCCAGGTAACTACTGAATGGGACTACCTAACTGGGTCATGTAAGGTATCAAATGAATGTGACATTAAATGTGACTTAATGGTAAAGTCGACATTTATGCCCCTTTTAAAGAGTGGCAACTTTTAGAAAGTTACCACTTTGTACTGCAGCAAGTCCAGCAGCCTCACAGAAGCCCTGGCACTACAGACAGTTTTTTGACTGCCTGTGGATATGTGTGAATGACTCCGTAGCCCAGGAAAAAAGGCAGAAACCATGGAGAAAGGTGTCCCCTCCTCCCACAGGATGGCCACTCAGGCGGATTAGCCAAAATGTGAGCATCAAAGGTGAAGCTGCCTTTGGGAGGGAAGTGGCAATAACACCTCTGGGCAGGATGCTTTTTGTTCCTGCAGACAAAGTCGATACAGGACCAAGGAGGGAAAGCTTGCCCCCAAACTGGTTTTACCGTGGCCATGTAGTTCTCTGGTAGCCACACCACTAAGCTGGGCTACAAAGCTCCTTACGACCGAGGATGGGTCGTGCCATCTTGAAAGGGGCAAGAATGTGGCACTCTGCAATAGCTAGATGCCACACATCTCAAGAACTGTGTCACTAGGTAGGAGGGGACCCAGTAGCCTATTGACTAGTGACTGCATGGTCCCCTCAGGGCACTTTCCTGGGATAAATATGGCACTCCAGGCACTCTGACCCTTAGATCATGCTGGAATCGAAGAGAGGACCGAAGACGGATTGACCTGCTGCCCTTAACACATACAAAAGAGGCTGCACCGCTGAGAGGACTGCACCTGCTGCACTTTTGGGCTTGTGAAATTGGGACTGCTCCTACGGCTCCTGATGTGGGTAAAAGTTGGTTTTCCGCCTTCACCCACAGCATTGACTCCAGGGATCAGTCGGCTGATCCCCTGGAAAAAGCTTCAGGGACACAAGAGCTGAAGTTGCCCAAACCGACAAGTGGTAGCCACCGCTGACGTTTTGCTGATGCCAGTCGCCAGGCTTGCAAGTCAACAACTCTGAGATAGCCAAAATGTGCACCCGATTCTGCCTGACCTGGGAGTGCTGTCCCAGATGGTGCAGAGACAGAATATCGACGTCGAAATATCGAATTGCATGAATATCGAGTTAGGAATATCCATGGTGTAAAATATTGAGGTAAGTTTTTTCGTTGTTTAAAATATCGATTTTTGTGTAATGTAGAAATATGAATTTTGTAAATATCGATTGGCAAATATATAGTTGTAAATAATATCGACTGTTTGTATTTTTTTGTTGATGTTTAATGTTGTTTTGTTTTTTAAATGAATGTGGTAGTAGTTCTTTTATATTTTTCTATTGATTTTTTACGTTAAAATGCTTGTTTTTGTTGTACTTTAATTTATTTTTAGGAGCAGGATGTTGGGTTTATAGGGGATAAGAGTGGGGAGTAATTTAAAAATATTTTTTTTAAATTTCAAATAATTGTAAAATATTTGTAAACTTTCAGGAGCGGGATGTTGGGTTTATAGGGGATAAGGATGGGGAGTAATTTAAAAATATTTATTAGAATTTTTTTAATTTAAGGTAGAAATTTAGGAACGGGATGTTGGGTTTATAGGGGATAAGGATGGGGAGTAATTTAAGAATGTTGGTTAAAAATGAATTTCAATAAAAAAATTATTGAAAGATATAAATAATGTTTTTTAAAAATGAAAATTTTAAATGTTCAATAATTTTGAATTTTTTTAGGTGCTAATATTTTGATGTAAATAATGTGAAATATTATATAAATATTTTTTTAAATAAAATAAATATAAGATCGGTTTATTATTTTTAATATTTTTTACATTATTTTTTATTGTTTTTGTTTTTGAATTTATTTTAGCTTAAAAAACATTTTTAAAATTTGGATAATTTAGAATTTTTAAATATTTAAATTATAATTGTAATTTAGAATTTAAGATTCATATTTATTTATTTTTGTGATTCGGGGTGTCTCAAATTTTTAATAATAATTTTGAAAATAATTGTATTTTTTAATAATGTTTTTTTTAAAAACAAATTATTTAACATTTTCTGGGACAAATTTTAAAAAAATTGTTTTACATCTTTAATTTTCATTTAAAAAATATACATTTTTTATACATTATGTTTTTTTCATTGTTTTGTACTATTTTTTTATTTTTACATATGCGTAATTTTTAAATTATGTAGCATTTTCTTTTAGTTTTTTTGTTTTGGAGTTAGGAATATTAATCTTTTAGGGGTTTATTATTCAGCACTTTCCCTGACTTTAGTTGGTTTTGGAGTTCGAATAGTAATTTTTTATGGTTTATTATCCTGCACTTTCCCTGAGTTTTGTTGGTTTTGGAGTTGGAATAGTAATTTATTATGGTTTATTATCCAGCACTTTCCCTGAATTTAGTTGGTTTTGGAGTTAGGAATAGTTAATTTTTATTGTTTATTATGTAGTTTTTTTCTATACATTTTTGTGTGGGATCACTGTGCCGGCACAAATGTCCTAATACCCAGCGTTCCCCTTGTTCTCCCGAGTAAAATGATACCTCACTTGTGTGGGTGGACCAAAGGCCTGTGACTGGGAAGAGCCAAAAACATAGGGATTAAAGGTATAGCACCGCAAATACTAAGGGGTCGATTCCGATTCGGGCCGGAAATTTCTCCGACCGAGCCGGACCCGGAGAGATTTCCGACCAAATCGGACCCGTGCAGTCAATGGGAGCCGGTCGTACAACGCGTACGCGGGCTCCCATTGACTCAATGGGTGCGAGTCGGACAAGTGCGCCCCCTACAGCGGGTACGCGGCGAAGCGACTCGTGCCGTACACGCACAGGTAGGGGGGACCCATGGGTCCCCCCTGTGTGCGACTCGCGTGGCTACGCGTACAGGGGGTCCGACACGGACCCCCAAAGTACGGCTCCGACAGCTCTTTCGAGCCGGAGTGCGCGGCTCGGTCGGACTGCTCGCGGCGCGCATCGTACTTACCCGGCCGGGGAACGTCTCCATTGCGCGGTGCGAGTCGAGTCCGAGCGAGTCGGTCGGAGCGGTTCGAGCCGGGAGCGAGTCGGTCGGAGCGGTCGGGACGCCCGGACGAGTCGGTCGGCGAACTCGCATCGTAACCGCTCGGCCGGACCCGCGTACGGCTCGGTCGGGAAACAGGGCTCCGAATCGGATCCGGTAAAGCCGAATCCGATTCGGAGCCCTACCGGCCGAGATCGGAATCGGCCCCCAAGCGCTACATTTTTTTTAAAAATACGCTTTTATCGAATTCTGCACTGGACAGCCACACAAGTGAAGTATCATTTTACTCGGGAGACCAAGGGAAACACTAGGTGGTAGGACATTTATGCCGGCACAGTGATCCCACACAAAAATGTGTGGAAAAAGTGATTTTTATAGCTAAATGTGAGGTTTGCAGGGGAGTCTGGGTAAGAAAACGTTGGGGGATCCATGCAAGCCATACCTCACTGGACTCTCCAGGGTGTCTAGTTTTCAGAAATGTGTGAGTTTGGTAGGTTTCCCTAGATGGCCGTGAGCCTGGGGCTAAAAAACCAGGTGCCCCTCCTGCAAAACCAGATCGTTTTATGATAGGGAATTTTGAGGTCTCCACAGTATGATTTGGGCCATTTCCTGTTGCAGCCACTATGCCTACCCACACAAGTGAGGTACCATTTTTACTGGGAGACCTGGGGGAACACTAGGTGGTAGGAAATTAGTGTCAGCCCAGTGATCCCACAACATTCCCACACAGAAAAGTGAGGAAAATATGATTTTTTCAGCTAAATTTAAGGTTTGCAGGGGATTCTGGGTAAAAAAACGTTGGGGGATCCATGCAAGCCATACCTCACTGGACTCTCCAGGGTGTCTAGTTTTCTGAAATGTGTGGGTTTGGTAGGTTTCGCTAGATGGCCGCGAGCCCGGGGCCAAAAACCCAGGTGCCCACGTGCAAAACCAGGCCATTTTGTGATAGGTGATTTTGATGTCGCCACAATACGTTTTAGGCCCTTGCCTGTCGCGGGTACTTGACCCACCCACACGAGTGAGGTATCATTTGTATCGGAAGACTTTGGGGAAGGCAGGGTGGGTGGAATGTTGTGGATCCACACAGATTCCAGAACTTCACATCACAGAAATGTGAGGAAAATGTGTATTTTTTGACAAAGTTTGAGGTTTGCAAGGGATTCTGGGTAAGAGAACCTGGTGAGAGCCACACAAGTCACCCCATCCTGGATTCCTCTGGGTGTCTAGTTTTAAAAAATGTATAGGTTTTCTAGGTTTCCCTAGGTGCCGGCAGAGCTAGGGTTCAAAATCTACAGCTAGGCACATTGCCAACGAAGGGTCAGTTTTCACTGTAAAAATGTGGTGTGTCCACGTTGTGTTTTGGACCATTTCCTGTCGGGGACAATAGGCCTACCCACACAAGTGAGGTATCATTTTTATCGGAAGACTCTGGGGAATGCGGGGTGGGTTCAATTTTGTGGATCCATGCAGATTCCAGAGCTTTCCATCACAGAAGTATGAGGAAAATGTGTTTTTTTTTTACAAAGTTTGAAGTTTGCAAGGGATTCTGGGTAAGAGAACCTGGTGGGAGCCCCACAAGTCATCCCATCCTGGATTCCCCTGGGTGTCTAGTTTTAAAAAATGTATAGGTTTTCTAGGTTTACCTAGGTGTCGGCAGAGCTAGGGTTCAAAATCTACAGCTAGGCACTTTGCAAAAAAAGGGTCAGTTTTCACTGTAAAAATGTGGTGTGGCCATGTTGCGCTTTGCACCGTTTCCTGTCGCGGGCACAAGGCCTACCCACACAAGTGAAGTATCATTTTTATGGGAAGACTTTGGGGAATACAGGGTGGTAGAACTTTGTGGATCCACACAGGTTCCAGAGCTTTCCATCAAAGAAATGTGAGGAAAATGTGTTTTCTTTGACAAAGTTTAAGGTTTGCAAGGGATTCTGGGTAAGAGAACCTGGTGAGAGCCACACAAGTCACCCCATCCTGTATTCCCCTGGGTGTCTAGTTTTCGAAAATGTATAGGTTTCCCTAGGTGCCGACACAGCTAGGGTTCCAAATCTACAGCTAGGCACTTTGCCAAAAATGGGTCAGTTTTCACTGTAAAAATGTGGTGTGTGCATGTTGCGTTTTGCGCCGTTTCCTGCTGCGGGCACTAGGCCTACCCACATAAGTAAGGTATCATTTTTATTGGAAGACTTTTGGGAATCCAGGGTGTGTGGAATTTTATGGATCCAGGCAGATTCCAGAACGTTCCATCACAGAAATGTGAGGAAAATGTGTTTTCTTTGACAAAGTTTGAGGTTTGCAAGGAATTCTGTGTAAGAGAACCTTGTGAGAGCCACACAAGTCACCCCATCCTGCATTCCCCTTGGTGTCTAGTTTTAAAAAATGTATAGGTTTGCTAGGTTTCTCTAGGTGCCGGCAGAGCTAGGGTTCAAAATCTACAGATAGGCACTTTGCAAAAAAATGGTCAGTTTTCAATGTAAAAAGTGAGGTGTGTCCATGTTCCGTTTTGAGCCATTTCCTGTTGCGGGCACTAGGCCTATCCACACAAGTGAGGTAGCTTGAATACAGTGGCACAGTGAGCCCTGGACCTACGTATGGGCATATCTGGCGCACTTAGGACGAGGAAGCAAAAGACACACAATTGATGGACGGAATGCAGAACAAATCAAAATATTCCTGGCCTGGCCTGGCAGTTCGGGCTAACCTGTTCCCATTGGGCACAGGGTCAAGACTGCTTTGCAAATGGCTGGGTTCAAACTGGATGGCATTGTGAGCAAAAAAACGATGGATTTAGTCCCAGATCTCTGTACTGGGGTGAATGTATGACATTGTTCTGCATTCTGTCCATCAATTGTTCTTTTTGAATTTGTCACCCCGAGTGGGACAGGTATGCCCAGACGTGGGTCCTGTGCTCTCCATGCCACTGGAGTCAAGCTATCTTGGCTGATGAGGAGTGAAACCCTGAAACCGGTCCTAGGATGCTTGGTTCCAGTCCAGGGTGGACCTGGCCTGGCAGTTCGGGCTGGACTGTTCCCATTGGGCACCGGGGCAAGACTGATTTGCATATGGCTGGGTTCAAACTGGATGGCATGGTGAGCAAAACAATGATGGATTTAGGCCCAGATCTCTGTACTGGGGTGAGTGTATGACATTGTTCTGCATTCTGTCCATCAATTGTTCTTTTTGCAACTGTGGCAGGAAATTACATCATGTGATGCCATGCTGCTGATATTAGGCTAAATGTTTTGCAGTGATGTGGTCATCTGTATCATTCAGAAGAACACAACCCATGGGACAGGTGTAACCTCTACCAACTCACTGCACCCTGAGTCCACATTTGTGCATGTCTCTAGCCACTTACACATCATCACATGAGCACACCATTGTGGTAGCCACACAGCACACACAAGCCTGACAAGTGTACTGGGCTACACAATTCACACAATGTTTTTTCCTGTGTAGGAAGGTCTCAGTTCAGACAACATTCACCAAATGATAGACATGGAAAACATGTCAAGATGACTTGCTATGACACTCTTAATGATTTTGCCACATGGGAATTTAAATGTTGTACACATGCTGAACCTCTGCACTCGCCACTGAGGCTACTTAGAATCAATGGCATCACACAAGAGACATCTCAGAGGTCCTGGCTTGCTCTGGTCTGGGATTCATGCAGTCACTCATAACCAAAGTCACACTTTGCACAATATTCACCCCACCTTGCTGCTGTTGTGCCCTCAAAAAGCGTCCATCCAGCTCTGGCTGTGTCACTGCCAGGATGCTGGCCAATAGTGGGGTCATGTTCCGGCGCGCCAACCGCCCACTTCGAGGGACCAGCCCAGCGTAATTTCTGCGACGTTTTTGCTGAGGAGGCAGATGTCATCCCACCTCTTGTGGGAGTGAGTGTGGCGTTGATTTGAGACCCCCAGGGCCCGCACCTTCCGGGCGATGGCCCTCCATACAGCCTTACGCTGATTGGCTTTGAGCTGTAGGCATGGGAGACAAGATGAAGAACTCTTTTAACACTGTGTTGTGGACCATTGTGTGCCAGGCCAGGAGCATATATACACATACCACACACATACATCAATGGACAGCAGAGGCCATAGACCATGTCCAACACTACACTTGGAGCAAGTTTGCAGATTCAAATGAAAACATCTATGAGGATGTAAAGACTACCTGTCCATCTCATACACATGCAGAGTGCCAGCACAGAGATCAAGGTGAAACAGGCCCTCATCTGTGATGCACTATGTGAGTGAGCATTACAGACAATACACTGGAAATGATGTGTAGTGGTCAGACTCACTGTGTCTTACACTACACAACCCATAATGTCCTGGACCATTGCATAGCTACACGTGTCATGGAGGTGACAATTAGGAACCTGATCGTACATTCTCTCCCTCTTGTCACAAGCTGTAGGCCTGTCTTGTGTACTCCTCAGACCTCTAATTACTTCTTCATATATAGGAGGGTGGGCTACACATATATTTTTCTAAGTCATTTTAGTGATGGGGCCTTGATACATTGTGCATTTTCTAGATGGGCGTAAGGGATTTTCACTGACGCAAATAGTGGTACATCACAAGAACCACATGCATGTACAATGAGAATGATGACACAGTGCATACACATAGGAGTGATCCAGCGCCAATACCAAAAAAATGGATCAGAGATCGATACTCCACAATTCACTTCAATGGCCCATACACATTCACCCAGATGTCCCTGATGCACTGGAGTCAATTTGTTTTGTTAATTTCTTATTACTCCTAAACATCTGTTTTAAAGATCATTTATTGATATCAACTCTTCCTCTATTTGGTCGATGGACCAATTAGTTGAATAGTTGATGGTACTGATAAGACACCAACCCACCCACCATTATTTAAATTAATCACAAACTCTTGGAAAGATTAATAGGTGAGTTTATCTCAAAATTCAAAGTAAATGCTCATCTGCATCAGGTCACAATTACAAACATCGAATCACACAATCAGAGAAATAATGCGATTTTTACAGACTCTTTCTACAACGACATTGTGCAATGAAGGAGTAGATAGAGTAAGAGACAAAAGAGTTCAGCAGAATAATTATGTCAAACAATATAATGCCTAACGGAAGGATAGATGAAGAGACAACAAGTTCATCTAAAAATAATGCATATCAATATTTTGTTGACGGAGTGGATAGGTGAAGAGACAAAAGATTCAGAAACAAATACATTAATGCTGAGAGCAACACAGGCTAGATACACACCTATTGGTCTGTAGGAAATACCACCCCCGGAGCCCAGGAGATGATGGAGGTTTCCCAAAGTTATTCAGGAAACGCAAGAAGAGTTGGTCAGGGAAAAGGACAGGATGGTAACAGCTAGGCATCTCTGCAATCCGATGGACAGTGACGCATCTCCCTCTCTCTCCTGCCTGCCCAAGAGTCCTCTCGAACATCTCTCCTCGAACTCTCCCGAACTCTCTCTTGGACTCTCTCAAACACGCCCCTAAAGGTATCCCAACTATAGTCTAAATTGACATGTCCATCCCTCTAATGTTGCAAGTTTCTCTTCATTCTGCATCGGGATTGGTGGGTTGGGGAGGTGGCATTGTCATACCACCATGACTTGCATTTATTCAACAACTTTATTGTGTGAAACGGTTCCCATGACCCAAACTTTATTCTATTCATTCGTTTCACATATATCGATACATTTGGTACATTCTTCTTTATTCAGTTCATATTTCTGCAGAGCACATCCCCAGTCTCACGTTTGGATGCAGGAACTTGGCAGTCAACCGATGCTCTGGCCTTCACTCCATCATGTTATTTCGTAATGCTCAGCACAACTTGCTTGTCTCATGTCAGAGCAGACTCGCTCTGAGGAAACTTCCCCCTCCCTGTCACATCCTTTCTCAAGATGGAGGCTTCATTTAACATGCTGAAGTAAATGAAAACGAACAAATATTAATTATATGATAATTAAACCCTCACTGTTCCCCACCCACCTTGCACTACTTCCCCATTATGGTTACCTGGCATAAGCCTAGTGCAAAAGCAACATTAATATTTAACTTTTCAAAGTGGAAATGCAACGTGCAAAACACTGTGGGACATGCGGCCTACTCGTGCAACTTTTTTTGTTTAACTTCACAACACAAGATTAATACCGATTATTCATTAACGTATTATTTCAGGCATGCGCAAAGCAATTCCCATATGTTTATGTAGGTGCATGTTAGATTTTAATCACTTCTACTTACTGTTAGTATGTATTATGGGGGTACTTGATCCGAGCAGGTTTCAATTTTGCGAAACCCTGCTCCATCAATTCCCCCTTTGATGGCTTTTAGGAGCCATTATAAAATACCTACCATACCGAGTACCATCTTTTAATCATTTATATTTCTGTGTTCTTTTCTCTTTTTATGGTACTCTCATTTAAACCTTTCATTAAATCATAGTATTCTCCATTCATCTCTTCTAACTCTATTTCTTCTCTTTTTCTCTTTCTTGCTCTTCTTCTATCCTTTATTTCTGTTATTTCTTTTCTTTCTTTTCCCCACTTACAACATTTATATGCCATTATTATTACCAAAGCTATTATTACTATTGAAACTATTGGCATTATTATTTTTCCTAATAGGCTACTTCCAAATGTAGAAAACCAATTACTTATTGAGGAAAAACTCTTACCAAGTTTCTCCCAAACACCATCAACCTCCAGTTGGGTCAAATCTGTATGTAATTTCGTAATATTCCTTATATATCCCTCAATTCCTTTACTTTTATCAGGGATATATGTGCAGCAATGTTGAACTTTCAACATTCCACAGACTCCACCCTCTTTTGCCAATAAGATATCAAGGGCAAGTCGATTCTGTAAAACCATTGATCTGATTGCAACCATTTCCATGTCAATCATTAAAAACCCACCAGCAGTATCTGTAGATAATCGATCAACCACTGTGGACAATTTTCGAATTTTGTGTGAATTCAGAACAACTCCAACTGACGGTAGCAGTGCACTAAAAATATCACCTATTATTTCTGGAAAACTTGCTCTTTTGTTACGTGTTAGTCCTTGCTCTATTTCCTTCAGTTTGTGTTCGCTTTGGTCCATGTGATACACCTTTGGGAAAACAATAGTAAAATAGCAACTTCCATACCAATGTGCAGGTAATCTATAATATGCTTTCTTGCCACACACATAATATATTCCGGGATAGACAGGATCAGTCCCACCCTTTAATCCCCAACCTCCAGTTATTTGGAAGGTATGCTCACATTCACTTGAACCAATAAAATAATTATTATAATTAGTCTTTGTTCTAAACAGACAAATCTTCCCTTTCTTTGACCAGTCTAGAGACATTGCAGAGTATCCTTCGCCCTTTTCATAATTCCCTTCCCTAAAATTCCCTGGTGGTAGTTGGGACTTTTGTTCAGCAGGTTTCTTTTGGAAGCTTTCTCTTCTATTTTCTACCATCTCTACAAACAATTTTTCTTCAACCCTTAAATTGCATGTTAAATTGTTTTTATAGGCATACTCTATGTCAAAAGTTTTAGTAATATGAAAAAATTCTCCCATGCATCGTGCATTTTTAGCACTAGACACCTTATTCAATTCTTTAATAACAGGTATCTCAGAAAACACTATGGGGCCGATTCCGATTCGGGCCATAAATCTCTCCGACCGAGCCGGACCCGGAGAGAATTCCGACCGAATCGGACCCTAGCAGTCCGACCGAACGAGTACGATGCGCACGCATGCCATCGGACTCGAGTCGGTCGGACTCCCATTGAAGTCAATGGGAGCCTGTCGTACAACGCGTACGCGGGCTCCCATTGACTCAATGGGTGCGAGGCGGACAAGGGCGCCCCCTACAGTGTGTATGCGTTCAAGCGCATCGCGGCGTACATGCACAGGTAGGGGGAACCCATGGGTCCCCCCTGTGTGCGACTCGCACGCCTACGCGTACAGGGGGTCCGACGCGGACCCCCAAAGTCCGGCTCCGACAGCTCTTTCGAGCCGGACGGCACGAGTCGGTCGGACTGCTCGCGGCGCGCATCGTACTTACCCGGCCGGGAAGCGTCTCCATAGCGCGGTGTGAGTCGTGTCCATGCGAGTCGGTCGGAGCGTGTTGAAGCCGCGTTCGAGTCGGTCGGCGATTTCGCGGGTGCTTGCATCGTACTCGCTCGGCCGGACCCGCGTACGATTCGGTCGGGAAACAGGGCTCCGAATCGGATCCGGTGAATCCGAATCCGATTCGGAGCCCTACTGGCCGAGATCGGAATCGGCCCCTAAGGGGCATATTACCAAGAAATAGCGATAACTATCGCTAACCTAGGTTAGCGCTAGTTTGCCTATCGCCGTCGATCCCTGCAAGTTATCACCCTGTTAGCAACGTATTAGCGACGTTTTGCTAACAGGCGATAGCTTCAGGGATCAGCGGTGAAAACCGCCGCTAACATTAGCGCAATGGCATTAATGAAACCGGCGATAGCGGGTGGAATCCAGCGATAAGCCCTTAGCGATAGAAAAAGGCACACTAACCTGCAAGTTTGGACTTAGCCTATCTGTCCACCTCCAATATAAAAGATGCACACAAAAAAAGGAAAAATGCAGATTCGAGCAGCCAGGGCATAGTGCAGCACACATCAACAACCCCCTCAAGCCACCCAACATCCTGGTTGACCAGGATGAGATCCTGGTTCCCACGCAGGACCTGCGTCTGGTTCCTGGATCCCTCGTTGGACCTGCATCTGGTTCCTGGATCCCTCGCTGGACCTGCGTCTGGTTCCTGGATCCCTCGCTGGACCTGCGTCTGGTTCCTGAATCCCTCGCTGGAGTTGCGTCTGGTTCCTGGATTCCTCGCTGGAGCTGCGTATGGTTCCTGGATCCATCGCTGGAGCTGCGCCTGGTTCCTGGATCCCTCGCTGGAGCTGTGTCTGGTTTCGGGATCCCTCGCTGGACCTGCGTCTGGTTCCTGGATCCCTCGCTGGACCTGCGTCTGGTTCCTGGATCCCTCTCTGGACCTGAGTCTGGTTCCTGGATCCCTCGTTGGACCTGCGTTTGGTTCCTGGATCCCTCGCTGGACCTGTGCCTGGTTCCTGGATCCCTCGCTGGACCTGCGTCTGGTTCCTGGATCCCTCTCTGGACCTGAGTCTGGTTCCTGGATCCCTCGCTGGACCTGCGTCTGGTTCCTGGATCCCTCGCTGGACCTGTGCCTGGTTCCTGGATCCCTCGCTGGACCTATGTCTGTGGCCTGGAGTGGGATGTGGAGTAGCTGTGGAGTCGATGAGCCGTGGTGGGAGACATTGATGTGCGATGATCGTCCGTACCTGGTGGTGAAGTCTGGGAGGTCGCATGGAGACACGTTGCTGACCTGTGTGAGAAGCCCACCTTGCGCACCTTGGCGCAGTCAATGATAGAGGTGATCCTGTGCACCAACATAGTGAGGTCCGCTTCGTATACTATGATCCACCACTACACCAGGGTGCACAGAGGGGATTACCAACGGTGGGTGCAGTCTCCCTGCATCACAGGACGGATGATGTTGGGCTGGCCGGACGCTCTGGAGGGTGAGGCCCCTGTGCTACGCCGAACTTGTGTGGACTGAGCGCTGCAACTACATGCCTAAGGGAGCCCTGCTGCATCAACTGCATCGGGTGGTCCACCAGCGGACTACGCGGTGACTGCTGTACCCAGCCCAGTGAAAGCACACTTGACTCAGGCTCCTGCTGGCTGAGTCACAGATTTGGAGAGAGTGCAGTGGATTGCGCCACGGGGTCAATGTTCAGGTAAGGAGAAGGTGGGACGCGTAGCGCAGGAGGGCTGGGGGGGAGTCGCTCATGCCTATCACACGTAGATGACGAACCCCCAGTGGCGGCTCTACCGCTATGTTGGAAGAGCGTTGCCCCACCACCACAAGCAGTGCAGAAGAGGAACAATCATCACATGAGGATAACTCAATCAATCAATCACTCAGGGGAATTTTAAGTGCACCACTCACCCGTGAGGGTCGCTAGGCACTGAGGGGTGGTGGGCTGCAGATCTGTTAGCTGAAGAGCCAGGTCTTGAGGGTCTTCCTGAAGGTGTTCAGGGAGGGGGCGCGTCTGATGTCTGCCAGTAGCTTGTTCCAGGTATTGGATGCAATGTGGGAGAAGGATCTTCCGCCTGCTCTGGCTCTGTGGATGCGCTGGGTTTCGGACAGTGCGAGGTTGGAAGATCGGATGTCTCATTTGTGTACGTGGAAGTTGATTCTGTCATTGAGGTATTTGGTTACGTTGTTGTGTAGGCATTTGTAGGCGTGAGTGATGATTTTGAAGGTGACTCTTTTCCCCACGGGGAGACAGTGGAGTCTACGAAGGTGTTGGCTGATGTGTTAGTGCCGGGGGATGCCGAGGACGAGTCTGGCGGCGGTGTACTGTAATGTCGGTAGTTTGCGGAGTAGTGACTTGTAAATGGCGGCGTAGAGTGTGTTTCCATAGTCCAGTCTGCTGGTGATGAGTGCATGGGTGAGTGTCTTCCTTGACTCTGGGGGTATCCATTTGAAGGTCTTGCGGAGGATGCGGAGGGTGTTGAAGCAGCTGGAGGTGACGGCATAGACCTGTCCATTCATGGTGAGGGATGGGTCGAGTATGACGCCGAGGTTACTGGCGTGGTCCGAGGGGGTAGGTGGGCTTCCGAGGGCAAAGGCCAACATGTGTTGTCCCATGCTGAAGGTGTGGTTCCAAGGACAAGGACTTCTGTCTTCTCGGCATTGAGCTTCAGGCAGCTGTTGGTCATCCAGACTGCGACGTCCTGCATTCCTTTCTGGAAGTTGAGTCTGGCGGTGGTGGGGTCTTTGGTGAGGGAGAGGATGAGCTGGGTGTCATCAGCGTAGGATACGATTTTGAGGCCGTGTTGTCAGATGGTGGCATCGAGGGTGCCATGTAGATGTTGAAGACGGTCGGGTTCAGAGATGAACCCTCTGGGACTCCGCAGGTGATTTACGTGGGATCGGAGAGGAAGGTTGGCAGTCTGATCCTTTGGCTTCTTCCGGGGAGGAATGAACGGATCCAGTCGAGGCCTGTTCCTTGTATGCCGGCGTCGTGTAGTCTGGTGACTAGTGTGTGGTGGGAGACGGTGTTGAAGGCTGCTGAAAGGATGAGTATGATGAGGGCTGCGGAGTGGCCTTGGTCCAGGAGTGTGCGGATGTCGTCTGTGGCGGTGAGTAGGTCAGCCTCGTTGCTGTGGTTGGTTCGCAATCCGGATTGGGACGGGTCGAGGATGGCGTTGTCATCAATGAATCGTGTCTGTTCCCTGTTGACTGTTTACTCTGCAACTTTGACCGCGAAGGGGAGGAGCGAGATGGGCTGGTAGTTCTTGAGGTCGGTGGGGTCAGCTGTGGTCTTTTTGAGAAGGGGCCAGACTTCTGCACGCTTTCAGTCGTCTGGGTAGGTGCCTGTTTTGAAGGTGGTGTTGATGGTGCATTGCAGTTCGTGTGTGATGGCGGCCGCGGCTCTGTGGTAGATGTGGGAGGGCATGGGTTGGTGGGGGCCCACAAGCGGATGCCTTTCATGGTTGAGGCTGTGTCTTCAGCTGTGACTGGCATCCAGGTGGAGATGGTGGGCTGGCTGGTGTGTCCGGGGCCCGGGGTGTCTATAGACGAGGGTTCCTCGGAGTGTGGAGTTGTGGCTGGTCTGGATCTGGAAGTGCAGGTGTTCGGCGGAGGGGAAGGTTTCGCTGGAGGTGGCGAGGCGGAGGGTACTCTTGTGGGCAATGGCGAGGCATCCTCCCGGGTGGTTGGTGCGGTCTTTCCTCTGGATCTTGTATCCGTCCGGGATGGCGGTGTTGATGTCGGGGGCGGAGGAGGTGTTGGTCCAGATCTCCATGAAGAAGGCGATGTCGGGCGAGAGAGAGTCGAGTAGGTTCCAGATTTCCACGGCGTGTTTGTGAACGGAGCGCCCGTTGAGGAGGATGCATCCTAGGGTGTTGCCGGTGCTGGCGTCGGCTATGTTGGAGTCCGGGGTGGTGGTTAAGCTCTGGCGGCAGTGGAGGCAGGAGAACAGGCCATGGGTCGTATTTGCCGAGGCCTGTTGTCAGTCTCTGACTTTCCCGGGGTTGAGTGTGTGGAGGGTGGTTGTGCTGTAGCAGTGGGTGGCCCGTGATCCAGGCTTCCTGGTGCTGGTCACGGTTGGGTTGCAGACGTGTGCAGATGGGCTTGTCTTAGGCGCGCCTTCTGCATGCCAGCGGCGCGTGTCCGATGCGCAATTGCGCAGCGTCCACCATTAAGTACGGGAGGGTGGAGGAACGATCAGCTGGGAGGCGGGAATGTGCGAGGACAGGGGTGCAGGGCCGCAGGGGCAGCAGCAGCGGGAAGCGGGTAGTGTGGGCTCAGAGAAGCCAATAAAACAGTTAAAAAAGGAAAAAACAAGGGATAAATAACTGATGTAATCATGCTATGTATCCTCAGGGGGTGGGCGGGTGGGTAGGACTGTTCCAAACATGGAGCAGGGAATGTGCGGATTGGCATGCACACTCAAGTACGCAATGACCCACTCAGGCCACCCAATGCAGTCATGCGCACTTCTCTGTTCGCAATGCAGGCTGCATTACAGCCTGCATGGAGAACATGCCCACCCCTCCGGCCCCTGGCTGCATGACTTGTCCCGTTGCCAATTAACAATCCCACCACTGCATTGCAGTGTTGTGATTGACTCAGGGGAGGGAGCCTGGCTGCTTACTTCCTTTTCCTGGAAGCAGACGCAGGAGAGCAGGAGCTACGAAGACACGGGACACGGCTTAGAGGTAAGACTTCCCTCAATACATTTTTAACAACACACGCTCACACACACATCCCCGCGTCCACGCACCATCCAGTGTTCTTTACAGGGTTTATCACCTCACAGCTGTCTAGACACCCCCGCACTTCTCAATGGTGGCCGCTGTGTGCCCATGCTCAGCGGGTGTACCACTCGTGTGCCAAAGGCACATACGTAGTTGCGATGCATGCCATAACATCGCATTCCATTCCGATACATACTAATACTAGGCACATTGCAACAATAAAGTAGGTGTTGCATAGTGGAGACATGAAGATCACTGTTCCCACTACAGTGAGTGCGACCCAAAAATAACCTTTGCACAACAAACCCAACCGTGAACCCTGGAATTCCTTTCTGAACCCCCAAAAGACACCCAGAAGATCAGATTTGAGACGAATGCACCCCCCAAATTTCTCTTTATTTTGGCACAAAACACACCCAAGATTTAGAGATTTGACTCCCAAAAACACCCCAAAATTCCCAAATTTAGCCCAAAAACACCCCATTTTTCATATTTTACCCCAAAAAACACCCCATTTTTCATATTTTACCCCAAGAAATAGACAATTTTTCATATTTTACCCCAAGACATAGTCCAATTTTCATTTTTTACATCCAAAACCCATACACACCTGAAAAAGTTTAACCCGTTTACCGCAGCGATAATTTCGCCGCAGTGCGGGGCGTTCCATTATGTGGGTGGGGCCGTATCGGCCAACGGATGTGCGCAGCACTACCGAGGTAGTGCTCGCAACAGCCGTTGGCCGACGGGTGCACTTAAAGGGTTAAATTACCCCGTTACTGACCTCACAATGCGTTGTAATCAAATGCGATGTTAAGGGACCCACGTTGTTGGAGTTACATTGTTAACGATGTACTGCCTGCGTTGTAATGGTCGTCTCCCGTGACAAAGGCAACACATAAGCTACACCGTTTGCGTCCGTCTGCCCCTGAACCGTGCTCAGCACCAAGGTGCATTCTTCTTGGACACTCCACCGCTACGATGCTAGCAGCCTCCTCGCCATCAACCCTGGACGCCACCTCGCCTGCCAGGGCAAACCTCTGCTCCGTAACGGACATCGCCTTCGCCATCACTGACGGATGCAGTATCACCCGCAAGGAGCACCCCGACCATCAAGGAGGAGGCATTGCCGTCACCTACATAGGCACACTCCGACTGACCATGCACTCTAATGTGCCAAGGGTGACCATGGACCACGTCAACTCCCAGATCCGGACCAAGCCCAAAAACATCCTCTGTGGCACCCTCATGTGCAGGCCCCCCGGGCCATGGCCCCCATTCTACAATCCCATTGTGGACATCATTGTGCCCCAGGGTCTCCCATCCCCCGACAACATCCAACTCGGTGAACTCAAGTTCCACCTGGGCAACCCCAGTGAACAGAGCACCAACCCCTACTATCACCGACATCAGATGCAAGCAGCAAGTCACCTCAACAGGCCACATAGCAGGACACACGGTCAAGCACGTCACCTCTGCCAGCGGGTACTTCAACTACAGCCACAACACCGGACTCTCCTGGCACTACCATCATTGGATGAATGATGTCTTCACCTTGCCCACCGGTCGCCAGCACCGTCATCGCACCCCGTCGCAGCTGGATCAAGGCCACCGCAGAACGTCTGGTCAACTGCCTCCGCACCAACACTCCACCAATGGTTCCAAACGATGACACCGCAGCGCGCAACCACCACCGATGGATCTCCAACATCGCCGACATTCGGGCACCCCTCATGAACGGCACTGTGTCAGTACCTTCCGCCTGCCGGATAACAGGTGTGAGAGTGAGGCAGTGCCATAGGGATAGGCTGGCCCCATGCATTGCTGGAGTTGTGCCATGGTTGTGACACAACTGCAGCAATGCGTGACTTTAGCGCAGACAGATACGTCAGGATTCCTGATATATTTGTCATTACTTGCATCATGGAGCGCTGTCCAGTGAGTACAGCGCTTCCATACTGTTGCAAGGAGGGCGTAATGAGAAGTGTTGCTACGCTGTCTTGTTGCGGCGCAGCAACACTTTTCATGAGTGGGGCACAGGAATGCGCACTAACTCATTTATGGTGCGCATTCCTGCACTGTATTTTTGTCGGAGGGCAGCACTGCAACATTGCTTGCAGCGCTGTCCAGCACCAAAAACATGCATACATGTGGGCCCAAGTCTTGTCCCCATTTTTAAGACCAGCTATTTTTTGGTCTTAAGTTCCTGCAGCTAACGGGCCTTAGCGTGACTTTTTTTATCGCTTTGGGGGTCCGGCCCATCCTTGATAATAGGGAGCAGTGGTGTTAGCTTGAGTTTTCCTGTAATTTTGAGAATGAACGCCTACCTTGCATGTCATTAGCGATAAATATCGCTGGCATGCAAGGCGATGGAAAAACCGGCTGCTATCGCCGAAAGCCTTCGCTAATGCCTGTTAGCGACAGCTTGTTATTAGGGCGTTAAAAAAAACACGTTAGCGGCAAGAAAGTGCCGCTAATGCAGCGATAAATGGCTTGATAATATGCCCCTAAGTCTATATTAGAATAATGATATTCTAGTTTCCCCGTTACATAGAATAGGCTAGTAAGTATACTACAAGACACACCATAGGTTAATTGAAGGTGGTGATATGTCACCCCTTCGGAGACAGACGAAGGCAGTTGCATACACACATAACAGTTACTCACATTCATAGTCTGTACATATTCGTAGAGTAACTTGGTAAAGACATTTAATGAGAAATCACTAATTGATTTAGCATGATGGAGAAAGCTTCCATCGAAAGGTACTAATTTAGTGACATCATTCGTTCTTTCTTTTGTTGCATCATTAGTATTGTTACCTTTGTCAGTTATCATTAGTATGGGTATAAGAACAGTTAATATTATCCACATAAATGTTAAATAATAAGACACTACATAAGCAAGCTTTAATACACCTATGTTTTAAACTAGGTTTTGGAAGTTCAGTCACTTCTGCTTCAGCCATTTTCTTTCTAAAAAAATAAAAATCTATCTAAACCTCTAAATTTCTAAAAATATTAAAAATAAAATAGTAGTGTAATCCTACACTTCAAGGCTTTCTTCTTTACACCCTTTCTTTATTCTCTTTCTTTGGTCTTCTTTGAATTTTTATTTCATTTTCTTTTAATCACCAAGGTTACACCTTAATTTGTCACAGTTCTTTAAGGAGGTCTTAGTTTGCGTTCATCAACTTGCTCAGTGTCAGAATTTTCTTTATCTTCTCTTGGATCTGGACTTTCAAGTTCTTCCAAAATCACGTACGTCCACTCGGGTGCTCTGTATTTTCTACTTGGGATTCTCACTCTTCGAGTCTTTCGTACTGATTCTTTTTCTGACTCTTCTCGATCTGTTTGACTTGATATTTCATTACTTTGCTCTGGTCTTTTTCCTAATCTTCTTTTCACAAGAGTGTATTTCAGTCTTTTCACTCCCTTTGGCCAGTTATCACCTCTTCTTGGTTTCTTTATTTTTACTATCTTTTCACCTTCTTCATCTGGTTCACAAGTTCTCTTATCTGCCCTTTCCACTGGCTGCTTCTCCTTTTGATTTTCAGTTTCTTCCTGTTCTTCTGTTTCTATAATAACCTCCCTTTCAACTGTAAATTCACTATCTTCTGGTTCAAGTATAGTTTCACCTGGTTCTGGTTCAACTTGAAATTCACTTTCTTCTGCGTCATCAGTGAACTTACTCTCTTCTGGTTCAACGACAATTTCACCTGTTTCAGGTTCAGTCGGAAGTTCACCTTTTTCTGGATCTTCAGTGAACTTACTTTTTTCTGGTTCAACGACAGTCTTTGGAACCCTAGAATCTTTCGTCCCCTTTACTCGACTTGTGCTTGGCTGTTCACCATCCGTAGTTTCATTTGAATCTGTCTCTCTAGATTCATCAGCTTCACACACTTCAGCCACTGACCTTTGTCTCTGATTTACCGGTTGTGGCTCTTTCGGTCTTTCAGGTGGGTCTAGGGGTTCGTTTGGTGTGGCTCGCGGGTATCCAATTTGGCAAGCCAGCACAGTTTACTGCCGTTGTCGTCACCAGGATGATTTGATGAGGTCCATGCCACCTGGGGTCTAAACCCGATTTTCTTACGTGTTTCTTGACGTAGAGCCAGTCACCAGGACTCAAATCATGAGCTTGATTTCGATGTATTGTTGTGGCGTCTTCTCCAACCTGGTGGGACACAGAACGTACCAGTTCAGCATATCCTCTGCAATAGTCAAGCACCAGATCATCAGATATATTTATCAATTTGTTCGCTGGTACATATGCCTGCCTCATTGCTCTTCCCATGAGGATTTCATGAGGACTTTATCCAGTCTTTTTGTCAGGGATGCTTCTCAGACTCATTAGCACAAGGGGTAAAGCGTCAGGCCATTTCAGTGAAGTAGATTCACACACTTTCCCTAACCTGGATTTTATAGTGCCATTAAGTTGCTCAACCACTCCAGAAGCTTCTGGTCTATAGGAACAATGCAGCTTCTGTTCAATTTTAAATGCTGAACAAATCAACCAAATTACTTCATTAAAAATGAGTTCCCCTATCTGTCTCCAAAGTGACTGGAATTCCAAACCTAGGGATCAATTCTCTCAATAATAGTTTAGCTACAGTGAGGCTATAATTTCTTCTCGTAGGTTAGGCTTCCACCCAGCGAGAGAACAAGCATACAATGACTAGGACATATTTCAGTCCATTGCAAGGGGGAAGTTCAATTAAATCAAGCTGGAGTCGGGTAAATGGACCTCCTGCTCTCCCAATCTGTCTCCAACTTACAACTGTCTTTCTCCCTGGATTTCGCTGCTGACATATGAGGCATCTCTGGCAGAGGCTCTCTGCAATGACCCTGAACTTCGGATTATACCATGTCTGCTTGAAGAATCTGATCATGGCATCTCTTCCAATTTGTGCATGTTCATGGTACACTCTGGCCATATGAGAAAGCAAAGAGTCTGGTAGAACTGGTCTCTCATCCTGATATACCCACAACTCATCATCTGCTCTCTTTTTACAACCTGCATATTTCCAATTTTCCTTTTCCTCATCACTTGTCCCTTCCTGCATTTGCCTCACCTCATCCCAAGTTTCTAATGTTGTTGAAGTTGTAAACATAAGATGGCATTTGGTATTTCCTTTTTCAATTGATCTGTTTAAGGCCATTGTATTTTGGGCAAATTATCGTGCATTTTGATCTGCGTATCTATTGCCTTTTGTCACATAATCGTCTCCCGATTGATGTGCGGCACATTTAACTACTGCAATTCTTTTGGGAAATTGTAAAGCATCCAATAATTCCTTTACAATTTTACCATTTCGAATGGGGGAACCTGAAGATGTCAGAAATCCCCTTTGCATCCATAGCTGGCCGAAATCATGCACTCTCCCAAATCCATATTGGCTGTCTGTAAATATGGTTACTTTCAAACTTTTGGCAACTTTACATGCTCTAATCAGAGCCATCAGCTCAGCTATCTGGGCGGAGTTTGCTCCTTTCAGACAGGATGCTTCAATTACTCCTTCTAGGGTGCAAACAGCATAGGCAGTGCGTAATTCACCTCTTTCATTTCTTAAACACGACCCATCAACAAACAATTCGCAATCTGAATCTTCCAAAGGACTATCCTCTATATCCGGTCGGGGCTTTGTGCATAAGTCTGTCACATCCAGACAATCATGATCTGCTTCCTCTTTCACTTCTTCATTGCGAGAATTTGGCAATAAAGTTGCTGGATTCACAGTTGTGCACCTGACTACAGTCACATTTTCAGCTCCCAGAATCACTCTTTCATACTTAGTCAGCCAACTAGAAGTGAGATACTGGGTTCTAGTGCGAGTCAATAGAATCTCAACAGAATGTGGCACATATACCTTGAAAGGATACCCCATCACAATCGGTTCACTCTGTTCTAGACTCATGCAAGTAGCTGCTACTGCTTTCAGACATCCTGGCAATGCTGTAGCCACTGTATCCAAGGTAGCAGAAAAATATGCTACTGGACGTCATGCCATTACATGTTTCTTAGTTAGGACTGAAAGTGCACATCCATCTCTCTCACAGTTATACAATGCAAATTCTTTCGTATAATCTGGCATTCCCAAGGCAGGTGCTCTACAGAGACTACCTCTCAATTTTAAGAAAGCATCCATAGCTTCATCATCCAAAACAACCGGATCTTTCACATACTTTCGTGTTAATTTCTGTAGAGGTTTTGCAATCAATGAGAAACTACATATCCACTGACGACAATATCCAACCATTCCCAAAAACATTCGCACCTCTTTCTGAGTTTTGGGTGGTTCCATCTGTTTGATCACACAGATTCTTTCTGGGGTTATTTTTCTAACTCCCTTTTCTATTTGATGTCTAAGGTACTGTACTTCCTGTCTGCAAAATTGTAATTTTGCTGGGGACACCTTGTGTCCTCCGTCTGCTAGATTGTTCAATAGAGCAATTGTGTATGAAAAACATGCCTCTCGTGTCTTTGATGCCACCAGTAGGTCATCAATATGTTGAACCACAACCGAATTTCCTGGCATGACTAAAGTCTCTAGGCATTTTTTCAAAATCTGATTAAAGATTGAGGGACTCTCGGAATAACCTTGAGGGACTCGGCACCATGCCAAAACACGGTGTCCGAACCGAAAAGCAAATAAATATTGACTTTCTGGATGCAAAGGAATCGAAAAGAATGCTTGGCACAAATCAATCACTGTGTACCATTCTGCATCACAAGGAATTTGATAAAGAATTACTGCTGGATTCGGTACCACTGGGCAACAAGGCACTACAATTTTATTTATTTTACGCAAATCCTGCACTATCCGATACTTCCCATTCGGCTTTTTGATAGCTATGATAGGCGAGTTACAAGGACTGCTCATTATTTCCTTTAGGATTCCCAGTTCAATCATTTGATCAATTACCATAGCAACACCTGCAATCACTTCTGGGCTCATTTCGATTGCGGTGTGTTTGGGTATACAGCACCATTCTTCACGGTTATTTGAATTGGATCTACTCTTGTCATTAAACCAATTTCTTTTCCTGAAAAATCCCACACATCCTGATTCACTGTACTTTTTAATTCTTTGGGCAGATTATTTTCAGTGAGAAGCGAAAACAACTCATTCACTTCTGTCCCTTGCTTCGCTAACATCATCTTAAACTCTACATCTTCATCTGGGGTCTGAAATGCAATTCCATCTGGGGTACAATAGATGGTGCAGTTCATTTTGCACCGCAAATCTCTTCCCAAGACATTTACCGGGCTTGAGTCGCATACCACAAACCGATGCATGTCTTTGAAGTTTCCAATATGAACTTCTATAGGGTTTGTGACTGGCGTTTGAATATGCTTATTTGAGACTCCTACAACTTGGATAGTTTCTCCCAAGAGGGGTAGGTTCGGAATTTCTGCTGCTCTCACAGCAGAACGGTTAGCACCAGTGTCTACTAGGAATGTAATATCATTTCCTTCCACCTTTCCGTCAACAAATGGACCTGACTGATCTACCATTAAAGATGCGCCAAGTACTCACTCTTCCTCCCCCCTCAAGCACCGTCATTGAGATAAGTCTGAATCAATTCCATTGCATTGCATCCAATACTGCTAACTCACACCTTGATTCTTACCAAGTGGGTCTCCTCCGTGCTATCCGGTGTTCACATTGTACCTTTGCACCTGAGCATTCACATTACTTGAAATGGGAGCTTGTGGCACCTATAACTGCTGCGTAACTATCTGCGGCTGCTGTTGGAAACTTACACCCTCCTCATTCTGCATCTGTGGAATTAAATTTTGATTTCCCCCATTATTCTTCTTAGCAGTTCTACACTCATTCCTCCAATGTCCAAACTTTCCGCACGCATGACAAGGAAATTTCTTCATAGCTTCTTCCTTACTCATTTTTCCCCTTCCTTTCCCTCCATTATAATTCTGCCCATTCTGACTCTGTCCACTCGTTTGATTATTGCTGTTTTCTTGTTGTTCTGCTACCTTCACTTGTGCCCACATAATTTTTTCCTTTAACTTTTTATGCTTACTGTCTATTTCATCACTACAATACTTTGCATACCGTCGGATTTCATCCACTGTCTTGCTTTGCCAGCAAATGAAATGCTGTTGGATCATGTTGCTAATCTTAGGCCTCAATCCGAACACAAAACGATATACAAAATGTCTCATATCTGTATCTCCAATATTTTCAAAACCACTATATTGTTTAAATACCTGTAGTAAACGCTCATAATAGGCATGTACTGACTCTTTTGGCTCCTGAGTAGTTCTGTCAATCTTAACCCAATCGGTTTCTTTTGGGGAAATCTTTCCCTTTAAGAAAGTGATTACCTGATTGTACTTTTTCATTACTTCTTCTGATGGTGCACCTGTCTTAGCATCTCTAGGGTATTCTTTTTTTGGCCAATCAACAGTAATCTTATACTCTGTCCATAAATCTGAGGGAACAACAATGTCAAATAAACCATCCAAATCTTTTAATAAGACTTTCGACACCTTTACAAACCTATCTACCTGTTATACCATTCAACCGGTTTTTCTCTCAATCTAGGGAAGTCATTCGTAAATGACAATATATCCTATCTTGACCATGGAACATGTACATATCCACCACCTGGTACTTCTCTCATTGGACACGCCCTTTCAACCTGTTCGGTTTCTTTCATAGGAAACATAGTCACTCCTTTATTTGCTGTATCGTCCTTTCTTTCAGACCATCTAACTTTCCAACGATCTACATTTCCCCATTTCTTCACAATATTCATTATCTCTTTTATCTGTAACCTTTTTCCCGAAGCATTCAAACTTTCCAAGTCCTTGTCAGTAAAAGCCAATCTGTATGATTTTTGTAACACCTTTGATTTTTCTATATCTACTCCATACTCACTAGCAGCTTCAGATATTTTTTCATGTAAGTCACTTGCTCTCCAGGTAATACTTTTACATAAAAACAGCAATTCTTCATCATGATAAGTTCCTAATCTGTCAGGGCTTAATGTTCCAATAATCATCTCTTCCAAATCAACCTTCAATTGACTTACATTTATACTTTTTTGTTTTGGCTTTGTCATTTCTTTTATCCAATTGTTTAATTCTTCTGGTGAGGGACCTGCAGAACTCCCTGCTACTGGAGTATCATTTAGTCCTATTCTTCTAGGCTCATATTGAACATTTCTTTGTTGGGTCTCAGTTATCAGCTCATTAATCGGAAGCTCTAACAAAGTATTGTTCGCATGTTCCTGACCCTCCCCATTTGCACTGCTCCTGATGCTACCACCTGGCATCACTAATGCATGCACCTTTGTTACATTCTGTCTATCTCCATACAATGGTACTACAGGACCAATTGTTACCGGTACCGTGAAGGCTTCTGTATTCAAACTCAACTAGTTTATTTTCTGAACCTGTTCTAATCTGGCCTTCTTTAACAATTTTGCTTCATTCTCCTTCATCACTTTCGCTATATCTGCAATTTGTGGAGTCAACGGGGTTCCCAATTGCGGGGCACTTGGAGTCACGACCCCTACATTTTCTTCATATGGTGGAGGTATTTTGTTCATGATAACCTCTATCAATTCATCATCATCCGATTCATTCATATTACCTCCTACACTTGGAGTCTCTAAATGATTTCTTTTCTCCTTACATTTACTTCCAGTCTGCTCATCAAACGTTAAAACTGGATACAACCCTTCCGTCACTAAAGCTCTTCTCCATCTCTTCAATTTGTCGTCCCTGCTTTCAAAAGGGTATCTAAACATCATACTCCTGTAACCTCTGTTGCCAACTCTATACTTTTCTCTCTCAAATGCTTCCACTTCCTATTCTTCTAATGCTTCGTACTGAGTCAATCTTGGATTTGGGACTAATGAATTCATTCGGTTTCTCAAATTTTGCAATATTCTCACATTAAAGGTACCATGTTGTGGGAAGGCTAAAACACCATCACCTTTCGTATACTCAATCCAATTTTCCATCCACACACATGTATGATATCCTCGTTCTAACATCATAAAAGAAGCAGGCATCTTTGGAGGCGGAATCGGAATTCCCTCTCTAGTCACAATTGGTTTGTCTTTTTTAAAAAGATTCTTTATTTTCTGCATTAACTTCATTTTCTGACTTCCTCCACTAATGGGTCTTATCATGTACAACAAAAACAATTCTTCCGTAACTCTATTGGTTAACTTTTGTCCTATACTAGCGCGGCTCACACCAACCAACCAATCACAGCACTGCTACGTAAGCAAGGTCTTAACCAATACTAGCGCTGCTCACACCAACCAACCAATCACAGCACTGTGCTCGCCCGCTGCCTGACCAATGCCAGCGTGGCTTTTTCTGACGTCTGTATTACTCCTTCCACTGACCCTCCCTTTACAAACTTTTACAACAATATTTTTCTGTGTTTTTCTTAATCAAATTAGTAACAACATAAAACAATGCTACTTTGTCTGTTCCACTAAGTAAAGAGATAGTTTTCACTTCTTCAAAAGTTTTTCTCACTACGGGTCCTAATAACTACCAGCGCTATTTTTACCCTTCAGACAAGCTCCAGGTGGACCTATTACTCCTCTAGCGATAAAACCAGAATTTCACAAGAGGACTTTTTGGCGTTAAAAGGAGTCTTGCTATTCCCCTGGAAATAAGACTAGAGTTTCGGAAGTGGACCCTTCACTATTCAGTCACTCTACTCACATATGAAATTCCCTAAATTTAACACCTACATCCCTCCATAGCTTTTAGGTATTATTACAACAGACAAAGTACTTTTGCAGTGTAGCTTCTTTACCACACTCTTCTTCTGCCTACTTCCAGCAGATTCCTTCCCAGGATTCCTCAGGTATCTCCGTACCTGGAGTTCTAGACAACATAGAACATGACACTATCTTTGCATGTTAAAAACATATAATCAATAATCAATAATCATTACCAAACTAATCAATAATAACCGTCCTCTGCTACCAAAGTAACTGATCCAGCGCCAATGCCAAATAAATTGATCAGGGATCGATAATCCACAATTCACTTCAATGGCCCATACACATTCACCCATATGTCCCTGATGCGCTGGAGTCAATTTGTTTTGTTAATTTCTTATTACTCCTAAACATCTGTTTAAAGATCATTTATTGATATCAACTCTTCCTCTATTTGGTCGATGGACCAATTAGTTGAATAGTTGATGGTAATGATAAGACACCAAACCACCCAACATTATTTAATTTAATCACAGACTCTTGGAAAGATTAATAGGTGAGTTTATCTCAAAATTCAAAGTAAATGCTCATCTGCATCAGGTCACAATTACAAACATCGAATCACACAATCAGAGAAATAATGCAATTTTTACAGACTCTTTCTACAACGACATTGTGCAATGAAGGAGTGGATAGAGTAAGAGACAAAAGAGTTCAGCAGAATAATTATGTCAAACAATATAATGCCTAACGGAAGGAAAGATGAAGAGACAACAAGTTCATCTAAATATAATGCATATCAATATTTTGTTGACGAAGTGGATAGGTGAAGATACAAAAGATTCAGAAACAAATACATTAATGCTGAGAGCAACACAGGCTAGATACAAACCTATTGGTCTGTAGGAAATACCACCCCCTGAGCCCAGGAGATGATGGAGGTTTCCCAAAGTTATTCAGGAAACGCAAGAAGAGTTGGTCAGGGAAAAGGACAGAATGGTAACAACTAGGCCTCTCTGCAATCCAACGGACAGCGACGCATCTCCCTCTCTCTCCTGCCTGCCTAAGAGTCCTCTCGAACCTCTCTCCTCGAACTCTCCCGAACTCTCTCTCGGACTCTCTCAAGCACGCCCCTAAAGGTACCCCAATTATAGTCTAAATTGACATGTCCATCCCTCTAATGTTGCAAGTTTCTCTTCATTCTGCATCGGGATTGGTGGGTTGGGGAGGTGGCATTGTCATACCACCATGACTTGCATTTATTCAACAACTTTATTGTGTGAAACGGTTCCCATGACCCAAACTTTATTCTATTAATTCGTTTCACATATATCGATACATTTGGTACATTCTTCTTTATTCAGTTCATATTTCCGCAGAGCACATCCCCAGGCTCACGTTTGGATGCAGGAACTTGGCAGTCAACTGACGCTCTGGCCTTCACTCCATCATGTCATTTCGTAATGCTCAGCACAACTTGTTGGTCTCATGTCAGAGCAGACTCGCTCTGAGGAAACTTCCCCCTCCCTGTCACATCCTTTCTCAAGATGGAGGCTTCATTTAACATGCTGAAGTAAATGAAAACGAACAAATATTAATTATATGATAATGAAACCCTCACTGTTCCCCACTCACCTTGCACTACTTTCCCATTATGGTTACCTAGCATAAGCCTAGTGCAAAAGCAGCATTAATATTTAACTTTTCAAAGCGGAAATGCAACGTGCAAAACACTGTGGCACATGCGGCCTACTCTTGCAACTTTTTTTGTTTAACTTCACAACAGAAGATTAATACCGATTATTCATTAACGTATTATTTCAGGCATGCGCAAAGCAATTCCCATATGTTTATGTAGGTGCATGTTAGATTTTAATCACTTCTACTTACTGTTAGTATGTATTATGGGGGTACTTGATCTGAGCAGGTTTCAATTTTGCGAAACCCTGCTCCATCAGGAGACTCTACACATAATGGAACCAAAAGAAGGATGACATGTCCACTGTACATTTAGCAGATGTGTGAGAGGTGAGTTGCCATGAATCTAGACAGATACAGGACTTGTACTCTTGTGCAGACTGGGCACATCTCCATAGGGTCACTGTCAAAGCAGTACACACATTAATCAGTACCCTCTGCCAAATTGACAGATAGCATCTCACTAATGATCATATGTATACTTAATGAACTATTACATGACATGTCACAGGGAATCTTTGTACAGAGTGAGATCAGTGTAAATGGACTACTGCTAAACCACGTTAGGTCCATATCATCATTGCATGCAGTCAGGGATCGGGGATTAAGGCTAGACACCCCATTGACGTGAAGTCATTCTGCTAGGCAGTGTATCATACATTTACATTACCCATTCTAAGAGCAACATGTGTGATGTTTGGCTTTCATGGAGCTGCACCAGTGTCTATGGTGCCATCCTCCACATATACTCAAGTGCAACAACTTGTACCTCATGTATGGCCCATGCTGATTGCAAAACTCTGAATGCAGTAACATTGACTTGCACTCAGAGGTACATACTAGTGTACAGTCACGTAGTGTGAGCATTCTGAGCAGTCAAAAAAGTTTGCACATCCACTTACCAGTACCTCTGGAGCACCATATAGCTGACCGTACTGGCCAAGGACCTTTTCCACCAGGACATCCAGCTCCTCCGTGGTGAAGGGACAGGCCCTGAGGTCCTCAGTATGAGCCATTACTGGGGCCAGAGATGATGTACAGCAGCAGTTGGTGGGGATCAATAGCAGGCAGCAGTGTATGTGGGCAAGTGGCAGGTGTGGCTATCTCACAGACATATATGGGCCCATAGGGTTGTGCCAGTGGTACTCTGCTGATGCAATTGGTCCCCCTGGTTTGCATCATTCAATTGTGGCCAATGTCTGTGACCGCAGTGGCGGAGCACGCCTACCGCGATGTTTAAAACTGAAATGCACTACAGCGATGGCGGTCCCATTGGCTGCAATGTTATTTGCATAGGTGGTGTCACACCGCGCGGGTCAGGATGTCTCTACCGCTATCCTGCATCATTCAATTGGGCCCAATGGCTGTGACTGCAGTGGTGGAGCACACCTACCGCACCTGTTCACACATTGTGCATTTGCATTCTCGCTTTGCGGATTGCATCACTGATCCCAACACATTTACCAGAACTAATTTCAGCACCTTGTGAAGGCTTGTGAGAGTGAGACCTTTAACTTAAGTCTGCCCACACATGTCATAGCAGTACACATGTGATGAAATGCATTGGTCTGACCATACTCACATGTAATTTTCATTCATGTTGGCATGTATACAGATTTCATGTTGATTTGCCTATCAATTCTGTGAGCATGCCAATGTGTGTAATGCATACTCCTCATACAATCATGATGGACTGACCACGTATTGTGCATTTATGTCTGTACACAGTGCTGTATTCATATGGATAGTTGAACAGCTTACACTCACTGGGCTCATTTTGTCATGATGCTGTGCTTAGTAGGACTCAAGTTTGAGGTGGTGCAGTGATAGCAGCTCCATACCACTCTGCATTGATGCTGTTAACCACATGTGCTGTGTCAGCTACCTAATGGTCTGGGGACACCTAATGTAGCAGTGTGCCATATGCAATACACATAGTCTGATATTGATTTGACAGTAGTTAGTATATACACCATGGCTACCTGAATGACTACAGTAGATGAAGGGGTCTATACATGTCACTGGTGCAATAAGCGGGTTCAACAGTCCTGTCAATGTTGTGGTTGTGTGAGTTAATCTGTAAGCTGTTACCCACATCTCATCTTTGACTCATTTTTACATGTGTCCCCTGCCACAATACGTAGGAGAAGACCACCTGTGCATTGGCCTTTTCCAGACCTGGTGACAATGAAGGATATCGACATCATTAAGAAATTTCGTTTGAATTGGCTTACCCTTCAAGATCTATGTGCTCAGTTGGAGCCTCATTTGAGGCCTCACAGAACATATCCAACAGCTTTGACACCAACAGTAAAGGTGATGGCCTCCCTGCATTCCTTTGCCACTGGCTCCTTTCAGTACACAGTGGCCATTGCAGGTGGGATGTCTCAACCTATGTTCAGCATGGTGTTGCATGATGTCCATTGTTGACTTACAAGGACAGCTACATTCACTTTCCCAGGAGACATGAATTGGCAGATGTGAAGGGGGAATTTTATGACCATGGTCACATTGCTAATGTTGGTGGAGCCATTGATTGCAACCACATTGGCCTTGTTCCACCACAGGCACGTGAGCACATCTACCGTAACAAGAAGCATTACCATTCAATAAATGTGCAAGTGGTATGGCAAGCGGATCTGATTATCTCCCACATGTGTGCCAAATTTCTGGGTTCTGCACATGACTCCTACATACTGCATAACAGCATCATCCCACAATTGATGACAAATCTGCATCCAAAGTGGGCGTGGCTTATTGGTGAGTGAGCTGTGTCAAGTAGTGCGCTGTATGTGTGACATGCTGGTCTCCTCAAATTGTTAGTTTGCATTGTTGGTCTGTGTTTCTCACAACTAGGTGACTCAGCGTATCCCAACCGGCCTTGGTTGCTGAGCCCACTGAGGAATCCAAGGACGCCGGGGGAAGTCCGCTTCAATGATGCCCATGGGAGGACAGGTCGTGTAGTGGAGCGAGATTTTGGACTTCTGAAGGCTAGATTTCAGTGTCTGGACAAGAGTGGTAGTACACTACTCTACTCTCCCCAAAAGGTGTGTTAGATCATAGTTGCATGCTGCATGCTCCACAACCTGGCCTTGCCCAAGGAGATCCCCCTGATTCTGGACGATGATGACCAGCAGGAGTCCCCCGCTGAATATCCACTCATGTCCAGTAGCGAGGATAGGGGTGAGGAGGAAGGTCTTGACCTGCGTCAACAGCTCATCAACAAATAATTTCCTTGAGTGTAAGTTAGCATTGGTCAACTATGACTGTTTATGTTTCCTTTGCTGTTAGGGCCGAAGCATTGATGATGTTTTGGGATGTTGTCTGTTGTTAGCACACTACTGTGGGGTACTGTGTGCATCACTGTATTTGTACTTCCACTTAACTGATGTCTATGTTGATGCTGTTGGCTACTGTTATCTGATATGAATCTTGTACAGTGTTGAACAGTAGTGTATTGTTGCTGTGGTGACATCATATGACAACTCAATGTTATCTTCTTGTTGTGACGTTCTAGGTCCCTCCGCCACATCAATGGATTGTCAAAATCTCATCTAGTGGTACATTGAAATTTAAGTTTCCATTGTACTTACTCTGCTGAACATATAAATTACTCAAAGGCATATGTGTTATTTGTGTTTATTTTCATGCATATGGTGTTTAAAGAAAATGTGGATAACATATTGATTGTGAATACAGAGTGTTTCAGTTGTCAGTGATGGTAACAGAGAAAATTAGATTAGTAACCACAATAGTGTAATTCCACAGTCCAACAGACTCCTGCCATCAACATGGTAATGTGGGATTGGATAATCAACAAAGTCAATGTTCAGTGCAACACTGTTTACATCATGGCTGGCTCAGTGACCTGGCTTGTGTTGGTCCTTGCCACGTGATCCTCCTGTGGTGTTTCTTGGACGTCCCCTCTTGCGTTTGACAGGGGGGCCTCTGCTGCAGGCACAGAGGTGTCTGAGGAGTCATTGTCTTGCAGCTCACCCCTCCCTGTGCCGCAGCTGAGGTGGTGGTAGTATCAGCAGGCTGGCCACTGGAGGGGGGGAACCGTTATTTGAGCAGCATGTATGTCCCTCAGAACACCCATAAGTTGGCCCATGAGATCCACAAGTTGTCCCTTTCGGCTATCCATGGACCTCTGCAGCAGGCGGAGCTCATGCAGCTCCTCAACAACCTGGCCCATCTGTCCCTGGTTCTGTTGGTACGCACCAAGGACTCTTGCGACGGTGGCCAGGGCTTCTGTCTCAGTTTCCTCCTGTGATTGTCTCCCAGTTGCCCTCCCACCTGCCCTGCTGACATGGACCTGTGACGTTGGCTGTCCACAGACCCACACACTGTCCCCGGCATCCTCTGCGTGGGTGTTGCTGTTGGTTACCACTGAGATAGGGACGGTGTTGCAGGCAGCGGTGGTGATGGTGGAAGTGGTTGCAGCACATGTCGTTGTAGCAGGGGTCAGCATAGTTGTTGTTGCTGCTGTGTTGAGGGTGGTGATGGTGGTGGTGGTGAAGACAGTGAGGCCCTGAGGCAGAGTGCGCCCTGGCAGTCCAGAGGGGCTAGGTTGGTGCTCCTCATCCGAGAAACATAGAGAATCGGCATCTGAGAGTTCAAGTTCCGGGGGTGGGGGACTGGCTCTGCTGGTTGGTGGTGGTCTCGCAAGCTGTTAATTGCGAATCACCTGTTGAACAGAGGTTAGATTGTCAGCATGTTATGAACACTCCACAACTTTGGCGACCCAGTTTTGGATGTTTTAGTTGTGAATACCAAACTTTTTACATTGCAATCACTTGGTATTTGTACACGTTTTTCAGCATTATGACATGATGTACAGGTACATACATTACTTGTTAGCAGGGTGACATGTAAATGCCAACCATTTGACATGTACAGATAGTGTGTTTACAAGGACATGTCATCATCTACAAACTTGGTACTCACCCACTTTGATTTAGGCTGGGATATTTTACCATTTGCTGAGATTCTGTTTCATCTATGCTGAAACTTCAGAATTTCTGTTACTAATTTTGCATTGACATCATGTGGTTTGTTTTGTTTGATGTGTGTTCATGCATGTTTTGTGTTCATATGTGTCTTCATGCTTTAATACAATGGTACTTACACATTGCATTCTGTGCATTGCGTGGTTGTGCCCAGCATTGATTCACCGTGGACTTTGTGATTCTAAATTATATTTATGTGACATTTAAGTGGGCTTAGCTGTGTGCGCACTGGATGTGACATCTGGAGCTGTACAGAGTTGGCTACCAAGTGAGGGATGTGGTGGTCATATAGCTCCATGCAGTCTGAGAAGGAGCACATGGTGCATGAGCTGACTACATACCTGTTAGGAGGCACTGTGTAGGGAGATGGATGCCACATGGCTCTGGGGTGGGGGAGTGTTCCATCCTGTTCAGCTGTGAGGCAAGGGGACCTGGTAGGAGTTGTAGTGCTGCCTGCCTGTCCCCCCCCTGGTGAGAAGGCTACCTCCCTGTAAGGTGAAGCAGAGGAATGTAATGGCTGACACATGGCTTCTGGGGTGGGGGAGTGTTCCATCCTGTTCAGGGGTGAGGCAAGAGAGCATGAGGTGGCTACCTCCCTGTAAGGTGAAACAGAGGAATTAAATGGCTGCCACATGGCCTCTGGGGTGGGGAGGGGGCTCCATGCTGTTTGGGAGGGAGGCCAGGGGGCCTTGTGGGAGTTGTGGTGTTGTTGACAGGTCCCAACAAACCCCTCCCTAGTGAGCTGACTACCTACCTGTTAGGAGGCACTGTGTAGGGAGATGGCTACCACATGGCTTTTGGGGTGGGGGAGTGTTCCATCCTGTTCAGGGGTGAGGCAAGGGAGCATGAGATGGCTACCTACCTATAAGGTGAAGCATAGAAATGTAATGGCTGCCACATGTCTTCTGGGGAGGGGAGGGTTCTCCATGCTGTTTGGGAGGGAGGCCAGAGGGCCTTGTGGGAGTTGTGGTGCTGTTGTCAGGTCCCAACTACCCCCTCCCTAGTGAGCTGACTACCTACCAGTTAGGCGGCACTGTGTAGGGAGATGGCTGCCACATGGCTTCTGGGGTGGGGGAGTGTTTCATCCTGTTCAGGGGTGAGGCAAGAGAGCATGAGATGGCTACCTACCTATAAGGTGAAGCAGAGCAATGAAATGGCTGCCACATGGCTTCTGGGGTCGGGGAGTGTTCCATCCTGTTCAGCTGTGAGATAAGGGGGCCTGGTGGGAGTTGTAGTGCTGCCTGCCTGTCCCCACCCCCCCCCCCCCCTCTATGGTGAGCAGACTACCTCCCTGTAAGGTGAAGCAGAGGAATGAAATAGCTGCCACATGACTTCTGGGGTGGGGGAGTGTTCCATCCTGTTCAGGGGTGAGGCAAGAGAGTATGAGATGGCTACCTCCCTGTAAGGTGAAGCAGAGGAATGTAATGGCTGCCACATGGCTTCTGGGATGGGGAGGGTGCTTCAGGATGTTTGGGAGGGAGGCCAGAGGGTCTTGTGGGAGTTGTGGTGTTGTTGTCAGGTCCCAACAAACCCCTCCCTAGTGAGCTGACTACCTACCTGTTAGGAGGCACTGTGTAGGGAGATGGCTGCCACATGGCTTCTGGGGTGGGGGAGTGTTCCATCCTGTTCAGCTGTGAGTCAAGGGGCCTGGTGGGACTTTTAGTGCTGCCTGCATGTACCCATACCCCCATAGAAATATGGCCACCTACCTTTGAGGTGAATCAGAGGAAGGAGATGGTAGATAAGTGAGAAATGTGATGTAAAGAGTGTGTTGTACGTAAGTGCATTTTGGTCTTGAAAGTGTGGCTCTATGGTTGTGCAAGACAGTACATGGCAGTGTGATGGGATACATTTGTTGGTACTTACCAGCCTCCACTCCCCCAGCTATTCCTCTGAGACTCTGTAGATGCAGGATGGCAAGCACCTTCTCCTCCCATTCAGTGAATGTTAGAGGTGGAATGGGAGGGCCACCGCCAGTTCTCTGAGCCGCCTCATGGTTCCTGTTGCCACGGTATTTGACCCTGGTCTTGAGGTCATGCCACCTCTTCTTGATGTCACGCAGTGTGCGCAGGGTGGTCCCTACTGCATTGACTTTGTTGACAATCCTTTCCCACATTTGATTTTTTCGTACAAGTGGGGTCTGTTGGACCATGGTTCCAAATAAATGTGGTTCTACTCTAATTAGCTCATCTACCATCACTGACAACTCATTGTCTGTGAATTTAAGCATTTTGTTCTATCAAATGGTGTATGCTGTGCAAATGAGGAAGAAGTGCAGGGAGTAAGGTGCTGGTGGAGATGTCTGAGGTGTATCAGGTGTGTGTGTTGGAAGTGTTGGTGTGTGTTGATGTAGGTTGGTGTGATGGTGTGCTGTGTAATATTTTGCCTGTACTAACAGCTGTGGTGTACGGCCCTTCAATGCTGTAGTTGTGCAAAGAATGATGGTCAGGGAAGGGGTTGGCTTTATACTCTGCTATGTGGGTGGGTCAAAATGAGGAATGACCGTCGGGTGTATTTTCCATGATGAGCTGGGATTTCATTGGTTTTTAATGACTTGGGGGTGTATCATTGGGGCGTGTCAGATGTGATTGAGGGCAGCAGAGAGAACCGGCACATTTGGAGGCCTGTTTCTGAAGTTGCATTCTACCGCCATTCATCTTTTCATGCGACCGCAGCGGTCGTAACACAATGATCGTTACGCCTGCTCCGCCATCTCATCCAAATTTCCCGTGCGGTCATACCGCGGGTGAATCGGCCTTTTTAATGCATTTCCCTGCTTTTCCATCCGTCGTAGTCAGAATTTCAGTATTCCCGACCGTGGCGGACTTTTTTTGCAAAACTCTGTCCGCCGTGGTCAGATTTTACATGCATCGCATCGTAATGAGACCACCGGATCTCCCGTGGAACATGGGGGCGGTTTTTTCCGGGCCATCAGCGTTCGGAGGCATTTTCCATCCGCCATCGTAATGACCCCCATAGTGTTAGTGTGTTTAGACTGTAGGGATTTAAAACATTAAACTATCTGTTACAGTGATTGTGGCTTCCCTCCTTGTTGATAATTACACAAAACATCACATTTGTTGCCATCTCTGTTCAGACTTTTGGCCGTATCAGTGGCCATCTACATTTACTTGATAAATATTACATCCGCACAGGTAAAGATGGCGGTGATGACATTGCTTCAGGACTAAGAGATGTCTGCTCTTTGCTACACATGATCAGGGTCAAGTGCACAAGATAAAATGACACGAGAACAAGTAGTGTGACAGCTTTAAAACAAGGGCTCCATTGGCAATATTGTCAAATGTCCCCAGGTGTGCACAGGTTGGGAAGAAGAAACGAGACTTCAAGTGATGAGAGTTTAGGGTGGTCATAGATTCTGCTTGGAGGTATTTTAGGAGTTAAGGTTTCAATTTATTTGTGTATTAAGTGCCCTTATTTTAATCATATGATTTTGCTGGCAAAGAAGTCACAGTTCGAAAGAACACACACACACACACACACATGCAAACACCCTCCTAAGCTGGGCCTACATTTACAAACATTTTGCATTGGATTTGCATCACTATTTTGACCCAGCCACGACACAAAACCCTTTTTGATAATTACAAAGCCAATGCACCAACGAATGGAGAAAACAGAACTGCAACATTTCTTTGCAGATATGGTGCAGTTCTGATCTCTCCAGATAATGCAATGCAGCACAGAAATTTGGCTTGCTGTGCTGCATTGCACCACCTCTTTGTAAATTAGCCACTTCAACCCACTCATCTTACTCACAATGGCAATAACCTGAATCTATACGTATTGCACAGATCTCTGTATTAGGTGCATTACTCCACTCATCTACCTCACCATGATCGGAACTTGTGTGCAGTATGTTACAGGCAGATATTTGAAGTAGGTGCTTAACCAATACATCATTTCAATGGAATTACAATCAGTGAGCTGTGCAATACACAGACATCTTCAAGTACATCCATTTACCTAGTACATTTTCTGACTGGAGTTAGAATTTGTCACTTGCTGGCTACACATAGATTTCCTCAGTTAGTTATTAAACCAGTGAACAGCCTCACACCGATTGGAACCTGCTGATATAACTCTATAACAAGTATAAGATTCTATGTCAGGACCGGAGGTGAGGATTATGCTTTCCTTCTTCGCTTTAATTCCCAAATCATCAAACACAGCAGTCATTAAAGTATCTCAAAACTACCTTTGCCATAAATACCAGGGAAACAAACAAAGTTTATAAGCCCTTCCTTAGTCTCTCCAGCCAGGTCCCAACATAGTCAACTGTGTCGCTGCTCATTCTCCCTCTTTCTTCGCTGCTCAGCAGCCCGTTAAGTGGTGTTTAATTTTTCTCCTTGATTGCACACTATTTATGTGCCTTTATTGAACTGTGTTTGGCTTACCATTAGTGATTTTCACACCACGCTTGGACGCTTGCCTTCCAGACTCCTATTGTGGTCGCAGGAACGCTTCTGCTCTCCTTACACAACTTGTTTCCCCATGTGTGGACCACGGTGAGGTTCTATAGCCCCTACAGGGTGCTGTGCTCAAGCGCGACACAGTGGCTCTGAATCTCCCTCATACCGGGCGTGCAGCACGAACTGTCAGAACCTGAAAGTGATCGAGCCTTGATCCACTGTCCATGGTGACACCCAGTCCAGCGCTGCACCTGTATTTACTCTGTGTGTGATTTCAGACTGGGGGTCTGTATTGCAGTGTTTGACACCCTGCAGGGTCAGTATTGTATTCAGGCCTCACTAGGCCATCAGTTGGGACAGGGTCCCGGGCAAATTGTTGACCCTCAGTATCCAAGGGTTTTTGTGTCCCCAGGGCCCCCGCCCTCCTAATTGTGGGCCTCTGGCCACCCACATAGCCTGGACTCTCTCCCGGCCTTAAAATACATACACGCTTGCGTGTGCCTGATCAGGGCCAGCCCAGCTCCCATACACACAGGCCTTCAGCCTCTAAACTCTAAGGGGCATAGGTACAAGCCTCTATTGCCAACACAACGTTACTTTTACCGACGTTGTTGTGGTGATAGGGGCTGCGCCTTATGTACAAAGCAACCACAAAGAGATGATGGACGGAGTGCTGAAACTTTTCAAACAGTCACCCCCAATCACAGATCTGGGTTGAATCCATCATCGTTCTTTAGCTCACCTCGCCACCTCAGTTCAGACCCAGCTATATGCAAATCAGTCTTGACCCTGTGCCTCGTGGGAACAGTCCAGCCCGAACTGCCAAGCCAGGTCTTCCCTGAATCGGAAACAAGCATCCTGGGACCGGTTTCGGGGTAACACCCCTCTTCAGCCAGGCTAGCTTGAGTCCAGTGGCAAAGTGAGCAAGGGACCCACATCTGGGCATACCCTTTCAACTTAGGGCGAACAAAGCAACCACAAAGAGATGATGGACGGAGTGCTGAAACTTTTCAAACACTCACCCCCAGTCACAGATCTGGGTTGAATCCATCATCGTTCTTTAGCTCACCTCGCCACCTCAGTTCAGACCCAGCTATATGCAAATCAGTCTTGACCATGTGCCTCATGGGAACAGTCCAGCCCGAACTGTCAAGCCAGGTCTTCCCTGAACCGGAAACAAGCATCCTGGGACCGGTTTCGGGGTAACACCCCTCTTCAGCCAGGCTAGCTTGAGTCCAGTGGCAAAGTGAGCAAGGGACCCACATCTGGGCATACCCTGCCAACTTAGGGCGTACAAAGCAACCACAAAGAGAGGATGGACAGAGTGCTGATACTTTTCAAACAGTCACCCCAGTCACAGATCTGGGTTGAATCCATTATCGTTCTTTAGTTCACCTCGCCACCTCAGTTCAGACCCAGCTATATGCAAATCAGTCTTGACCCTGTGCCTCATGGGAACAGTCCAGCCCGAACTGCCAAGCCAGGTCTTCCCTGAACCGGAAACAAGCATCCTGGGACCGGTTTTGGTGTAACACCCCTCTTCAGCCAGGCTAGCTTGAGTCCAGTGGCAAAGTGAGCAAGGGACCCACGTCTGGGCATAACCTGCCAACTTAGGGTGAACAAAGCAACCACTACGAGATGATGGACGGAGTGCTGAAACTTTTCAAAAACTCACCCCCATTCACAGATTTGGGTTGAATCCATCATCGTTCTTTAGCTCACCTCGCCACCTCAGTTCAGACCCAGCTATATGCAAATCAGTCTTGACCCTGTGCCTCATGGGAACAGTCCAGCCCGAACTGCCAAGCCAGGTTTTCCTTGAACCAGAAACAAGCATCCTGGGACCGGTTTCGGGGTATCACCCCTCTTCAGCCAGGCTAGCTTGACTCCAGTGGCAAAGTGAGCAAGGGACCCACGTCTAGGCATATCCTGCCAACTTAGGGCGAACAAAGCAACCACAAAGAGATGATGGACGGAGTGCTGAAACTTTTCAAACACTCACCCCAGTCAAAGATCTGGGTTGAATCCATCATCGTTCTTTAGCTCACCTCGCCACCTCAGTTTAGACCCAGCTATATGCAAATCAGTCTTGACCCTGTGCCTCATGGGAACAGTCCCTGAACTGGAAACAAGCATCCTGGGACCGGTTTCAGCGCTCCGTCCATCATCTCCTTGTGTTTGCTTTGTTCGACCTAAGTTGGCAGGTTATACCCAGACGTGGGTCCCTTGCTCACTTTGCCACTCGATTCAAGCTAGCCTGGCTGATGAGGGCTGTTAGTCTGAAACCGGTCCCAGGATGCTTGTTTCCGGTCCAGGGAAGACATGGCTTGGCAGTTCGGGCTGGACTGTTCCCATGAGGCACAGGGTCAAGACTGATTTGCATATAGCTGTGTCTGAACTGGGGTGGCGAAGTGAGCTAAAGAACGATGATGGATTCAACCCAGATCTGTGACTGGGGGTGAGTGTCTGAAAAGTTTCAGCGCTCCATCCATCATTTCCTTGTGTTCCCTTTGTTCGCCCTAAGTTGGCAGGGTATGCCCAGACATGGGTCCCTTGCTCACTTTGCCACTGGATTCAAGCTAGCCTTGCAGATGAGGGCTGTTATCCCGAAACCGGTCCCAGGATGCTTGTTTCCGGTCCAGGGAAGACATGGCTTGGCAGTTCGGGCTGGACTGTTACCATGATGCACAGGGTCAAGACTGATTTGCATATAGCTGTGTCTGAACTGGGATGGCGAAGTGAGCTAAAGAACGATGATGGATTCAACCCAGATCTGTGACTGGGGGTGAGTGTCTGAAAAGTTTCAGCGCTCCGTCCATCATCTCCTTGTGTTTGCTTTGTTCGCCCTAAGTTGGCAGGGTATGCCCAGACGTGGGTCCCTTGCTCACTTTGCCACTGGATTCAAGCTAGCCTGACTGATGAGGGCAGTTAGCCCGAAACCGGTCCCAGGATGCTTGTATGCGGTCCAGGGAAGACATGGCTTGGCAGTTCGGGCTGCACTGTTCCCATGAGGCACAGGGTCAAGACTGATTTCCATATAGCTGTGTCTGAACTGGGGTGGCGAAGTGAGCTAAAGAACGAGGATTGATTCAACCCAGATCTGTGACTGGGGGTGAGTGTCTGAAAAGTTTCAGCGCTCCGTCCATCATCTCCTTGTGTTTGCTTTGTTCGCCCTAAGTTGGCAGGGTATGCCCAGACGTGGGTCCCTTGCTCACTTTGGCACTGGATTCAAGCTAGCCTGGCTGATGAGGGCTGTTTGCCCGAAACCGGTCCCAGGATGCTTGTTTCCAGTCCAGGGAAGACATGGCTTGGCAGTTCGGGCTGGACTGTTCCCATGAGGCTCAGGGTCAAGACTGATTTGCATATAGCTGTGTCTGAACTGGGGTGGCGAAGTGAGCTAAAGAACGATGATGGATTCAACCCAGATCTGTGACCGGGGGTGAGTGTCTGAAAAGTTTCAGCGCTCCGTCCATCATCTCCTTGTGTTTGCTTTGTGCGCCTTATGTACAAGGCAGCGCTAAGCCACTTAACGTGGCTTAAGCTGCCTTGTACATAAGGCCCCCTTACATGCTATGGTTAGCGTGAAAGGGGTGGGCAGTGGGTGTTGCAGTGGGCGTTCCACCACAACACCCATTCATTTTGACGCTGCCCCCTATGTACAAGGGTGGTGTACATAGGAGGCAGTGCCAAAATTAAGACCATTAAAATCCTGGTCTTAAGTTGGCAAAACGAGGAGAAATGCATTATTTCTCCTCGTTTTTGCTTTTTCTATGTGTGCTGCCTTGTGCATCACACATGGAAAAAGCAAAATGCTGTGGTTTGTATATGTACAGGAAGGTGTCCCTTCCTGTACATAAAAAAGGGGGAAATGCTAGGCTGCACTACATTCTTGAAAATATGGTGCAGCCTTGTGTTTCAGAAGCAGTGGAGCACGGCGTTAAGCCAAGGAGGATAACGCCGCGCTCCACCACTTCCTTGTACAAATCCCCCTAAGTGTCTCCCTATTGATTTCAGTAGCGCACAACACTCCTTCTCATTTGGAGGAACGGCCATGCAGACCCACAAGCCACATATGAGGAGGACGACTATTGTTGTTCCTCCAGTGGGGCGAAGACTTCTATGAGACTACAGATACCTCAATTTATATGGCAGTCACAGACCTCATGGGACCTATGGAGCAATGCCTCTTTCACCAAATAGCTAGAGAGTGCATGAAAATTGCACAGGGTAACACGTAGGCACCAGCTAAACCCCCGCAGAAAGCCCCTCAGGGAGGGACCCATCCCCTAAGATAAAGTGTGGGGAGGGGGTTGATAAGGGCACGCTTTGAGCACCTAAAACAGCATTCCTATCCCAATCCTCGCCTCAGGAAGACCCTTCTATGTTTGCAGAGCCTTACCCTGAACCCCATCCAGCCACCCTTGACCATCAAGATGGTGACTGCCCTGATACGAATGAGGAGGCAGGCTCCTCCAGACCCTGGCGCTCAGCTTGAAATCCTGTACCCCAATGGGTTTCGGATATGCTGTACCCTAATGATATTATCCACTCCAGGTCCGCAGAGTGGTTCCGAGCTGAGAAAGAGGCCTGCTACATGGCGCAGTGGCTTCACAAACCCTTGGTAAAATAGGCCCACAATTGCCTTAGGGGGGAGTGTCCGTGTGCTACCCTTCCAAATCCAAATCCAGTATTTGTAAAGCGCGAACAGCTACCCGAAGGCATCCCGGCGCTGGGGGCCGTCGGGAAGATTAAGCAAGCTATTGCCCAGAGTCACAGGGTGCTGGGCTGACCTGCCGCCGGTGCCGGGGATCGAACCGAGAGCCCCAGATTCCAACGTCAGTCACCCTGGCCACGGCGCCACACCTCTTCCCCTCACCCGGGACATCAATGCCAAGATGGCAACATTCCATGTGAAATTTATCAAAGACCCGAAGAGAGGCATAGATAGGTTATGGCGCTCATGCCAGGGCAAACTGCTGGATGCCATAGGACCTATGACTATAATATTAGTAATGGCCGAGAAGGCCAAGACATCAGGTACCCTCAGAGCACCGGATGTCCTTTCCAACTGGTCCCAGCGTGCATTTGTGTTCATGGGGAATGCAAATTGCACTCTGTCCACAGAGCGGCGCCACTCCCTTTTTATCAAGGTAGATCCCAAATTAGGGGATCTGGCCTCTTCGGAGACGGGTTGTTGCACAAGGGGGGTTATTCGGGGGTCGCTTGATGAAGGAATTAGCAAAATTTGTAGCAACTTTTATGTAGCTGGTCAAAGTGCAGTCCATTATTAAGCGTGTCTTCACACCCCGTGTTTTCTCAGGGGCTGGTCGAGGGAGGGGCCGCTAGATTGGCCCCTTCTCCTACCCTCCACCCTCATGGGGAAATAGGCTCCAAACACAGCCAGTACCAGACCAACCCGAGCTTCACCAATTTCTATCCAATGAGCAGACAATGCTTCTGTGGCAGTAGAGGATTCAGGGGATAGGCAAATGGCAACGCCAGAACCGGTAAGTGTCTTTCCATCTGCTCACATAAAGGTGGGGGGCCAACAGGCACATCAGATGCTTGTGTCCTGCAGACAGTCCAATGGTTCCACATCAAATTTTACGGTTCCCCTCATCAGTCCTCCCGTCCACGTCCCATTTCATTTTCCTCCCGCTACGTGGTGCTCATAAACGAGGAGGTCCAAGCCCTCCTTCAGAAGGGTGCGGTCTGTCAGTCTGAGGTGCATCCCAATGGTTTCCTCAGCAGCCTTTTTCTAGCCGACAAGTCCGACAGGGGTTGGTGCCCCATGTCAATCTCCGCGACTTCAACAAGTGGCTGGTGTACCGCCACTTCAAAGTGGAAGGCATTCCCCTTCTCAGGGACATGTTGCTCCTGTCCGACTGGATGGTACACTTGGACCTGAAGAATGCGTACCAAGCAGTACTGGTGTTCCCCCCTCATCGCTGGTTTCTGCAGTTCATGTGGCGCTCTCAGACTTTCGAGTTCATCAACCTTCATTTCGGCCTGTCGTCAGCACCCTAGTGCTCCACAAAGTTCTCCAAGCCGGCAATAGAATTCCTCAGGGCTCATGGAATTTGGCTCATCATCTACCTAGACTGCATTCTCCTCTGGGCCCAATGCCCCAGGAAACTGGTAACATACTTTCAGACAATGATAAACCTTCTACAAAGTCTAGGGTTTGTGATCAATGAGAAGAAGTCTCTTCTTGTTCCAGCTCAGAGAGTTTCCGTCTTAGGCTTCATCATCGATTCTACATCGGCGTCCCTGAGCCTGCTGAAAGAAAGATGGCAAAGATCAGGCATGAACCCTGTCAGACGTTGGCCAAGTCTCACAAATCACTCAGACAGATTGTCCGCTTGGTGCGACTTCTCTCCTCTTCACTCCAAGCAATTTTTCTCTATGCCCTCTGCACTATTGTGCCCTGTAGCGCCTCAAAGTGCACCACCTGAGGAAGGGCCTTATGTATTCACAGTAGGTTCCACTGTCAGGTGAGGTTAGATAGGAGTTAAAATGGTGGCTCACCCATATGGAGGCATGGAATGGGAGAGCAATCTTCAATTCAGCCCCCGATTTGGTGATAGAATTGGATGCCAGTAGGTCAGGCTGGGGAGCAATGTATGGGGATTTCTCCACCGTAGGAAGTTCGTCACCTCTCAAACAGAACTTACATATAAACTTTTTGGAGCTCCTGGCAGAGTCGTTCACTGTTCGTTGTTGGATGAAAGACAGAATTCAGTCTTCGGTCCTCCTGAAGATGGACAATGTCTCAGCAATGCAATATATCAACTACTCGGGGCACCAGGTCTCACGTCCTGGTAAAGATGGTGAAATAATTCTGGACTTTCTACCTAGAGAATCAGGTCTCTGTCACGACAGAATACCTACCACGCCAGGTGAACCAGATAGCGGACTGGCATTCTTGGCATCTCCAGGACTCCAGCCTGTGGAAGCTGGGCGCTCAGGTCTTTCGCAGACTGGTAGATAAATGGGGCCCATTCTTGATCGACCTGTTCACATCTTGCCTCGATCACCAGATGCCGTGGTTCTTCAGCTGGAGGCCAGATCCTCAATAAGAGGTGACAAATGCGTTCTGTTGTATGGCCATTGTGGTCATTGTCGACATTGCTAAGTTAGCATGAGCTTCGCTGCCATGATGCTGCTTTTGCCATGTTACTACATGACTTTATTTTTGCAAGACGCTGTCTGTGCCTTTCACATAAGAACTGTCTGTTTTTCGCGTTCTTTGCTGAAGTTCCTGGAGTTTAGTCTGAACACGATGTGCAAGGTCGATAAACAATGCCCCTTGTTATTCTGTTCTGGTCAGTCCCTAGCACCTAGACATAACATGCTAAACACAGCTGCAATGCTGAAGACTCGTGCTTTGATATTACGGGGATGCATGAAGTTTTAACACACACTTGGAGAGAGCCCTTTCCATGGAGAAGAGCTACGCTGTTCCTATGATGTAAACCTTGCATCTAGGCTTTAAGGTATGGGGTCTGCTGTCAAATCCCAGAGATCTTCCTTTTTCTAATAAACATCTTCCAGTCAAGGGGAGGGTGGTTAGGTCTTATAGCCCTTTTTCCACTGTCTTTATAAAATGACTTCCCCCTTTGTACTATATGGAATTGTAACAATGCTAATTGTTTTGAGTTTATGCATTTTGCTGCTGGTAGTGGCTCGTATACTGTATTGTAGAGCACGATAGTTAAAATAAACATTTTGAACTATTACAGTGACTCTGCCTGATCCTGTTGTGGACAAGTACGAGTGAGCGAGCGAAAGAGTATGTCTTGCTACCGCGATTCCTGAGAGAGTCGGGAGTGTTGTGTTCTTGGTTGCCTAATCATTTGTAGCTCTGTTATTTTTGGAGAACGAATGAGACACTATAGCTAGTCAGTTTTGGGATTTTGTGCACTAAGGTGGTAGGTTGATACACCCCTATACACCGAGGTCCCGTTTTCCTGCGCATAGTTCTGTGTAGGTGCAGAATTCCCGCAACATGGCACCCAACGTTTGGTCTGGTTCTTATCTGCGAGACGCTTGAGTAGTGCTTGTCCACAATTCCCCTCACATCTGTTTCCGGAGACGGTTGTGACAGAGTAGCCTCCTATTTTGTGATATATTATAGGTTTTTCAAGCTTGAATTTTAAAAGGTCTTTATTGTCTCTTAACCCTTTGTTGCGCTGCCATGCTTAGGTTGTTCTTCTTTTCATTATGGCGGTTGACATAACCCCTCCAAGCCGCCCTGCGCTCAGGGCATATTTGGCTCAGTATGGAGTGCCTGATGCGGGTGCCGCGCTTATCTTTGTTGTGGAGGCAGATCCATTTTTCCGCTTCGAGGTGTTTCATTCTTGGGTCACCTTTCCGGCAGTAGATGGGACAGACAATCTGTTTCACAAGTACACTGCCACCGCGACTCCGTGGGAATATAGACCGTATAGTACTCTTGAGGTTCCGCTCATAGCTTGGCAACACCAGATTTGGTTTAATGGCACCCTTCCTCACCCAATAACGCCGGTCCGTCTAGGCCCTTTGTCAATAGACGGGGCCACATGGCCTGTTTTGGCTGGGTATACCCCACACCCACGTTATTTGACTGCTGCAATTGCAGACCTTCGCGTATTACATACTTCCTTGATACGTGTGCATAGAGCTGTTATGCAGTTCATGTCGCGCAACTTCCAGGTGGGACCACCTGGCGTTGCTGCGCAACCTGCGGGTCCTGGTGGCGTAACCATCAGTCCCCTTATGGTTAATTCAGTGATGGGCAAGCGTCCACAGAATAAGGATGAGTTCCCTTATTGGCTTGCTGAAAAATTTGGACAACTAGAGGCTGTTTTTCCAAATACCACCCATTGTGGAGAAACACAGGATCTTAACTATAAGTTTGCCTAAAGACTTAATTCCCGAATTAGCTGATTGTAACACCTGGGGCAAGGTGTTTGCAGTGGTCTATTCGAAGTGTTTCGGCACTCCCTCCATGACCATTCTCCCCTCCGTGATAAAACGCGTTCAAGATGAACACTGAGCCGAAGCGGCTGTAGAGTTGGGAATGAGACTGGTGGGGGTGTTCGACGTGGTTGCTGACATGATCCTTGCTAATGTCAAGGGTGATGCTGTGAGCTTCCAAGTGGCAAACCGCTTGGAGGCTGTACCAGATGCAGACAAGCCATGCGAATTACCAAAGATTATTGCAAAGGCTTATAAAACCATTGGCCGCAATAGTCTGGGAGTTAAGCCTTTTACTCAAACGCTAACACAAACACAAAAGGTCCAACCTGATAAGGACGGGCGCCCGTACTTTCCTAAAAAGAACTAGAAAAATAAGAAACAGGGTCAGCAACAACAGAAGCAAGGTTCACGTGCTGGTTCACCGACAGAGTCTTCTGAGCGTACTAATGATTTGCGCGATCGCGCGAAACTTAAGAGTCCTGATAGATTTCAAGTCCCTGATCAGCGCTCTCCTCGTTCTTTACAGGACTCAACAGCCTCTCAAGTTAGTGGAGGGGAGTGCCAGGATCGTGGCAAAGCACCAACTGGTCAACAGGGACGAGATCAACCACGACAGTTTGACACTAAAGCCAAACAGGAGGATCTGCCTCGTTTTAGACCCCCGTATCAGGAGAAGAAAGTTGCCGCTTTAACAGCAAGATATGCCTCAGACGGTGAGAACATGACTCCTGGACTCAACATGGGCGGTGACTCTGCTCGACAGCGCAGCGGAAGTTACCATACCGCGGGAGGTACTGCGTCCCTGTCTAGAGGTGACATCAACTGATACCTTCATAACTGTGGAAACAGCAGATACCCAGGTTGCCCCCCCGGATAGACTATATGGCATTATTTTTCAAATTGAAGGTGATGTACAACGTCCAATCAAGGCGGTTTTCTGGAAAAATCTAATCTCCTCATACGACATTTTGTTGGTGGAGGCGGATTGCCCTCCACCGTTTGTGTTAGCCGCTTCTCGAGGGGAGGACGTGATACTTCAGAGTTTTTTGCGTTATGTCCCTGAGGAGCATGCAAAGGTATTAGCAGCTGAGTGGGCTTTGGCCCTTGTCCCTGCTGTGTACCGTAACCAGGTGGGCTGGGATATAGATTCACCGGCACATGAGATACCTTTACGGTCTACGCCACAGCCACAACCGCAATATCCAATCAAACGCGAAGCTAAGGCTCACGTTTGTGACATTCTGACGCAGTTAGAGTATCAGGGTGTGATTGAATCCTGTACATCACCGATGAATAATCCTCTCTTTACCGTATCAAAACCTGGCGGTTCATATCGGATTGTATTGAATTACCGAAATTTGAATAGCCATTGTCGCACTTTTGCAATGCAAAACACACACAGCTCTGCGCTGGTGAACAACCTTGTTTGTAAAAAATACAAAACTACACTGGACATATCCAATGGTTTCTACAGTCACAATCTGGCTCCTGAGAGCCGTGACTTGACAGCATTCACCGCCGTCGGAAATCAGAAAAACTTTACACGATTGCCCATGGGGTAGAAGAATAGCCCCGGGGCATTTGCTGCGAGTGTTGTGTCATTGTTACACGACATAGATCCAGAGGTGTTCTTGTACGTGGATGATATCTATCTCACGGACGATGAGATTATGCTGCATCTTGTCTGAGTCGACCGCATAATTTCTGCGTTTGCCGACTATGGATATAAATGTAACTTTGCAGAGTCACACATCGCTCATTTGATGGTGCTCTTTTTGGGCTATGAGCTCAATAATGAAGGAAAGGGGTTAGCTCCCCATTTCCTGGAGAAATGTGCACATTTGCAATCCCCTTCTACTCTGAAGAAACTTCAGTCCTTGCTGGGATTTTTGAATTTTGGGAGGACTTACATTCCCGATTATGCCCAGCGTATCAAACCGCTTTATGCGTTGATACAACCGACATATTCTTCTGCCAGCTGGCTCCCAGAACATACCTCTATTCTACACTCTTTGCAATCTGACATGCTTGCAACTAACTATTTATTGACGCGTGATAACACCACGAACCTGGTGATACGTATCGTACCAGGGAAGGTGGGTTTCACTTACTTGACGTTCAATGAGGGGGACACAGTACCTATTGCATACAAATCACATTTGTACACTGCATCTGAAATGCGTTTTTTCAATATTGAGAAAGTTTTGACTGCGGTCCAGAAGGCGATTCTGAAGGATAGCTAGTTGGCGCAAGGTAAACGCATTCTTATGGTCACACCCTTCCCTGGTTTGGAGGCCGTGACTAAGGCAAGTGTACCTAACTCTAAAACATTACATCCCCGTTGGATACAATGGGCTACATGTTTGACATCATCTGGTGTCACATTTATCTTTGACCCTGCACTACAGACACAGGAGTTTTTACAGTATGAACATGTTCATCCTCCATTGTCTTTGCTTCCTTTACAAAAATACAAATGTGTTATTTACACCGATGGCTCGGCTCAACAGGCCACAGGTTCCAAACATGCTTATTCAGCGGCTTGCGCAATTGTGGCTGGCTCCATTGCCAATGGAGAATTTAAGTTCTCCATCGTGCATACTCAGGCACTTGGGGACTGTACGGCACAGTTGGCGGAGCTGCGTGCTCTTAATCTTGCTCTCGAGTTTGCTGATCCTAATGTGAATACTCTTATTGTGTGATTCTTACTACTGTGTTCAATCTTTTAATGACAACTTATTTTTTTGGACTCGAAATGACTATCGAGACTCTAAAGGCAGCGCAATTAAGCATAAAACGCTTTGGGTTCGAGTGGCAGAGCTTAATCAGCGTCTGCCCCTCACACATGTTATCCATACTCTTGGCCATCAGCTTGTGGGAGCACATGCCCTTGGTAATTCTTTGGCTGACGAAGCGGCCAAATCTGCAGTAGCCATGTGTTCCGTAGCAGCAGTTACAAGGTGCATGACTAAAATAGATAATGATATTTTGGCAGCGGTCGCTGCTACGAGGGAGGGAACCGCTTATCCTCTGGGTTTCCCTTCGAAATACTCTTATCATGTATCTACCGAACAAGTTCCATACGCTTCTATTCCATCTGTTGGGGATCGGCTGATTCCCAACATGGACCGCAGACTTGCTTTGATCAGAGCCGCACACGAGGGCTTGGCTTCTGCACATGCCGGGGTGTCTGCGGCAGTCTTGATTTTACAGCAACATTATTGGTGGCGTGGTTTATATAAACAGACCCGTAAGTATGTGCTTTCTTGTGACATTTGTCAACAAATCAAACCATCTACGGTGTCACGCCCACCACAAACACAGCTGTATTTCTAATAAACCATTTGGCTGTCTATATCTTGATCACTGCGGTCCGTTCTCTTATGATACTGCATATAAATATATTTTAGTTGCAGTTGATTCGTGCACACGATTCCTTTGGGTTTGGCCACAATGCAGTGCTGACGCTCGAAATGTCATCAGGGATTTGCGTGTCTTTGTCGGAATGTTTGCCTGTGGCACCTTCCATTCAGACCAAGGTGCAGCGTTCGCCTCTAAGGCTTACAAGGACGCAATGAAGTCCATGGGGATGATGGTGCAGATTTCGTCTCCATACAGGCCTGAGGGCAATTCAATTGTGGAGCAAATGAACCGTGACTGTCATGAATGCTCCGTTCCTGCTGCAGTCGGCAGCAGGGGCGGAGCTCCGCCCACAAAAAACAACCCTTGTGGAAGGAAAGGACGCTTTGCGTTCTAGTCCTTCCAAGAGTTTTCCTTCCCATCCGGGGCCTGTGCATCACTTCCGGGTCACTGCTCACTCAGGCCCAGTTCCCGGTCTCTTCGCGTCGGGTCCTCCTCACCTCCCGGACGCTGCTGCTCTACCTTCTCAGTGGGGGCCGCTCCTCTGCCCCGACTCCTTGGCTCAGCAGGACTCGGTGGGGCTGCCCTTTACCTTTTGCCTTCGTTCAGGTGTCTGTCGATGGGCCACGCCCGTCTCTCCGCATCCCCACAGATCAAAGGCAGTAACGTGCTTGCGCTAGTCTGAATGATAGTCGCTTGATATAGTGGCTGCATGCACTTGTATGAAGGGTCCTTGTGGCGCACCTTGGGCATCTGCATTTATCTGTGATTGGCAATAGTCTATGTGTTTAACAACAGTGATTCTGGTTCACGGGCTCCTGATACTAAGGGGATACATGACATCAGAGCTTTCCTGGCCAAACAAACAGAGGTCTTCAGTCATATTCTACTCCTGATGTAAGGAGTTTCTTTGCACACTTCCCTCCCTGGCGGAAATTCTCTACAGCAGGCAGCATTATTCTCTCCTGAGTATAAAGGAGACACATTTATTTGTGGTCCGCATTTTTTTTCATATTTTGTTCACCCCCTTTGGGGCTGCACGGAGAGTCAGCCCTTGTTATATTTCTTTTTGGGCTACAGTCTTGCTTTTCTTGGCTAACTACACTGGTAAGCACCAATACATACAAGCCATTTCATACAAGAATAGCAAGCTACCCTGGTAATTCTTTCTCTCTGTTTTATGTTTGTCCAGGCAGGATTGATTGTTGATTCCTGTAACACGCTTTAGTGGACACAAGTGGAAGAGGGGAGCAAATCAGGTAGATGCTTTGTATTGATATTGGTGACCATTTTGTTGTTTTGCCTTACGATCTTAGCAGAGTAGTGTATTGACGAAGCCTTTGTTTACAGGATCACAGACGTCTCCAGTGATGTTACCTTGATGCCAGGCCGCGCAGAGGGACCTTTCTTCAGCTTTCTCCTCCCCTTGTCTCCCCTCTTCCCCCTGCACACTGGTTCTGCTTTGACACTGTGGTACGGATTGGTGGTAGAGGGAAGTTGGGAACTACTCTTCAGTCTCCTGTCTCTCGTTCCCGTGGAAACATCAGGTGAGCCTTGATAGAGACTTAAAGTAATCCTTGACAGCTAGAGTTTTAGGTACTGGCAGGAACTAGCTGGCCCATTTGTATGGTGTTCAACGTGCACTCAATAATCTCCCTAGAAGATCTCTGGGTGGGCGGACCCCATACGAAATGCTCTTTGGCATCAAAATGTTTGTGCCAGACCTTGATGGTCTAGACATTGTGGCGGCTGCCGCACCATTGGACGTAGATAATCATTCTACTGTCTTACAGGATCGACAAAAAGCCCATGAAAGCTATGCAACTGAACATTTACCCTCGTCCGAAGATGCAGCACTGCTGATTCCAGTTGCCGGCTGACTTCCTAAGATTGGTGACCTGGCATGAGAAAAGTTGGAGAACAAGAAAGAATTTGTTCCCTCTTATCGTGCAACGGTTCCGGTACTTGGATTGAAGGGTACTCGTACAGTCATTTTACCACCTTTACCTGGTCGCAAAGACAACAGATACATCTCAGTAGACAATGTCAAGCTACAACGTCTGGCAGATTCTGAATAGTGTCACACCTGCAGTTTCGTGCAACGCTATTTCTTTGTATTCCGGTCCCCTCAACCGCCATGAATACGAACAATGTCAGTGAGGCTGAGATGGACACTGCTGTTGACCTTTCTCCTGTTTCACCTCCTACCTCTTCCACCGCAGATGTCGAATATACGTATCCCACTGATGAGTCTAACAGGGGAGTGTCGAACAATCCTTGCCAACATCATGCTGATACTGTCTTAGGGATTCTGCACACACACAGAGCTATGCACAGGATGATAGGACCTCGGAATATAGTGGTGAGCCTACCATAAGCCGTAGCACCTAAAACCCCAACCCAACTAGCCTTAGCGTCCCATTAGCAACAATGTACCAATGATTAGACAACCCAGAACACGGTATCTCTCTCTCTCAGGGCTCGCAGTAGCAAGAACACTCTTTCGTCACTCACTCATGCTTGTCCACAACGGGCGTAAGAAGAGACACAGTATAGGTTAAAATGTTTATTTCAACATACTATCTCTAAGATACAGTACACGTGTCAGTACTATCAGTATAATGCATAAGAATAATATAATCAGCATAGTTACAACTCCATGGAATACTAACGGGGAAAGCATTTCATAAAACAGTGGCTATAGGGCTAAATGACCTTACCACCCTCCCCGTTCTAGTAGCTAGTGTATTATAAAAATAGAAGACCTCTGGGCTTTGACTAGCGAACCCCCATACCTCAGTCTCTAGATGCAAAGACTACATCAGCAGATTATCACAGCTCTTCTCCCTGGAAAGGTTTTTCTCCAAGTCCCTCTCAAGAGGGAAAAACGCAATACTAAAAGCCCACCAATTTCCCCAAGGCAGCTGTACATAGTGTTATGTCTAGGTGCGAGGGACTGGCCATATCAGCAAGAACCAGGGACGTTGTTTTTCGACCTTGTAACTGTTGTTCAGCCTGAGCCCAAAGGGAACAGGAGAAAAGGTGAGAAACAGAAAATGCAGACAGTTGTAATATAACTTGGCAGGAGCAGAGGGCGACAGAACAACGGCTAAGAGTAACATGCGCAAAAGTCATCATGGCAGCCAGGCCCATGCCAACGTATCCAGGCAGGCCAGGAGGCCACAAACCACAAGACACCCTCCCCTGGACAGTCCATCGGCCAAGACTAGGGACAAAGACAGAGTTCAAAACACCTGAGCAGAATGGAGGTGTCCACAGCGGAAGCAGTCCCAATGAAGGACAACGGATGGGAAAAGGGAGTAAATAAGACAGTCAGCGAGGCAGTTCACGGGCAGTGAATGCCATATCAATCCAAAAATGTGGAAGTGCAGAAAAACGCTATACCGTCCAAGAGGACATCATTGGAATTGTCAGAAAACATAGACGCCATCCAGTCTAACAGATCAAAGCTGCAGGAATGCTCCTCAGAGGATGGAGCATCAAAAAGCAATGCGGGACAGCTTGCGTGATATTCAATATAGCTTTGTTGTAGGAGAGTCCGAGCAGCCGCCCAGATATCCCATTGCGCCAAAATCCCCAGTGCAGCCGCACGCGTCATGCAGCCAGCAACGGAACAGTCCCGTTCATGGGCCTCTAAGGGACCCATCAACCGAACAAAATCCGGAACAGACAAAGACGTATTGGAGAGGCAATAATCCATGGTCCAGGTGAAAGGACAGCAGATGCAAGACATCACAGGTTGCACGCAAGTGAAACACGCAAAGCGAAAAGAAAGGGTATAGGACACACTCAGTGTCGCCAACGGCAGGACCCCGAAGCCAGACAGGAGGCGCTCACGGAGCAGCTGGAGGCGTCCGGGGTCGTGAAGGGCCCATTGGGGAGCAGCCATTGCGCAGGAAGCAGACCAACAGCAGTACACCAGCCGCCAAGGCAAGGATTAACGGAAAGCCACCAAAGACGCTGGAAAAAATTGAATGAATAAATGCCGGTATCACACCAAAAATAGTTTGGAAAGAGGACACAAGGCCGGACCCCACCACCTTAAAAAATGCACCAGACCTACAGTGTTAGATGCGTTAAAAATACGGTGAATCAATTCACCGAAATGTTGTGGGAGGTTAGTGTTCAAAAGGGCCTGTATTTCACTGTGGGTACTTGCCACCTGGAGAATGAATGTCTCCCGGGTGGATGTGAGCATAACCTCCTCGTTCAATAGTAGCGCCTTTATTCTGCTCAGTTTATTGAAATCCGCCTCCATAGTAGGAATGGAAGGCCAAATAGAATTATCTATGATGTCGTGAGGGGGAGGAAAAAGCACATTCTTGCAGCAGACAACCCTGTGCGAAACTGTAACAACATAGGGTATGCCGGCCTGCATGCCACAGCAGTTTTCGTTATTCAAAAGCAAATAGCTACCATTTGTAAGCAAAGTAAAGGTAGGCGAAATAGCAGGAGCAGGAATGCCCTTCAACACACAAGCAAGATTCGGGGCAGAAATATTACAAGCTCCGTGCAATTTAATATGTTTACAAACAAGGGAATGACCCACAGTTGAATCGCATGACTCCCCCGTGAGAAAAACTTCCTTGCCGTCTCTAAGGCATTTATACATGAAAGGGAGGGACCAAAGTTCATGCAGGAAGGCACTACCCAAAGGTTGAAAACGGCCCACAGGATAATGTTTCATGCATGAACTAAATTCAAACAAGGAAAAAGTTAAAGCGATAACCCCATGAACTAGCCACACAGCAGAATCCAATTCCGCCACAGAGAATGGTAAGGGCTCCACTTTCTCGATATGTAATAGAGTGTAAGCTGCATCTTTCATGGACATGAATTGCTGTTTGTCAGTTAAATTAAAAGGCCGAAATAAGGCAGTGGTGTTCAGAAAATGCCAAGGAACTATACCCAACTTAAGTGTTTGCAAAGTCCACGCAAACTGCATAACGTAACGTAACTGATTTTGACCATGGTACAACACAGAAATATCATCTTGTACAATATCAACAACAGAGGACACAATATTCTCTAACGTGTAAATGCGGGAAGACAGGGTATTAATACTATTGTCAACAACAGCAAGCACCTTTTCCATATTAGCTTGGTCTATCTCCCGGAGACGGGAAGCAGCTTCCATTTGCGATAGCTTCCAGAGTTCATTATAAGCTTCATAAATGAACCTCTTCGGTCGTGGACCACGAGGTCCCAATATAAAGTCGGACAGATCAATGTTGCCTGTTAGGAGGGATAAATGTTGTTTAACAGATTCCAGGGAAGAATGCTGTAACCACTGTTTACATAATTTACCTACAGAATATGTCGTGACAGTACGGGAGCCTGAAAACCTAGGATCGGGCCTATCCTGTTTGTAGCCAGGGACTGAGTCGTGAAAACGCAGTTGGCACGCATTAGATGATACGGGCCACGCCAACCAGGGTGACTGAACAAGCGTAGAAACATTAAACGAATTGTTCTGCAACAAAGCTTGCAAAGTGGCCAGGGACATATTAAGGTGCATGCTAGTGTTTATATTGGAAGACAGGGATGGAATGGAAGGTGCATTTAATTGTTTGGTAGTAGCCAAGCCCCAACACGTAGTCTGATAGATGGAAGCATTCAGAAACAAAATTTGGGTCGGGATAAGGCAAGCACGATGCAAAGCCTCGGTGCCTTGCACCTGCCATGGTCTTGAACCCCAGATCGATTTTAAATCTACAGTGTTCTTCCAGTACTCATAACTACCCACAGCTAAGGCACTCAAAAAGGAACCCGAATATAGCAATTTGGTGTGGGTCAACATGATTTTCTGAGTGGGTGGGGCGTTTAATTTAAAAAAATAAGAACCAGGGTTCGATCTATTAAAATCAGTGAAATATGTAAATTTATTTCTAAGAGTCTGGGAACTACCTGGTAAAGGGTTTGGACAATGTTCCCATTGGGTGTACGCGAAAGAACCTCGTAGTGCACTTGGTTTATGAACAAAATGGTTGCCCCAATGCTGGTAGCAATATAAATCGGCATAATTCGCAGAATTCATATATAAATCCTCAGAATTAAAGGAAGCATAATATTTTAAATCAGCAAACAATGCTTCAACAGCATGCACATCCCAATCGTCAGAATGAATATTACTTTTTACGATATCACCCATCGAAACTCGAAGGACATTGGGTACATTAATAATTTCTGTTGGTCCATGAATTTGAAAGTTTACTGCATCCGATACGATGCCATCAGCAACTGGAAAAGCTGAAATGTTCACTAATGTTCTGATCACGCTTCATGATGTGAGATGAGGAATGTGGAGCCAAAGTTCCAGCAACACTGTTCACAGCAGAGCGTTCCGGTAGATAGTGACCATTGATGAGCAGAAAAAACACTGTGACAAAGCCAATGGACATGAACAAAAAAATGAGGAACATCACCAACCAGATGTATGTCCAGGGGGAATCAAAAAATTGTCTCTGAACCAGGATACAAAAATACTGAACTTGGACGGGACAATGGATGAGGTGGAATCCGAGTCAAAGGAATAACGTGTTGGGCTCAGCGGCGTTGTTGGTAAGTGTGCCACCGATTCGGTATCGGGATAGGTATACTCGTTCTCGTCGATGCAGGGGGAGACAGGGGGTTCGAGTATACTTTCAGGCAAATCAACCATCTCAATTGTAACATCAGTGACCGTTCGGGCAGGAGGGCCACGAACACAAGTCCGGTAAATGGCAGGACAAGAGACCGCTGGTGTAACACTATTCAGGATCGGCCAGATGTTGTAGCTTGACATTTTCCACTGAGATGTATCTGTTCTCCTTGCGACCAGGAAGCGGTGGTAAGATGACTGTACGTGTTCCCTTCAAGCCCAGGACTGGAACCGGTGCACGATAAGAGGGGCCGAATTCTTTCTTGTTCTCCACCTTCTCTCGAACCAGGTCGCCAATCTTCGGAAGCCAGCCGGCAACCGGAATCTGCAATGCAGGGTCTGTGGCTGAAGGTAAATGTGCGATTGCAAGTTTGTCTCGGGCTTCTTGTAAGTCCTGTAACATAGTAGAATGGTTATCTACATCAAAGATGGCGGATTGCGCCGCCATGTCTAGACCATCAAGGTCAGGCACAAACATTCGTATGCCAAAGAGCATTTCGTATGGGGTCCGCCCACCCAGAGATCTTCTAGGGAGATTATTAAGTGCACGTTGTACGGTATACAAGTGGGCCAGCCAGTTCCTGCCAGTACCTAAGACTCTAGCTGTCAAGGATTGCTTTAAATCATGGTTCATTCGCTCCACAATTGAATTACCCTCAGGTCTGTATGGAGACGAAAACTTCACCCGTACCCCCAGTGAACCCATTGCGTCCTTGTACGCCTTAGAGGCAAACGCTGGACCTTGGTCAGAATGGAAGGTGCCGCAAGCGAAGATTACCACAAAGATACGCAAATCCCTGATGACATTTCGAGCGTCAGCACTCCGTTGTGGCCAGACCCAGATGAAACGTGTGCACGAGTCCACTGCCACTAAGATATATTTATAGACAGTGTCTGAAGAAAATGGACCGCAGTGATCCAAGTAAACACACCCAAAGGGTCTGTTAGAAATGTAGAGCGATGTCTGTGGTGGTCGTGTAACCGTAGAAGGCTTAATCTGTTGACACACGTCACAAGAAAGCACATAAGTACGTGTGTCTTTATATAAACCACGCCACCAGTACCGCTGCTGCAAGATGGAAACGGTCGCAGACACTCCAGCATGAGCCGAAGCCATGCCTTCGTGGGCAGCCGTTATCAAGGAAAGTCTGCGGTCCGTGTTGGGGATCAGCCGATCACCAACGTCGGGTATTGTTAAATAGGGAGCCTGTTCGGGACCTAACTGATAAGAATATTTGGAAGGAAAACCCCTAGGGTAATTAGCACCTTCCTGTGTTGCAGCAATAGCTGCCAAAATATCAGTATCAATTTTAGACATGGATCTAGTAACTGCTGCTACTGAACACGTGACTACTGCTGATTTGGCCGCTTCGTCTGCCAAACCGTTACCAACAGCGTGTGCGCCCACCCGCTGATGGCCAAGGGTGTGAACCACCTGTGTGAGTGGAAGACGTTGTCTCAATTCTGCCACCCGAACCCAAAGCATTTTATGCTTAATTGTGCTACCTTTAGCGTCTCTATAGTCATTTTGCGACCAAAAGAACAGATTGTCATTGTAAGATTGAACACAGTAGTAAGAATCGCATACAATTAGAGTGGTCACATCCGGAGTAGCGAACTCAAGCGCAAGCACCAATGCGCGCAGCTCGGCCAATTGTGCAGTACTGTCCCCGAGTGCCTGAGTGTGCACTACAGTGGATTTGAACTTTCCGTTCACGAAGGTACCTGCAACAATAGCACATGTGGCTGAATAAGCATGCTTGGACCCCGTGGCCGGTTGTGCCGAACCATCGGTGTAGATCACACAGTCGTAATCCTCAAGCGGGAGCAATGACAGAGGAGGAGGATGAACGAATTCATACTGCAAAAACTCCTGAGTCTGTAGAGATGAATCAAAGATGAAAGTGACATCCGGAGACGTCAAAGAGGTTGCCCATTGAATCCAACGGGGGTGCAACGCCTTAGAGTTCGGGACACTCGCCTTTGTCACTGCCTCTAGGGCAGGATATGGTGTTACCACCAGAATGCGCTTTCCCTGTGCCAGTGCGCGTTCCTTTAGAATCGCCATCTGCACTGCAGTCAGAACTTTCTCCACAGATGAAAAGCGCATCTCTGCGTAAGTGTATAGATGTGACTTGTACGCGATCGGAACTGTGTCACCTTCGTTAAAGGTTAAGTACGTGAAACCTACTGCCCCCGGAATTATTCTGATCACCAGGTTTGTGTGGTTATCACGCGTCAACAGGTATTTAGACTCAAGAAGGTCTGTCTGCAAAGACTGCAGAATGGAGGAATGCTCCGGAAGCCAACTAGACTTCGAAAAGTTTGGTTGTATCAAGGCATACAATGGCTTGATACGCTGGGCGTATTCGGGAATATAAGTATGCCCGAAGTTCAGAAAACCCAGCAAAGACTGAAGTTTTTTCAGAGTAGTAGGAGGGCACAAAAGTGCACATTTTTCTAAGAAGTGGGGGGCTAAGCCCTTACCTTCATTGTTGAGCTCGTAGCCCAAAAACAAAACTGTTAATTCAGCAATGTGTGATTTGGCAAAGTTAAACTTGTAACCTAAAACCGCAAACTCGAGAATAATGCGGTCCTCTCTGGAAAGATGCGGATATAACTCGTCGTCTGTAGGTAAATATCATCGACGTACGAACATGCATCTGGGTCTATGCCATCTAACAAAGAGACAACACGGGCAGCGAACACACCTGGACTGTTTTTGTAGCCCATAGGGAGTCGCCTTAATTTGAACTGTTTACCACCGGAGGTAAAAGCACTCCATTGGCTACACTCCGTGGCTAAGTTGTGCGTGTAAAATCCATTGGATAGGTCAAGTGTCGTTTTATATTTTTTACGAACAAGACTGTCTACAAGCGCAGAACTGTGGGTATTTTGCACCGCAAAGGTCCGACAATGAGAGTTCAAATGCCGGTAATCCAATACTAGGCGGTACGATCCATCGGGTTTAGAAACCGCAAAAAGGGGGTTATTCATGGGTGATACGCATGTTTCTATTACTCCCTGATATTCTAACTGAGTCAGAATTTCAGAAACGGGGCCTTTGGCTTCACGTTTAATGGGATATTGGGGTTGTGGCTGCGGTAGGGACCGTAAAGGTATCTCATGGGGGGGGAGAATCTTCATCCCAACCCACGTGGTTGCAGTATAACGCAGGAGCCAGGGACACAACCCACTCAGCTGCAAGAGCCTCCGCTTTGTCCTTTGGGACATGTCGAGAAAAGCTCGGAAGGATTACCTCCTCCCCTTTACGCGCAGCAAGTACGAATGGGGGTGGCCAATCCGCCTCCGTTAACAAAATGTCGTATGAAGAGGTCAGATTTTCCCCAAAAATCCCTTTAATTACACGCTGTATATCACCTTCAATTTGGATGACAATATTAAACAGTCTGTCAGGGGGTGCCACTCTGGTGTCTGCTGTCTCGACAGTAATGAATGTTTCAGTTGCTGTCGCCTCCATATGAGGACGTAGCGCCTCCCGCACTATGGTAACTTCCGCGGCGCTGTCTAGGAGGGTGACTGCCCACGTCCAATTCAGGAGTCTCGTTCTCACCGTCTGTGGCATATTTCGCTGTTACAGCGGCAACTTTAGTCTTCTGAAATTGTGGACGAGAACGTTGAAAGTCTTCTGCTTTCCCTGTGACTTGTTGTCGAGGTTGGTCTCGTCCCTGAGGAGCCTCTCGACCCCTTCCTCTATCCTGGCGATCTCCTCCACTGGCCTGCGAAGTTGTCTGTGCCTGTGAAGAACGAGGAGAACGCGTATCAGGGATCTGAAACCTATCCGGAGATTTAATTCTCGCCCTATCGCGCAAATCATAAGTGCGTTCAGAAGAGACTGAAACCGGGGATGCGCCTCTCAACCCCGGCTTCTTTTGTTGCTTACCCTGTTTTTTCAGCCTCCAGCTCTTTTTAGTGAAGACTGGTCTCTCATCTTTCTCAGATTGAGGTTTGGATTGTTGTTGTTGTTGCGATTGTGTTTGCTGTTTTGCAAAAGGTTTATTACCCAGGCTATTCCTGCCAATAGTTTTGTAAGCCTGTGTAATAATTTTTGGTAATTCGCGAGGCTTGTCCAATTCTGGGACCAAAGCCAAAGCATTAGCTACTTGAAAGTTCACTGCATCGCCCTTGACATTCGCAAGGATCAACTCAGCTACTACTTCAAACACTCCCACCAGTCTCATCCCTAATTCCACAGCCGCTTCAGGGCCGTGTTCATCCTGTACTTTTTTAATTACAGTGGGGAGAACCGTCATGGAAGGAGTGCCGAAACACTTTGAATAAACTGCTGCGAATACCCTACCCCAGTTGTCACATGCTGTCAACTCGGGAATTAAGTCTTTTGGCAAACTAATCGTAAGAATTCTATGTTTATCCACCGGTGTTGTGTTTGGAAAAACTGCCTCCAACTGGTCAAATTTTTCTGCAAGCCAATAAGGAAAATCATCCTTATTTTGTGGACGTTTGCCCATCACTGAGTTCACCATGATGGGACTTATGGTCACTCCGCCTACAGCAGCTGGATGGCCCGCAACTCCAGGTGGGGCTCCCTGGATGTTGCCTGTAACATATTGCACTAAAGCGCGATGCACTCGCACCAAAGCTGAATACATATTGCGCAGGTCAGCGACTGGTATCTGCATATATTGCGGATGTGGGGTGTACCCGGCCAAAACAGGCCAAGTGGCCCCATCAATAGATAAGGGGCCTAAACAAACCGTGGTAACCGGTTGGGGGAGGGCGCCATCAAACCAAACACGCTGCTGCCAAGCCGTGAGCGGTACTTCAAGATTCCTATACGGTCTATAGTGATTAGGAACTACGGTGGCTGTATATTCATGGAACAAATTGTCTGTCCCATCCACCGCCGGAAAGGTGACCCAAGAATAGAACACCTCAAAGTGGTAAGCCGGATCGGCTTGGACCACAAAGATCAGTTCGACTCCCGTGTCTGGCACTCCATACACCCTTAAGTGATCCCGGAGCGCTGTGCGGCTATGTGTCGCTATGTTTATACCCGCCATTGCGATCGGGGATTTTCGACAACCTAACAGTAGGCAGCACAATAGAGGGTTCGATTAAGAAACCTTTTAACAACTTCAAGCTTGTAAGAACCTACAAAAACGTCAATATAGGAGGTATTACCGTCACACACGCTTCCGGAAGCGTCCGTGAGGGTTGTTGTGGACAAGCACAAGCACTACTCAAGCGTCTCGCAGATAAGCAGCCCCACTCGTTGGTCGCGCCATGTCTTAGGGATTCTGCACACACACAGAGCTATGCACAGGATGATAGGACCTCGGAATATAGTGGTGAGCCTACCATAAGCCGTAGCACCTAAAACCCCAACCCAACTAGCCTTAGCGTCCCATTAGCAACAATGTACCAATGATTAGACAACCCAGAACACGGTATCTCTCTCTCTCAGGACTCGCAGTAGCAAGAACACTCTTTCATCACTCACTCATGCTTGTCCACAACGGGCGTAAGAAGAGACACAGTATAGGTTAAAATGTTTATTTCAACATACGTGCTCTAAGATACAGTACACGTGTCAGTACTATCAGCATAATGCATACGAATAATATAATCAGCATAGTTAGAACTCCATAGAATACTAACGGGGAAAGCATTTCATAAAGCAGTGGCTATAGGGCTAAATGACCTTACCACCCTCCCCGTTCTAGTAGCTAGTGTATTATAAATATAGAAGACCTCTGGGCTTTGACTAGCGAACCCCCATACCTCAGTCTCTAGATGCAAAGACTACATCAGCAGATTATCACAGCTCTTCTCCCTGGAAAGGTTTTTCTCCAAGTCCCTCTCAAGAGGGAAAAACGCACTACTAAAAGCCCACCAATTTCCCCATGGCAGCTGTACATAGTGTTATGTCTAGGTGCGAGGGACTGGCCATATCAGCAAGAACCAGGGACGTTGTTTTTCGACCTTGTAACTGTTGTTCAGCCTGAGCCCAAAGGGAACAGGAGAAAAGGTGAGAAACAGAAAATGCAGACAGTTGTAAAATAACTTGGCAGGAGCAGAGGGCGACAGAACAACGGCTAAGAGTAACGTGCGCAAAAGTCATCATGGCAGCCAGGCCCATGCCAACGTATCCAGGCAGGCCAGGAGGCCACAAACCACAAGACAATACATCGCGCCCGCCTTTAATACCGAGAAGTGAAAATGGGTATTTTGGGGACCATGCCAGCTTCTCTTATTACTCATCCTCCTCGTCTTCTACTTTAGCAGTACCACCGTCTAAATTAAGTGTTTTTCTCTCTTGGTTCAGGAAGACGTACTTGGTCCCTCCATGGACCTACATCTGGTTGGTGCTTGTCCTGACTTTCCTCTTAATGTTGAATGGATTTGTAACAGTGTTCTTCTTACTCATCAATGGTCATTATTTGCCAGTACGCTCTGCTGTGAACTAGGTCGATGGAACTCTGGCCCCTCACACATCGCCCCACATCATGAAACGTGATCTGACTCATGTGAATATTTCAGCGTTCCTGGTTGCTGATGGCATAGTTTGGGATAAAGTAGCCTTCGAAGTCCACGGCCCAACGGAGATGCTCAGGGTGCCAGACGTGTTTCGCGTCTCATTAGGAGATGTGGTAACACAGGACATACATTCTGATGACTGGGATGTGCAAGCAGTACATTCATTGTTTTCTGATTTGAAGTTTTATGCTGCTTTTGATGCTGAAGATTTGTATTTAAATTCTGCCAATTATGCTGATCTCTTTTGTTATCAACTCTATGGGCATCATTTTTTGCATAAAACAAATACTTTAAGGCCGGTTTATAATTACACTCAATGGGAACATTGTCCTACTCCCATTAGAGGGAGTTCGAAAACTCTTAGAGATAAGTTCACATATTTTACAGATTATGACATGTCTAATCCAGAATCCCATTTCTTTAAATTGCACTTGTCATCACAATCCAAATTTATCTTGACCCACACTAAATTGATTTATTCCAACTCATTTAGGACTAAATTAGCCATACACCGTTATGATCACTGGAAAGAGACCATTGATTTGAAATCGATCTGGGGCACAAAGCCCAGGCAGGTTCAAGGTACTGAAGCACTGCATCGTGCCTGTCTAATCCCGGTACAAATAGTGGGGCCTATTAGCAATAACCGGCGATAATTATCACTAAGCGCAGTTAGCGCTTGGATAATTATCGCCAGCTATCGCAGGTTTCTATCGCGGAGATAGCGTGCTATCAGCAACGCTTATCTCCTAAGCGATAGAAACCCTGGAGAACAGTGTGAATATCGCTTGAAAACAAGCGATATTCACACTGTGACCAGTGTTAGCTAGGTGATAGGGCGAGGGGGATTTAGCCATGTAATCCACCTCCCATTGGATTACATGGCTAAGTCAGGTCTGGACCAGGCGTTAACAAACCAGCGCTAAACGTGTTTAGCGCTGGTTCGTTAATCACCTCCCCTGCCTCGCTAATAGGCGATAGCGAGCTTAGCGACTGTTTCCAGTCGCTTTTAGGTTGGGAACGCCTACTTTGCATGCCATTAGCGATAAATATCGCTGGCATGCAAAGCGGCACCCAACCCGGTCGCTATCGCCTAGCAGCTGTCGCTAACAGCAGTTAGCGACAGCTTGCTAATAGGGCGTTAGAATTATCGCCGCTTTAGCGGGAAAAAGTCCCGCTAAAGCGGCGATAGAGCCCTTGATAATATGCCCCATTATTTTTAAATGATAATGTTTCTCAAACCACGTGCTATGGTATGGCTACGGTAAAAAATTTAAATATCCCTTCCATTCCGTCTTTAGCGGAATATGACAATTGGAGTGCTCGCACAAATTATACCATTGATGATTTGCGGGCTTTGTTCCGAAATGAAACCTTTAATGTCTCAGGAATTGATTCATCCGGTTGGTTGGTGTGGCAAACCAATTCAAATGCATGTCAATTGCGTTTTTATAATGTAACGCCTGGTTTCACCCAGACTAGACCGGACCCACGTTATCCACATTCACACTCGGTTACCACTTACTCAGTGGGTAAATTATGCCAACAATGGTTGGAACATTCGACCCTATCGTCAGTAAAGCAACACCTGTCGCTCCTGTCGAGTGACATTAATTTGGCTGATTTTCTTTTGGGACCCAGGGTTCCTAGAGCTAAAAGATTTATATATGCAGCTTACAATGAAATTTGGAAACTTTTGCAGATGGAAGCTGCCTTTCGTCTACGTCAAATTGACCAAGCTAATTTAGAAAAGGTTCTAGCGGTGGTCGACAATAGCATTAATACACTTTCCTCACGCATTTATACATTGGATAACATTGTTTCTTCTGTTATTGATATTGTTCAGAATAATCTGTTTGTATTGTATCATGATCAAAATCAATTGCGATCAGTTATGCAGTTTGCATGGACGTTACAGACCCTTAAAATGGGGAAAGTCCCTTGGGATAATTTGAATGCTTCTGCTCTGTTTTTACCATTTAATCTGACTGATAAACAGCGTTTTATGTCAATGAAAGATGCTACATACACGCTATTACACATTGAACAGTTGGAACCCTTGTCATTCTCTGTGGCGGAAACGGATTCTGCTCTTTGGTTAATTCATGGAGTTATCTCCCTCCCATTCTCACTGTTTCAATTTAAATCTTGCATGCAACATTTCCCAATTGGCCGCTTCGAACCCTTGGGTAGTGCCTTTTTGCATGAGTTATGGTCTCTGCCTTTTACTTACAGATGTCAAGGGGATGATAAGGAGGTCTTCCTAACAGGGGAGGACTGCGATTTGACAGTAGGTCATTCACTAGTTTGTAAACATGTTAAATTGCACGGTGTGTGTAATGTATCGGCGCCTAATCTTGCTTCTTTTTTGAAAGGGACTTCAGTGCCATCAATAATTCCCGCTTTTACCGTGCTTACTAATGGTAGCTATCTTACTTTGAATAACCAAGACTGCTGTGGTTTACGGGCAGGAGTCCCGTATTTGGTCACTGTTTCACAATGCGTTACTTGTTGTACCAATGTGCTTTTTCCGCCCCACATGGGAATGTTGATAGTTCCATTTGGCCTTCCATTCCTACTTTGAAAACAGATTTCAACAAATTAAGCAGGCTAAATGCCCTTTTGTTCCAACAAGAGGTGGCTCTCACTTCAGCCCGAGAGACCTTCAAATTACAGGTGGCTAGAACATCTAGTGAGATTCAATCACTTCTGAATACAAACCTCCCACTTCACTTTGGGGAGCTTGTACATCACATTTTTAATGTGTCTGACACTAAAGACCTTGCACATTTTTTTAAACAAGTGGGAGCATGCCTTGTGACTTCCTTTCAGATGATTTTTTTAGTAATACCGGCTTTTATTCATTCTATTTTTTCCAGCATCTTTGGTGGATTCCCTTTATTACTAGCATTAGCTGGTGGAATCCTGCGTCTACTGCTCTTGCTGTGCAATGGCTGCTGCTCTTGTGGTCCTGCACAGACCAGGCTAATTGCAACTGTACCATGATCGGATGCAACAAGTTTTTGGATGCCTGCCATTAGCGACGCTTAGCGTGAGTTATGGATTAACTTTTCGCTTTGCCTACTTTACTTGCATGCAACCAGTCTTCTACTGCCGACGATGCCCCTTCTATTGGGCTATGGATTTATGTCTCTCCAATACGTCATGTCCGATCCCGGATTTTGTCCAGTTGATGGGTCCCTTCGAGGCCCATGACCAGGCTTGTTCTGGGGATGGCTGTATGGCGCGTGCAGCAGCACTTAGAGTGTTGGCTGAGTGGGATATCTGTGTGGCTGCACAGAACCTCTTGCATCAGAGTTTCATCGAATATCACGCAAGTTGTCCCATGATGCTTTTGGAAGCATCGGAGTACGAAGAGCACGTTTGTTCCTTCAATCTACTTAATTGGATGGCATCCCTTTTTTATACTAACGATTGAGATGCTCTTCTGGAGGGGATTGCATTCTTAAGTTCACGTACGTTGATGGACTTACCACCTTCTTCATCATTACATTTTCCTGGAGACGCCACACTTACTTTTAAGCCATGAAAAATGATGACAATTTTTTTTTTTTTAAATTATTTCCAATTTGTTCTTTTCTCATACGTTTTTGGTCTGCTTGGTTTTTTGAACTCTTTTTCAGTCTTTTGTCTGTGTCCTATGGCCTTACCAGGGGGAGGGTGTTGTATGGTCATTGTTTACATTGCTAAGTTAGCATGAGCTTTGCTGCCATGATGCTGCTTTTGCACACATTACTACATGACTTTATTTTTGCAAGACGCTGTCTGTGCCTTTCACATGAGAACTCTCTGTTTTTCGCGTTCTTTGCTGCAGTTCCTGGAATTTAGTCTGAACACGATGTGCAAGGTCGATAAACAATCCCCCTTGCTATTCTGTTCTGGTCAGTGCCTAGCACCTAGATATAACTTGCTAAACACAGCTGCAATGCTGGAGACTCGTGCTTTGATATTACAGGGATGCATGTTGTTTTAACACACACTTGGAGAGAGCCCTTTCCATGGAGAAGAGCTACGCTGTTCCTATGATGTAAACCTTGCATCTAGGCTTTAAGGTATGGGGTCTGCTGTCAAAGCCCAGAGATCTTCCTTTTTCTAATAAACATCTTCCAGTCAAGGGGAGGGTGGTTAGGTCTTATAGCCCTTTTTCCACTGTCTTTATAAAATGACTTCCCCCTTTGTACTATATGGAATTGTAACAATGCTAATTGTTTTGAGTTTATGCATTTTGCTGCTGGTAGTGGCTCGTATACTGTATTGTAGAGCACGATAGTTAAAATAAACATTTTGAACTATTACAGTGACTCTGCCTGATCTTGTTGTGGACAAGTACGAGTGAGCGTGCGAAAGAGTATGTCTTGCTACCGCGATTCCTGAGAGAGTCGGGAGTGTTGTGTTCTGGGTTGTCTAATCATTTGTAGCTCTGTGATTTTTGGAGGAGAACGAATGAGACACTATAGGTAGTTGGTTTTGAAATTTTGGGCACTAAGGTGGTAGGTTGGTACACCCCTATACACCGAGGTCCCTTTTTCCTGCGCATAGTTCTGTGTAGGTGCAGAATCCCCACAACAGTTCCTCCAAGATTGGAGCCAAGTGAAGGTCTATGCTTTTCCCCCTTCTCAATGATCACCTGGGCATAGGCTCAGGTCCGCAGGCAGCAGTCTGAGGTTGTCATGATAACACCCATATGAAAGTCTCAAGTTTCCAGTTCTTCTGGAACTTTGTGGAGGTTCTCCGAACCAACTCCCCAACTTTCCTCACATGCTGATGAGTCCGGATCTCAAATTGCACTGGTTGGTGGAAGAGGGATCTTTATCGTGGATGGCGTGGCATATTACAGGCAACGCTGGAAGCTTCCAGGCCTTTTGCGCCTTGCTGCGTTCCTCCTCTCCAAGGCCTGGGCTGACAGTTGTACCAAGCATTACTGTTCATCCTGGATGAGATGGGTACATTGGTGTCTGCGACAGGACGTGGATCCCGTGGGCGCTGAAGTAGTTCAGCTGCTTAATTTCCTGTCAAGCCTCGCAGAGGAGGGGCCAGCGTATTAATCAATTAACGCTTTCCACTCTGCAATTTCAGGACATGCTCCAGTGGATGGGGTCCTGATGCATGGGCATCCTTTTGTTTGCAGGTTGCTTAGGGGGATTCGGCTCTCCCTTCCACCTGAGCCACGATATGCAGCACGTTGGACAATTAACCTAGTCCTCAACCTTTTTTTGTCATGGCAGCTGAATCAGTTTCTGTCTCGTAAAAGAACTCTCTGCCAAGTTGGCTATGTTACTTTGTACCATGTCATGCAGGAGATTGTCTGATGTATGAGCTTTGAAACTAACGGCGTGTGTTCTCCTCAGAAGGGGGAGTTTTCACAGTCAGCAGGTGTACCAAGTCCAATACTCACATATTTCTTATCCAGCTTTTGCAGAATCTCCCAAGCTCTGTGTGGTGCAATGTCTCAAAGTATATGAGCAAATGACTGAAGAGGTTTGTTTTCCGGGAAAGTGGCAGCTTCTCATTGCATTAAGAAAACTGTATAAGACGGTACCTTCCCTGACTATAACCCATTGGGTTCGATGTGTGATGCAAGTAGCTGGCATAGAAACCAACATTTTGGGGGAAATTCGACAAGAGAAGCAATAGCTTTGAAAGATTTTTTGTGTGGGCGCACGCCTGGAGGATCTCATGGGTGCCGCAGACTGTTCTTTAGACTACTTTTAAGAGATTCGGTTTTAAACCTGTGGTGGATGTGGTCCAATTGGTGGTGAGTAAGCTTTGAACTAGCATAATGTTTGTCTCCGGTCCTGACATAGGATTAAAATTTGCCTAGCTTAGTAAAGGTAAATTTCCATTCTATTAAGGACATGGAGGTGAGCTTTATCCTACCAGGTGCTCAAAGAAATGCAATCCCACCCCGTTCTGGAGTAAGTACTTTGGTTTTGCCTTTATAAAGAGTTGTTGTGATGATGTTTAGTAAGTGATATGGTTGTAACTACCTATTACAATGTTGATGTTTGCACCCCAAAGGAAGATGTTTGCATACACAATGTTGGCGTTTTTCCTTCAAATGAAGAGGTTTTGCATTAGTAGAGGTTGTGGATTGGTCACTGATGCAACATCTCTTTGCAGGAAATGAAGGAGCATAACAGGATGCGTGAAAGGTACTTGTGGCGTGAATTGCACAAAGAAAGAGCAAGAAAGAGCAGTGACAGAGGACTGTGTTGGGACCAGGTTGCAGAGAGTAAGGAAGGACATAAACTTTGTGTTTGTTTACCTGGTGTTCATGTGAAAAGTAGTTTTGTGATGCTTTAATGGCTGCTGTGTTTGATGATTTGTAAATTAAAGCAAAGAAGTAAAGCATAATCCTCACCTCCCTGTCCTTTAATAGAATTGAAACTCATCTTCACTAAGCTAGGCAAATTTTCATTAGCTTATGGTGTCTTTCTCACACTCCACACCACTGTATGTTTTTCAACTTTTTTTACTTTTATTCTAATTCTTTTATTTTTGATTGCTTATCTAACTTTTTTTTAAACGCCACTTTTATTTGTTATTTGCTGTCTCTTCTTTTATGGCATCTATTTCTATTTTTTGCTGAGATCTATCATTTCGCTTTATTGGTTTGTCTGCATTTATATTGCCTTCCATCTCATCAATCCTTGTGAGTGTTTATAATAATAACATTCTCTTCATGTTGGTTATTAATTGGTTATTTTTTTTCATTCCTTTTCTGCTTCCGTTTCCTAGCTGAGTTTTTTGCAGTTTATTTTATTCTCTTTCATCTTCTCTATGTCTTTGCTTTCTCTTGTTATTTTTCCATTGTCATATTTTCTACACCTATCTTGCCCCAACCTCTTGTATCACCGTTTCTCTCATTTCACCCTCTTCATCTTTTTTCCCCATCCTCAAGTGGCCATCAATTGACCAATATGTGAGAGGAAGCAAAAGTGAGTTATTTTGCTCTTTGATCTTTGATAAAATCTTAAAAATTGTCTTCCTCTCTCACCCATTGTCTCTAAACAGAGTCCTATTTGCTACTGAAGGACTATGAGAAAGACATGGAACTGAAACTACATAAGGCAAACATTTTCTTGTTTACTTTCTTTTCATGCCACTGCTTCAAGTCTTTACAGACTAGTAGTATAAAGGACAGAAGCTAGCACTTGCCACCTTTAACTACCTCTAGTAGACATATGATAGTAACCATGAAGGCAAGAGACATAGCATAGAGGTAATGAACAATGGGTCATATTTATGGCCAAGACACACAGTGCAGCGCAGCTATTCACCTTGCTGTGCTGCACTACGTGACAGGGAAAGGGCGCGGGAATGCACCATATTTAATAGCATACAGCACATTCCTATCCTTTCCCATGCGCTGGCGCACAATGGGCTGCCTTTCACTAACATAGGCACCCTTGCACTATGGTGCAAGGGTGCCTGCATTACATGCAGGATTGAACAATCCTGGGAGGTATATTACTCTTTCTATGTGTGCCGCAGATTACAGCACACATAGAAAGAGGAAGAAACTGGGAAGGCAAATCTGGGAATGCATCAAAATCCAAGGAAGTTGTGTGGGAGCACCCATGCACTGCCCATGGAATGCCTACCCAGGGCAGAGTAACGCAATGCAGCGATTTGCGCTGTGTTACTCCAGATTCCAGACTCTACCCAGATTCCAGACTCCACTCAGAGCCAGGTAAAGTGGCTTTGCATGGCTTCAAAAACCTGGCTTAAGGTTTGCATCACTTTTGTACCATGTTGCATGGTGTAAGAGAGTGACGCAAGCTGGGTAACAAATATGGCCCCATGAACTTAGCCCCTCATTTAGAGTTTGGCAGATAGGGCACACTGCCACCAATGTGCTTGAGTACCGTGTTTGCCAACTGCCAGTACTCCCCTTCTATTTAGAATTATATGTGCTGCATCAACCATGTTTTACACTAGGATGACGCTGGTTCAATAACTCCTTATTGAAAGCGCTCCATCATTTATTCGGTGTATCTCTCTCAGTACAAGTGAGCACGAGTGACTGAGCGAAAAGTACTATACTGTTTCCAAAATCCCTGAGGGGTCAGGGTTGTCATGTTCAGTGGTTGCCAGAAACTATTCACTCCTGGGTAAGGACAAAAGGGGCTTATGGTGGCACTGTGAGGTAGCAGGACTATAGGTCAACATATCCTGTGACGGTGTCTGGAATCAGTATTGGCACCAATCCCCTAGTTTATGTTGTCCACAAAATGCGCTGATACTGAGTATTCTTAGGAACAACATGACATGGCACTGCCAACTTTGGTTTGGTTCTTGTTTAACGGTCAAATCTGAGTAGTTCAATCGTGCTTTCTTAGAGACCCCTACTCACACCTAACCAGATACGTCTGGAGTGGGAGGGAAAAATCCGCCTCAGCTGAGTAGGTACACCCTATGTATTGGCTGTAGGTTAAATCAAGCATGAAGGATTATTTGTTCCCTATATTGTGCAAACCTTTATCCTTGTTCTTTTCAACATTACCTGCTATAATGTCTAACCACGGGGAAGATGAAACCAGTGACCTGAGTACGGACGATGGTGAGCCGGCAGGGGCTCTTAACATCCTAGAAAACTGCATACACGCAGTTACTTTAAAATTAATAAACCACGGCCTCACCACAGCAGGTGGAGGGGTTACCTTTGTGATAGAGGCACATAAGGCATTCAGAATGGAGGTATTCTATTCTTGCTTCAGATTCTCACCTGTAGACGCATGCACACAAACATTTCACACTTACATTGAAAATGAAGTACCTGAAGAATACTTTCCATACGTAGACATTGAAGTCCTGTTAACATACCAGGAACATTTAAACTAGTTTGAAGGTGCCCTCCCATACACCACTGCAAATGTGAGACTCGGTCCACTCAGCAGAGACGGAGCAACTTGGCCTGTCCTGGCTGCTTACACACCGCACCCAGACATTGACACACTGCCAGCAGCAGAATTATGAATACTTTACAGAGACATACTGAAACTGTACAGAAACCTCACACAGTTTGTCAAGCGGACACTTACACTACAACCTGGGCAGGCTGCTCCAGTTGGTCCACCTCAATAAACTGCCTCCACTATCAGCCCACAAACACTGAACGCGATTATGGGAAGAATGCCCACCAAGCGGGAGCAAATTCTGTTTTGGATAGCACAAAAAAATAGCACAATTGGAGGCAGTATTTCCCCATATGGGCCCGCAGGAAAAACACAGAATGTTAACAATTTGCTTGCATATGGGGATGGCTCCTCCAATAGAGGATTGTACCACCTGGGGTACAATTTTCGCTGCTGTGTACATAAGAATCCATGGTACCCCCTCAATAGCAGTTATACCCGATTTATTGAAACAAATACAAAATGAGTACGGGGCAAAACCTGCCCTGGACTTAGGGATGAAACTGATGGGCAATTTTGCTCATGTATCAGCACTTATGTTAAGTAACATAAAAGGGGAGGCAGCAGCGGTGGCTATACGCCAGCACCTAAGGGAATGCACTCCTGCGCAGCAGGAGTGAAAACTACCAAAAATTATCGAAGAAACCTATGCACCGCTGGGTAGAGATAATTTGGGAGCCAGACCTGGGAAACCACAAGTAGCGGGTAATTCTGAAAAAGATAACTCAAGCAAGCCCCTGATTCTTCTAAAAGGAAATGGGATAATAAACAACCAAAAAATAATAACTAATAAAATTCATCAAGATCAAGTGGGGGGGGGAGTCTCCTCAGCAGGAGCCCTCTGAGAAGTGGTTTAACCTTAGGCACCATGATAACATTAAAAAACCTGACAGGTCTCAGGATACTGATACACGTTCCTCGTTCCTTTCAGGGTTCGTCAAAAAACTCAGAGAGGAAAGGACGGTCAGAAGAGCGATTCAAGCCAAAAAGGGAGACACATCGCACTTCAGAATACACAATCAAAGAAGAAGATTAACCTAAACCCAAGCCACAATTTAAAAAGAAGAAAGTAGCTGGCTTAAAAATAAGACATGCTCAGGCTAGTGAGGACTCTGCTTCTGAACGGGGTGTGGGCTCTGACGATGTTAGACAGTGTGGCAGAGGTAACAATAGCTCGCCAAAACCTGATGGAATTTCTGGTGACAGTAGCGTTGAATGAACATCTCATGGTAGAACCACCTGATATTAGGGTAAGCGTCCCGTATCGTTTACACAAAATAACACTCCAAATGGAGGGGGACATACCCAGGAAGGTTAAGGGTCTCTTTTGGGAGAACATTACATATGGATATGATATCCTTTTGGCTGAGAGAGATTGGCCAACAGAGTTCGTAATCGATTGCCCCAAAGGTGAAGATGTCATTTAACCAGCATTCTCTGACCTCGTTCCAGGATCACTCATACATTTATAAGCGCATGAGTGGGAGCTTGCGCTAGCCCCTGCACTCTATCGTAATCATGTAGGGTGGTATGCTGAATCACCTGACCATAGAATCCCATTAAAAACTACCCCAACTCCACAGAGACAATACCCAATAAAAAATGAAGCAAAGAAACAGGTCAGGAAGATCTTAGATCAACTTGAATACCAGGGTGTAATTGAGTCCCCACCATCTTGCAGATGGGGGAACTCAGCCAACCAGGGAAAGGCTTATGCCCCTCTCCCGCTGGGGGGTGGCATAATAGGGGGTGTACCCACCCCAGGGAAGGGACCCATTGGTCTCAACCTTTTACCTACCTGTAACGCCCCAAAATCTAGTATTTAGGGACACCCCTGAACCTTGCCTCCTCAGACGAGAAGAAATTACAAGAAAAGAACAAGGACCAAACAGCCGTGCCGAAGCTAACAAGAGGAAGACGCCCACTAACTTGGCCCCAGCCCTACCGGCCTGTCTCCACCTCAAACCTGCTCCTGAGAAATCCCGGTGTGTCCTGCAGCCAGCAACCTCAAAAACCTCAGAGGACCTGCCTGCCTTCAACCACAAAGACTGTGTCTCCCGTGAACACCGAATTTGATCATCTCCAACCTCTGGCTCCGGCCGGACACCGCAAATCCGCACCACTCTGCACCCGCCGTCCACTGCCCAAGCTTGAGTGGGCAAACACCACGAGGAGGTCTCCCTGGCAATCCTGAACCGAGATCCGGCAACCCCTGACCTGCCTCAAGCCTCCAGCCGACACCTGCAGCCTAAATCCAGAATGTCCCCCAACCACGACCAGGAGCTGGTAAGAAGATCTGACCCTAAAAGGCACCCTTGCACCCGACACCCCACGGCCTTGGGTGGTCCAACCGACGGTGCCTAGCCAACCCCCAAGATCCCAACTTACCTCTTGAACTGGTGGTCGTACCCAGAAGACCTTTGTCCCCAAGCCTGCAGTGCCTTTGCCAACCAGAGGTTCCCCATTACAAACAACAGGGCGCCTAACGTCGAAACAGCACCCTGAACCCGGCTGCCCTAGTGCCGCTGAGGGTGCTCCTTTGATGCTGCTTTGTTTCCCCATTTGCCCTGAGCTAAAGTCCAGGAGCTTTGCTCCCACAACCAAGTGGCCTGCTCGTCAGCAGCCACCAACCGGAGGCCCCCTATCCCCCATTGGATAACATTGGGCCTCAGCACTCTTCACCCGGCCGCCCTAGTGCCGCTGAGGGTGTAACGAGAGTGCATCCCTGACCCTGGGGGACCCCTGAGTCTACCCCAGAACCTCAACTCCCACTACCGAATACTTACCCTAAAACCGATAACACTATTTTCCTCCATAGGATAACATTGTCTGTTTTTCTTGGAAAAGTTTCTAAGTGTGGAGTTTGAAAACCTAAAGAAATGCTTTAAAATTGTACTAACTAACAAAAACGATTTTACTTACCTGTTTATAGGAAATGTCCCAGTGTAGTATCCAGGTATACTACACTGTGTAAGAAAAGTAATCTCAAAAGTAACTTACCTGTAATATTACTGAAAATCCTATACAAAGTATATGCACTGTATTTACAAAGAATTGCATTTCTCAGAAACATTACTGTAAGTCAAAACAAAGTGCATTTACAATTACAATCCAAACTGTGTTACAAACTGTATATTTACTGCAAAGTACTTATCACTTACCTGTGCCAGGCTTGCTTGGTTCTAGGAAATAAAATAACTAAAAAAATATTTTTATACAAAAACAATTGTTCTGAAGTTCAGTCTTTGAGTGTGTGAATTCATTTGATGACTGAGTGTGTACAACAAATGCTTAACACTGTCCTCTGATAAAGCCTTACTGCTCGACCACACTACCACAAATAGAGAGTGAGGTGCTATCTAACTTTACCTCTGCCTACCTTTGGGGTTCCACTGGACACTACACACTATACCTCACTTTGGTATGGTATATACAGAGCCAGCTTCCTACAGGGGGGCCTCCCCGGGGCAGGAGCACGCCCAGGGACTAATTGCATTCTCTCTAGAGTGAAGAACTTGGAGAGGGAGTAGGGGGCATTTCTTCTCTCAGCCATTTCTCCAGGAACATCAACATGACCGTGCCCTCCGTGCCCTCCAAAATGCCCATGATCCTGATATTGTTTATATTCCGCCCTTCAGCGTCCTCAGCTCGCCGTTTCAGCTCGGTCACTCTTGAGGTGAGGTCATCCAGGCGCGAGGCCCCTTGTTTGTGATCTGGTAGGAGCCCGGCAGCTGTACTTTCAACTTCTTTGACCCTGTCGGACAGCTTATGGCGCTCGGCCTGCAACAGTCCCAGTCCCAGCCCCACTGGCACTGCTCCTGTATCTTGTTGCAGCACCACCTTAGTAGCAGCTATCGCCACTAGTACTTTGTCTAAGTGGAGGTGCAGTGAGGTTACTGTGTTTGCAGGTTCTCCGCCATCTTTCTCGGTGGGCAGAGGGGAGGGTTCGTGAGGGTTGGGCTGAGTGTTCCCGGCTTTGCCCTTCAGTCTCGCCATCTTGGCATCCGCTATTGGGAGTATTACTGGGGAAGGAAAGTTCAAGTTCTCATTAGCCACCTGTGACTCTGTGTTCACACCGGTCAGAGGATTTCTAGGGATTTGTATCGCTAGTGCGCTTGGGATTCAGTGGCCCTTCGGGGTCTTGGTGTCCAAAAATAAGGGACCGCGTTAGCCTGTGTGTGTCTCCCACTTTACTTTCACTCCAGCGCTGCTAGCGCCTCTCCCAATGTTTTAGGCCTCGAGTGCCCCTCCAGCACTGGGTTTTTCCTCTCTTGCTGTTGGAGCTGCACCCAGGGGGGTCCTACTCAATTCCCGGTCCACCTTATTTCTTGCCCCGGGGTCAATGAATTACTTGTGCCACTGGCCGGGTCCAGCCTTCCCTGCAGCCGGGCCCAGTAATCACCGGCCTGGCCTAGCTGCGCAATACGTAGGCCTCTGCCTTTCACCCAGGCCCTTCCAAGTAATCACCTGTGCCGCAGGTCTCCTGGGGGACTCCCTAGTTTGCTTTTGGCTGCGTCTTCTGTCCCCTCCTTGCCTCCAATATTCTGCAGGAGTCTCTTCCTCCTTTGTGAGAGGCGTTCAATCCCACTCGCAGTGCGGCCCTCGTCCCCCAGGGCTGCGCACCCTATTTGCTGCCGCCAGGCTCGCTCGGATGGGGGCCTCTGGATACACTAGGGTCTAATCCCCATCGCTCGGCATCTCACCTCCTCCACCGCAGCCTCTCGGCCTATCGGGCCCTGCTGAGTCGAGCTCGCCTCTGCCGGATGCTTTTTATCTGGGCTCCTCGCTCTGGGCCGGCTCTGGTGATGCGTGTAGGGGCGGAGATACGCTCCCTTGGCCTTTCTCCTTCCTCAGTCACTCCGTCCACTCCAGGACACCTCGTTCTCCGGGAATCTGCACCTTGATCCACCGCCTCGCATTTTTCTGCCCTGGGCCGAGTGGGGTCTCCCAGGAGGCGGTTATCTCCTGTTGGGTCTCCGCTGGCCCGCTCTTGTTCTTGGTGCACCTCACCGGGGCCCCTCGGCATTGGAAGCTCTCTGTTTCGGTCTTCCCGCTTCCGTGTCGTTACTGATTAATTTTGTCCCCTTTAGGGGGCTGCCGCGTTGCACAATAATGGAGAAACAAAGGATATTTAGATGACCGGGATGGAGCTTCGCTATTATGCAATCGCCATGTTGGTGCTCACGGCCATGCCCCCCTAAAGTAACATTATAGTTAGGTGTGTAAAAAAAGTATTTTTTTCTTTAAAGAAAACCTTAGAAATTCACTGGAAAAAACAAAGGTTAAAGTAATGTTATAGTTAGGTGATCTTGTCAATGACAACATCAACGTTCTGAACTAATTAAAGCACAGAAATTTACCAGTTATATCAGTGACTTTCCCAATGATGTAATTCGAGCTGTCAGCAGTGATGTCATAAATGATGTCATAGAACATGTCACGAATTATGTCATATGTGAGGTCATAAGGATACATAGAAATTATCATGCTGAGAAGATCATGTCTAATAACTCAAGGCTGCTTACAATACTTAGTATGTTGTATGTAGAATCTTTGCTCTGTTGCTAACTTCTGCAGAGCTTAAAAACTTGTGTGGAACATAATGAACACAAGTTATCAACTGTCAGCTGCACACAGGGTTACTCCTCAGTGCAAACATTTATAATGTGTTCTTTACCTCTACACACCTGTAATGCATTAAGAGCACAAACATTTTGTGAACACTTACACCCATTAGCTGGTCCAAAATTAGGTAGAAAAGTAATATGGTAGTTACCTGACACTATGTAAAATATAAAACAAACTAGCACGTGCTGGAGGCATGGGGAGGAGGGCAGCGCTGTGCCTCTCTTCTCATATAAACAAATTTTGGCTTCAGGGGTTGGCTTCCTGGGGCCTCAGGAGGCTCAGGGACGGGGGCCACACAACCCCCCTTTATGAATACAGTCCTGTGGTGGGCTCCCCAGGGTCTTTTAAGGTTCAGGGAGGAAGAGCTGCGCTGACCCCCTGAACATAAAAAGTAATTTTGGCCCTGGGTGTGGCCTCCCCGGGGCCTCTGGGGGCTCGGGTTGGGTGGACATGCAACCCACCTCCCCTTTATGAATACAGCCCCAGGGTTGGGTTCCTTCAGGCTTAAACATAATAAATGTGACCTGGCCACCAATTTGTATTTTATTTTATGCATATTGTTTTCTTTTTTGGCCCCCGGGAAGGTCCCCCTGGGTCCCCCTCATGGGACCTAGTGGGATCAGGGTAGCCTACCCTAACCCCTTATACTATTTTTTTTAACATTTCAGGACAGAGGATTAAATCCCCAGGTCCTGTAATGGCTGCCAGCAGCATTTTTCTCTTGTTGCTGGCAGCCAGTCAGAGTGCTTGCTCCTACGAGAGTCTGACTCCTGCATGAGCAAGATGGTCCAAGAGAAATAAAGCTCCCTGGACCAATCAGAATGCTCCATTTTTAAATTGCCACTCCCGTGAGGGTCTCAAGAGAGTCTCACGGATCCAACCGTTCAGGTATGCAATAATTTTTAACCTTAATTTCTCAAAAACTACTGAACGGATTTACACCAATACAATTTGCAGACCAAGATCTAGCTTCCTGTAAAATTTGGTGTAATTCCGTTAGGCAGTTTTTGCTGTAGCCTTATCTAACGGATCACCCCGAAAATTTCCATGCACAAACTAGTCAAAAACTTTTATTAGCAACACAAAAAACACTTTTCCTATGGAACAGCGGTTGTAACTATAAATACCTAGTGGTGCCTGCCATTGGGTAAAAAAAGAAGAAAAAAAATATATATATTCACTGAAAAAACAAAGGTTACAGGGACGTTATAGTTACGCTGACATTTCACTCTTACAAAGCCAGAAAAATTCAGCAGTTATAATTAGCTGAGCTAACTATAACTCGCGCCGCTGCAATGCTTTGTTTATGACCTCACAGATTACATCACTCATGGCATGGTCAGTGACATCACTAATGACATCACTGATGACATCTCAAATTACATCACTCATGACATCATCCAGAGAGTGTAAGTGTTTTCTAACAGTTTATGAGTGTTAAAGATATATACTAACTTACTACAAATGTTGGATTAGTATACTAGGTGAACTACTGAGTGATACTTATTCTAACATATATTGTGTGAGTGGCTGTGTGACTGTGTTTATCCATGTGTGAGTGGGTTTGTGAGTGACTGTTTGGGTGTGTGATGGGTGTGTGAGTGGTCCTATGGGTGTATAAGTGGGTGTATGAGTAGCTGTGAAGGAGAGTGAGTGGCTGTGTGAGTCAGCCCGGGGAGGGGGCCGTGCAGCCCCCTATTAAAAATAGGAATTTTTAAGGGCCAGGACCAGGGGGAAGGGGTCCCTGTGGCCAAAATCATCCCAGAGAGGGGGGCCACATGCCCCCCTCACCCATTTTAATGATATATTTTTAAAGGCCGGGCCCCGGGGTTGAGGATTCTGGGACGAAATTGATAGAAGGAGGGGGGCTTCGTGGCTTCCCCCATTGAGTTATGGCTGGGCCCCAGGAACTGGGGTCCCCGGGGCCATGTGCGGCCAGGAAGGGGAGCCAAGTGGCCCCCTTCCTACTATAATGAATGTATATGGCCCTGGGGAGGTGGCAATCCCCAGGGCCTGAGGGAGCCACGCGGCCCCCTCAAAATATTTAAAATAAAAGCTCCAGGGAGGTGGTGGTCACCGAGGCCTGGGGTTCCACATGCCCCCACATTCATATAAATATAAGGTTTGGGGAGGTGGTGGTCCCTGGGGCATATAAATGGCCATGGAGGGGGGCCATGTGTGCCCCCTCCTGTCATTTTAAATAAATGGACATGCCCCTGAGATCTGGCTCACCTGGGGGCTTTTTCCTAAACAAGCGCGAGAGCCAGCACTTGGTTTCTTTCTCATTTTGGCTGTGATACTCATGCACCCACTCAGACTAGGGGTGGGTGGAGCTGGCAGAGTGGCACTACGCGGAATTCCGCAGAGTTGCCTAAAAACTCTGTGGATCTCTGCTCCGCCCTACATGCAGACCTCAGCTTACCTCTGTTGGCGGCCCGTCACTTGTGGTGGTGATCCTGGTGTTTTTTCCACCACTCCTTCCTGACTCTGGGCTGCCTCCTGGGTGCAGGATTCTTCTTCCAGTCCTGGGGCTGGGAAACTTCCCTTCGCTGCAGGACTCATGAGGACTGTGCATGCATGTGCATGGAGAGTGGAGACCTTAAACTGGTCTCCACTCTCCATGCACGCGATGCGCAGTCCTTGCGAGTCCTCCAGTGAAGGGAAGTTTCACAGCCCAGGAATGGAAGAAGAATCCTACACCGAGGAGGCAGCCCGGGTGGACACGGAGAATGCCATGCCGAGATCCAGGTAAGGAGGACTCAGGCAGGGGCAGGGCCTGTCTTGCTTGGTTAGGGGTGGGTGACAGGGGCAAACTCCGCCACGTGGCGGAATCTGAGTTTTTTGCCAACTTCACGCTCCCAGTGGAGCGTGGAGTTGGCAAAACTCTGCAACCTCCGCTGTCGGAGTGGAGTTCACCACCACCCCTATCACAGATCCTCTCAGAGACTCACGCACTCACTCACAGACCCTGTGAGTCACCTATGCAGCCACTCCCAAGCCCACTCAGACACTCACACACCCACTCACACACATTGAGACACTCGAGCACCCACTCACACACACCCACTGAGACACTCAGTCACACACTCACTCAAAAGGTTACAGTTAGGAAATAAAAGTAAAACATCGTAGAAATTCACTTGAGGAGCCAAAGGTTACAAGGACGATATAGTTAGGAAATAGAATTAAAAAACCTTAGAAATTCACTGAAAAAAACAAAGATTACAAGGTTCAGACTTCACTCGTAAAAACGAGTGAAATTCATGCAGTTATAGTTACCTGTGCTAACTATAACTTATGCCCCTGCAATGCACGGCTTATGACCTCACATTTTACATCACTCATGACACGGCCAGTGACATCACTGATGGCATTGTCCCATGAGTGTAAATATCATCATCTACTCAGACAGCCACTCACACCCCATTGAACCTCTCATACACCCACTATCAAGGCTCACCTGAAGTTTCCACAGGAACGGGAGACAGGAGACTGATGAATAGGTCCCAACTTCCCACTACCACATAGTCCGCCCAACGGAATCAAAGCAGGACCACGGTACAGGGGGAAGAGGGGAAACAAGGGGAGGAGAAAGCTGAAGAGGGTCCCTCGGCACAACCTGGGCAGCCAGAAGACGTCACTGGAGACTTCTGTGATCCTGTAAACAAGGTATCTTCAATAGACTACTCTAATGAATAATGGAAAACATAACAATAGATAACCACTATTTATACATCAAGGTTGTCTACCTGATTTGTTCCCCTCTCCCACTAGTGTCCAATAAAAGTGTATTCAGGAATCAACAAACAATTCTGCTTAAAAAAAATAAAGAACAGAGAGAGAAAATGACGGAGGGTACACTATTCTGTTGTGTAATGGTTTTATAATAATTAGTGCTTACCAGTGTAGGTACCCTAGAAAAAATAGCACTTAGCCCAAAAATAACCAAGGCTGACTCAATGATCAGCCAGAGATAAGGTAACAAAAAATATGCAAAAATGTGCAGGCTAAACCAAACTTGTCTCCTTAAAATTCAGGAGTTCATGATGCTGACTGCTGTGGATTCATACAGCCAAGAAGGACTGAACATAATGTGTCTCCTTTACTTCAGGAGTTCGTAATGCAGACTGCAATGATTTCATACAATCAAGAAATATGTCATCAAAGAAATGCAGATGCCCATGTACGCCACAAAGATTCCTTCAGATAAGTATATGCTTTGCTAAATCATTCACAGATGTCTTTCATACACACAAGTGTAAGCGCGTTACCGCCTTTATAATGATTCTTTGTTTTCTCTTTTTTGTTTTAGAGGAGAGGCCCCACCAAGGAATGCTGTTCCGAGGAGAGCAATGAGAAGGAGTGCCCGACGCGAGGAGCTGGGTGTCGGAGAGAAGGACACTGCCGACGTGAACCGGAAGTGCTGTCATGAACACGGATGGGAAGGAAATGCTCACAAGAGCTGGAACCCGAAGTGCTCCTCCTGTCCGGATGGGGAAACTTATCTGGGCGGAGCTCCGCCCCTGCTGCTGACTGTGGCAGGGACGGAGCAGTTATGACACCCACTCCCACTGCTGCACAGCCACTCACATATCCATTCACAGACTCATACCAGTACTCACACAACCAATCACTCATCCATAGAACCACTTACACATCCACTCACTCATACAGCCACTCATATTCCTACTAACTCACCCATATAGCTACTCATGTACCTACTCACCCACCAATAGAGCCACTCAAGCATCTAGTAATACAGACATTTACACACCCACTCATTTACCCTTATGGCCACTCCCACACCAACTCAATCACCCATGCAGAAAATCATACCACCACTCATGCACACATACAGGTACTCACACACCCACACACTCACCCATACAGCCACTCTCACTACCATTCACTCACCAATACAGCTACTCAAACACCCACACTCACTTACATATACAGTCACTGACACAGCCACTCACTAACCCACCGACAAAACCACTTACATACCCATTCACACATCCATATACCCACTCACACACCCACACATTCATCCTTACAGCCACTCACACAGACCTTCACTCTCTAATACAGTCACTCACACCCACTAACTAACCTATACATACACTCAAACAGCTACTCACTCACTCATACAGCCACTCACACACCTACTCCCTCACCCATATAGCCATTCAGAAAGCTACTCACTCACCGATACAACCACTCACACACCAACTCACATACCTATGAAGCCACTCGCACAGCCAGTAACTCACCCATACAGCCACTCACACACCCACACACACTTCAATACAGCCACTCACTCACCCAAACAGCTACTCACATATCCACTAACACATCAATGCAGCCACTCACAAACCTACTCACACACCAATATAGCTACTTAGACATCCATTCACAGACCGATACAGACAATCACACAGCCACTCAGATAAGATAATGTTAGAAATAGTATGACCAATTACTAGTACAGAAAAAATAGTAATTTAACTTATGCTGCAGCTTAGTATATAACTTTAAGTCTCAGAAATGTTTACAAAACACTTACACTCATGGGATGATGTCATCAGTGCTATCATCAGTGATGTCATTTGAGATGTCATCAGTGATGTCATCAGTGATGTCATCAGTGATATCACTGGAAATGTCATGAGTGATGTAATATGTGAGGTCTTAAGCAGGGCATTGCGGATACGTAAGTTATAGTTAGCTCAGGTAACTATAACTGCTTAATTTCACTGCTTTTGTATGAGTGAAATCTGAACCTAAATATAATGTTCCTGTAACCTTTGTTTTTTCTGTGAATTTCGAAGGTTTTTTAAAATTCTATTTCCCAACTATAACGTCCATGTAAACTTTGTTTTTTTTAAGTGAATAAATATATAAATGCACTGAAAACACCACAGGTTACAGGTACGTTATAGTTAGGCTCAGATTTCACTCATACAAAACCATACAAATTCAGCAGCTATAGTTATTTGAGTTAACTATGTCTTATGCCCCCGCAATGCACTGCTTCTGACCTCACATATTACCTCACTCATGACATGGTCAATGACATCACTGATGACATCTCAAATGAGATCACTGATGACATCATCTGGTGACTATGAGTGTTTCTAAAAAGTTTATGAGTGTTAAGTATATGTACACCAAAGTGTATTGATAAATGAGTGGGTGTATGAGTGCATGTATGGGTGATTTAGTGGGTGCATGACTAACTGTATAAGTGAGTGGTTATACATGTCTCAGTGAATGTATAGGTTAGTGACTAATCTGTCTGACTGTATCAGTCTGTCGGTTGGTGTGTGTTGGCTGCATGGGTTGGTGAGTAGGTACATGAGTGCCTATATGGGTTATTGATTGGTTGTCTGAGTATCTGTATGGGTGCCTGGGCATCTGTGTGGGTGGGTGAGGGGGTGTGTGACTCCCTCCATGGATGAGTGAGTGGGTGAATCACTGGCTGTATGGGTTCATGAGTGTGTCTGAGAGGGGCTGCTTGGGTGAGTGTGTGTGTGCGTATGGCTGTGTCAGTGAGCGAATGGATGTCTCAGTGGTATATGGGTGAGTAAGTGCATATGTGAAAGGCAGTATATGTGAGTGTTGGAGTATATAAATGTATATAAGTGAATGTATGTGTGAGTGAATGATTGTGAGAGTGGCTGCATGGGTGAGTGTGTGCTTGTGTCAGTGACTGTATAGGTGAGTAAGTATGTGTTAGTATCTGTATGAATAAGTGAATTGGTGTGTGTATAACTGTATAGGTGAGTAAGTGGCAGTGTGGTTGACTCTATGGGTGAGTGAGTAGGTGTGTGAGTAGCTCTATGAGTGTCTGACAGTGTATGAGTGGCTGTATGGGTGTATGAGTGGATATGTCAGTGGCTGCATTCGTGAGTGAGTGGTTGTATGAGTGGCTGTACGGGTGAGTGAGTGGATGTATGTGTAGACCTATGAATGAGTGAGTGGGTATGTAAGTACTGGTATGGGTGTGTCAATGGTTTTGAGAATGGTAGTGTGAAAGTTGGAGTGGGTGTATGAATGGTTACATGGGGGTGTAAGTGGGTGCGTCAGAGATTCTGTGGATGATTTCATCAGTGATGTCATTTGAAATGTCATCAGTGATGTCACTGACCATGTCATGAGTGATGTAATATGTGCGGTCATAAGCGGTGCATTGCTGGGGCGCGAGTTATAGTTAGCTCAGCTAAGTATAACTGCAGAATTTCTCTGGTTTTGTACGAGTCAAATGTCAGTGTAACTATAACATCCCTGTAACCTCTGGTTTTTTTCAGTGAATTTCTAAGGATTTTTTTATTCTATTTCCTAACTATAACGTTCCTGTATCCTTAGTTTTTTTCCAATTTCTAAGGTTTTTAAAAAAATTCTATTTCTTAACTAATGTCCATTTTTTTTGTAGGTGAACCTGTGAGATTTTCATACTTTCTTCCTATAATTGGATATTATACACCACTCTTTTTTTGATTTCATATGTCTTTATCAGAAAATATGTTAAACTGATTTTATTTTTAATAATTTTGTAAGTCGGCAGAACATTGCTGCATTTACAGTGGAGATTCTATCATCAGTAAATGTATTTCACCTACTGAAAAATGCACTTAAAGGCATTTTTTAAATAAAATGCAACTCTAAAAATTTAGTAAAATATTGTTTTAACTTTTTTTTCTGTGATCAATTCAGAAGAAAGCCACCTTTACCCCCCAAAAATTATATTCGCAACTACCGAAGTCATCGCGATAATGCCGGTAGTCGCGAAGAGCGCATGATTTATACAAAGTGCAAACATATCATCACATGGGCTGTATCTATAACAACAATCTGTATTTTGACATGCATGGAATTTATAGAAATGATAGAGTGCACTTTACAGATGAAGGAAACAGGGTGTTTCTAACTAACCTGAAACTCTGCATCTTATGTGTAGCAGCCATATACACATAACTAATGCAACGGCTCTTGTCAGAGCCACCCTAGTACCCAAAATATTCTGAAGTGTTTTTCTAAAGAGTTTTTTTCCCTTTAGTTTTTTGGATCTTCGCAACGATATCGCGATCTCTGAGAGCACGTCGCGGCAACGGAAAACAAAAGCAGACATTCAACGGCCACCAACACATCCAAATATATTATGAAAAAAAATTCATTCTGAACAGTGCACTACACATATTACTATATACATAATTCTTTCAAAGAATGTTTAAACCCATATTTTTGTACTAAGTTTCTTTTAAAACTATCTTTCAGACCTATTTTCCGTTTTTGCAGTTATTCGGGATGTTGTGATGACGTCGGGAACTGTGATGATCGTGCCTATTCCATAAAATGAAAGCACATACATGCACACACATTACAGTATTTTACACATTAGAGGTTTATTACTGTCCACTTCAAACTCATGTTTTTCTAGTGAATTTCTAGAACAACCATCTCTAAAACCTATTTTCTGTTTCTGTAGATCGCGACGACGTCGCGCATCGTGATCCCCGCAGTTACGCCGCGAAAGCGGAAAGCAAAAGCAGGATTGCAATAGCCACCACTACATTAAAAAATTATAACTATATCATTAATTCTAACCATCACAGTAGATAACTCAATATATAAATAACTCTATAAAAACATTTATCAGAATCTCAATATCTCTATAAGAATGCGCATTAGTGATTCACCAATATTCGCGGCGATGTTGATAGTCGTGACATCCCTGCGATGGTACACGGGGGGTCGTGCTACCGGTCGCAGCATTGTCGCGAATATCATGCGTGATTAAAAAATCAATTTTGAACACATAACTCCTATCACTAACACCTCCATTCCTCAACCATGAGGTCAGAGTATCTCCACCCTGACCCCTTATGTGGGCTTTCACACACATTTTCAGCCCCAGGAACCGTTCCCGATAGATAAAATGGTAGCCGCAACTTGCTATTCAGGTTGCGACCAGCCAATCAGAGCATTCCCGGTGGTGCGTGCATACGCGATTCATCATGAAACCTTCACGAAATAGCCACAGCCAGAGATATTACTATAATTTTAAACTTACATTTCTCACAAACTACTCGACGGATTTACACCAAGTAAGCAAAAGGCACTTCCTTGAACCGACATCTACCTCACTGCCAAATTTGGTGTTAGTCCGTTCACCAGCTCAGGTATATATTTCCATACGAAAAGTGTTTTTTGACTTGCCTATATCTTTATTGCTGTTTGACGAATCTTTACAAAATGTTTCCAAAAAACGTGACCCAGTGATTCTTGGAAAGTTTCAGGGGATCCATCAAGCGGGGGCTGAGAAAAAGAGGGAGTCAAAAAACATGCATTTCCCATGTTAATTACCGTAGGACTTTCAGACACGACTACAGCCCGAACTGCCAAACGTAATTAGACTAAATTTGGCAGAAAATTTGATATTCATCCAGAGAAGCGATTTTTAATGATTTGGTGTAAATCCGTTCAGTTGTTTTGGAAATGTTAGGGAACATCCAAATTTGTATATATAGGGAAGTGGATCCTCTGAGGAACCGACAGTCCCCGTGCTCATATCTGATTGCCTGTTAATTGTTAATTTGTGGAGGTTATTTTTAATACTAAGTGCACTACAATTTCTTCTGATCTATATTTAATTATTTTGTACTGTACACATTCTTTTTTTAAATAAATATACACAAATGCAGTTAATGTAAAGTATATGAAGTTTTTAATATAATTTAAGAATTTTCTTTTTTTTGTATAAAAAAATATTTTTTCTGTACCACAGTACCGTTGTGGATCCACCAGCAAACACTGACTACTACTCTATGGTTTTTAATCCCGATCACGTGATCAGAACGAATCTACGAGCCTGAAGCCATGGATTCACTGAAAACATTTTAGATTACTGCGAATGTGTACACCCCTCCATTGTCATTAATGACATCCGTGTGAATATATTTACAAGTACATATAACCCACCTTAAATCTGTTCTTCAAAAAAGTTATCCATTTTACAACTATCATGAATCCACAAATTTACGGACTGGATTCGCGAATTCACTCAAAAGCACTCCCAGACCATATCTTCTGATTGGATATATCTCACCCTAGCACATGAAAAACTACAGCCGAAAGCAGTTACTTCTCCAGTGAAGCCTCTAGGGGGATTGGAAACCAGTGGTGCTCTGCTTTTACACAATGGCTGAAGCTACATCATCTGTCAAAAATGAGCATACACAACCTGTTGAGGATGAGGAGGAAGACACACCACCTTGCAGAAAAGAAAATGATGCGAGGAAGTACTTTACTAGACCTCCTGGGGAAAAGCAGGTAACAGCAAAATATGTGCATTGCTTTATTTGAGGCAAGCCGTTATCTAGAGGCACTGCAAAGAAGTAGTCACATGGGATAAGTTCCATGTGGAAGCATCTAAAACAAATCATGAAAGGGTCTACAACCAGATAATGCGAGAGAAAGCACATGCAGCAGGGCAGTCAACCTTTACAGCAGGCTTGGAAGAACCATCATCAGCTGCAGTCATTACAATACCAGCTGTCTGCAAAGAATTGAGTGACATGGTTATTCACTGCGCAAAATGACACATGCTTGTCGCTATAAAAATGTCTTCTGTAGGTGCATTCTTGGATACAGTGAAGAAGCATAGCTGTTACTTTTGGGGTTTTTTTGGCTTCCAGTGACTATATAATGTTTATTGAAGACTGAAGCCAGCAGCTTCTTTGCATTTCGCGATCCTTACCCGTTTTACTAACTTGTTCAGTTTTTGTTAAAAAATAAAAAGAAGATTTTTTTAAAATACTGTATAAAAACCCTTCTAGAAAAAAACTGTTCTTTAAGAACCACCATCTTTTCAAACAAAGAGCTAACTGTGTTTTTAATGTGTCATTCTAGTATCGGTGTGAGAGTGGGTGTGTCAATGTTAGCATCATTGTATGCCTGGGTGTGCTACTTGATGCATTTGTGTTTGGCTGGGTGTGTCAGGATCTGCTTTGGTGTATGCATGGCCATGCCAGTGTCTGCAATAATGTATGCCCAGGTGTGTCAGTGTATACCTTAGTATCACCCTGGGTTTGTCACTGTATGTGCAAGTGTGTGTCTGGGTGTGTTATTGGATGCATTAGAGTTAGCTTACGTGTGTCAGTGTCTGTATTGGTATATGCCTGGATATATCAAAGTGTGCTTTGGTGTGTGCTTGGGTGTCAGTGTATGCATCAGTGTATACCTGATTGTCTTATTGGATGCATTAGTGTTTTGATGGGTGTATCGGTGTCTGCATTGTTGTATGCCTGGGTGTGTCAGTGTGTGCATCAATGTGTGCCTGGGTTTGTTATTGGATGCATTAGTGTTTGTTTGGCGATATCAGTGTCAGCATTGCTGTATGCCTGGGTATTTCAAAGTCTGCTTTTATAAGTGCCTAGGTGGGTCAATGCATGCGTCAGTGTCTTATTGGATGCATACATGCTTCATTCGGTGTGTCAGTATCTGTATTGGTGTATGCCTGGGTATATCAAAGTCTGCTTTGGTGTATGCCTGGGTGTGTCAGTGTATTCATCAGTGTATGCCTGGGTGTCTTATTGGATACATTAGTGTTTTGATTGGTGTGTCTGTGTCTGCATTGCTGTATGCTTGGGTTTGTCAGTGTCTGCATTGGTGAGTCCCTGGGTGTGTCAGTGTGTGTATCGGTATGTGCCTGGGTGTGGTATTGGATGCATTAGTGTTTGGCTAGGTGTGTTAGTGTCTGCATTGCTGTATGCCTGAGTGTGTCAGTGTCTGCATTGGTAAGTCTCATGGTATCTAAATGTATGCATCAGTGTGTGCCTGGGCTTGTTATTGGATGCATTAATTTTTGGATGACTGTGTCAGTGTCTGCATTGCTGTATGCCTGGGTGTGTCAGTGTTTGTATTGGGAAGTCTCTGGGTGTGTCAGTGTGAGCCTGGGGGTGTTATTCAATACATTAGTGTTTGGCTGGATGTGTGAATGCCTGTATCAGTGTGTAGTTGGGTGTGTCAGTGACTGTATCAATGTGTGTCTAGGTGTGTCAATGGCTGTATCAATGTGAACCTGTGTGTGTGAATACCTTCATCTGTGTGTACCTTGGTGTGTGTGTGTTTCTGTACTGATGTGTGCCTAGGTGTGTTAGTAACTGTAGCAAACTGTGTTTGGGTGTGCATCCTCAAAATCTAAAGTTATGGAACAACACTTCAAGAACTAATTAGTAAATTACATTACTCCAATAGATGGTGCAACTGACATGTATAAAAAGAAAAAATAGAAACATCTATTAGCTTTACAATTAACAGAATTTCAAAAGTAACTTACAATTTCAACAATGCATAAAGCCATAAATCAAAAAAATAACTAGACATCTCTCATACTGTAAAGTTATGTATTAATATAAATAAACATTTTATTTTCCCTTTTTTACTGTTCTCAGCTTCTTTACTCATACAACATAAACAATTTACTTTTTAAGCAGTCAACAAACTGCAAACAAGTTGCTACTTATCACATCTCTTTGAAAAAATAAAAGGGTAAGAAACGCCTTCTTAAAAAACAACAATAATTTTTACCAACATTTCAAAAGTACCCCACAAAATCCTCCCAGCAGTAGGGACACAGTTCTTGACTAATCCTGAATTTCAACCTGCACTCCTCTGGGCTTAATTCATACTTACTGACAAGGGCTGCCTTTATAGTGGGATACCTCAACCTCTTCCCCTTTTCTAGAGCCAGTACATTGTCTCTCCCATCACCATGAATATGACTCCAAAGGCACCCCTACAATCCTCCTCAGAGACCCTCTGAATCTCTACTGCCACTTCTTATGCCAGAAATAACCTGTCTATATCAACACTCTCCTTAGAGTCAGGCACCAAGTCTCTGATTATATTTACTCTTTCTTCTGCACTGGACACAGTAGCGGTGCTCTCACCATTTGTGCTAGACTCTAACAGTTTTTGGCCTTCAAGTACACCTCCTTGACACTCCAGCAAGCAAGACCCTTTTCTCCTCCAAGGCTCTCTTAGCCTCAGTTTTTCCTTCCTCTCCACCCAGCTGGGCCAGCTGCAGCCTCAGGTCCCACGCAGCCTGTCTGTTCTGTGAGGTCTTCAGGGGACTCAGTTTGGGAGGTAACAGTACTTCTTGCACCGTATCCAATAGAGAAGTCTCTCTCTCTCTGGGGGATCCCCTCTCTCCTCTTTACCCACTCATTTTTCCATTCCTCCCCCTCCTTCTGAACCCCCCCTTTTTCTCAGCCCCCGCTTGATGGATCACCCCGAAACCTTCAACACAGTAGCGGAAGTGAGCGGCAAACTAGCTTTAAAACTGTCACGAGGATTCCTCAAACGGCACTTAAGTTCTTAGCAAAACAAAAATGCTTTTTTTATGGAAACTAGGGGACTTATTATGATGGTGGTTGGACGAGCATCCAACCGTTATCGTTGCGGGATAGTAACCGCCCGACTAGTAGTTGGCATTTCCACCCGGCATGTTCCGATGCGACCGGCCTGTAGGTGGTCATAAACATGCCCTTTTCTATTGCGGCTCGTGCTGCGGCTCTTTTCCTGGTGACAGCACAAGCCGCAATAGAAAAGGGTATACTGCTAGGGGCCCCCAAAGTCCCTTTCCGGCTACCCTAACAGGTAGTCAGAAAGGGATATCCTAATCCCTACGGTGGGGCTTGAGCAGGCACCTCCCAATGTAGGGATTAGGAATACAATCGCCATCCTGTCGGAGGCGGTTATCTTTACCCCGCCTAACTCGCTCCGACTGCCGGCATAGATGTCGGTGGGACCACCAGAAATGGCTAAGGTGGCGGTTCTACCAACATCAGAATGAGGCCCTAGGCCTTAACTATAACTACCTACTTTTTAAGCGGTCATCATTGAACAGTGGAGAAAAACAATCATAAAGACTGCAGAAAAAAAACCAACACTGCATACAATTTCATTGCAATTAAGGAGCAATGTGCATTGCACTCACTACCTACAATTAAATAAACATAACACAACTTATTTAACTATTTACAAATACAGTTTTGTGCTCAACCACTTTAAACACATGCAGGCTTATCTTTATACCAGCAAGCACAAAAGAAATTGATTTCTGAATGCATTTTGGAATACCTTCATGGGAAAAGAAGATTATAGCCAAATATGTGCAGTGGTATTTGCTGCATACCGTACACATGCAGCACTGCCAAGAAGTATTCACATGGGACAAGTTTCAATTGGAAGCACTTAAAAACAATTCATGAAAGAGGGCACAACTGAATTATGCAGGAGAAATTAGATGCAGCAGAATTTTCCACGTCTCCAGCACCCTTGGAGAACCTTCATCAGCTGCAGTCATCACAATACCAGCAGCCCGTGAAGATTTCAATGAGATGGTTACTCACTGTGCAAAAAGCCATGGTTGTTGCTGTAAAAATGTGTTCTGTGGGACCATTTTCCCTTCTACTGTTCTCATGTTATATACTTGTGCACCACAAATGATGTACTATTAAAATAATCATTATTGAATAGTTGGGAGAAAAAAACATAAGATTGTAGTAAAGTAGTAAAAACAACTGCACACTATGTGTATGTAAGCAGATGTTTGCATGTGTAAACAGGTCTGTCACTGACTGTAGGGGTTTTTGAGTTGGTATGTGACAGTGTGTGGGTGTGTCAGTACCTTAAACACAAATGGCATGCACTCAAAATAACAGGTAGATTATTAATAACAGCAATTAATGTCCATAGTCAAATATAAGGAAATAAGTCAAAGTCTTCCCAAATGAAAAGAACAGTGGTCGTTTTTTTTATTGTACCTGTTATTTTGAGTGCAGGGCCATTTGTGTTCAATCTGTTTCAGTGGCTTGTATACCACCTTTTTGGGACGTATGGAGGTCACGTCCTGGGTCCATTGCACCTAGCTTTAATCATAATCATAGCCACGACACGTTGCAATGACTGGTGCAGGATTTCTTTGCCCTGACCTTCTCCCTTTTGCGTTTATGTATGAGTACCTGTATGGGGGTGTTTGTGACCATTAAGTCAAATTAATAATAAATATATTTACAATTTTACAAGTAGATTTTAACATATTAAAATACAATATAAACCAAACAAGCAACAAACAAACATAACATAGCTTATTTAACTATTTAAACAAATGCAGAAACACAGTCAAACTTGAACTTTTGATTAACAACTGTAGGACCCCAACCATGTACTTACAGTGCTGTTGTCTATTTACTTTACCTCTCCAAATTTGTAGACGGTAAGGAGTACGTCAGATTAGAAGTAAAACATTTTATAAAAAACACCTAATTTGACATGGAGACAGAAACTATTTAAAGAAACATGAAGAAGAATGTTTAGTAGTGGAGTAATACAGAATCTGGTATGAAAAATGAGGGACATTAAGACAAGAAGAGCAGCACTCAAACAAAAATAATATATTGAGAGTGTGGTTGATAAAGTGTTTGTTCTGAAGCACACACTATTTATTTTGATACTAAACAGAATGAAAACATTGGGTAAAACAGTGCTGTCTATGAAGACAAAAAGCAAAAAAAGGCTTATTAATAAAAGTAACTTTTGCAAAATGTTCAAAGGAGATTGGAAGCGTATATCTAGTACTGAGCATTTCTTTAATGAAGTTACTTACAAGACAATAAATTAGTGTATGCAGTTGAAACAACTGGCAGATGTTATGAAGTAAAAGACAGTAGCCCCATTGCAAAAGTGGAGATGGTTCCTAGAAATGTGGAGGAAGAGATAGGTGAAGAGGTACAAGGAAGGCGTAGACATGCTCCTGTGTATAAATGGGAGTGCAGTAGTATTTGTAGTATTTACCAGGAATCAATTGATACAGTAGGACCTGTCATGTAGTTCCTATATTACCCATACAGGATCTGCGCGTTCGGATAACATACACTGTAGGATTGGTGGCAGACTGGCTCTGAGCACCCCCACCGAGAATGTTAGCCTTTCTGTTTTAGCTAGCTCACAGTGGTGCCACTAGAATCTCCTCTTATCGGGGAGAGTATAGTTTCTGGGAACCTCAGAACATGAGAACCCTGATCCCCCAGGATCGTGGAAACAATATACTACTTTTTGCTCAGTCACTCGTGCTCACTTATTCGGTCTCAGAGAGTTACACAGAAGAAACAGTCGGGCGTGTTACAATAAGAATTTATTGCACAGTTGTTCTTCTAGTGTAAAATAGATGTGCTGCATCAACCGTTAGACAGTAGCAGATATATATGATTAGCAGTACAGTAAAAATAAAAGGATAGAATAGTTCTACCATCTTGCAATAATCATGGATACATACATGAATATAAAATGCATGATAAAAGTACCCGTACTCCTACGATGCCTATCTAGATGTACCTAAGTGCACCTAGCATGTGAGTAGGTGTGAAGCCAAGAATCCCTCTAGGATTTAGTCTAACCCCATTACCTGAAGTGAGAGAGTGTGGGACCCCATCCTGGTCTCGAGTTGGACACCCCGCGAGGGATGTGTTAGACCACTGTCAGCTGGAGCATCTGCATGCAGGAGCCTCAGCGTCTCTGGTCAGTGTGTCGGCCTGGAAGTCTCGGTTCCCTCTGCTAACCCTAGCAAGATGTGCTGTATTTATACAAAATGTATCTAGGGTTTCTTTGTCCCTTGTTTCTTGTATTAGCCATTGTTGGATTTGAGGATGACGTATGGGATGAACCTTGTACGTAGATAATATGCAGGTGGTGTAGCCCCTGCCTGGTTTCCAAGAACCCTCATGAATATTCATTCATACTGTATGAGTCCATTGATGGAGTTATAGGATGCTATTGTTCAGGGAAAACCCTCCGTCTGCGCCCAGGACTAGAACTAGGTAAAGGTTCAATCCTAAAGGCTCGTTACTGTGTAGAATAAGGGAGATAATGTAGGTGAAGGTGTATGATATTACCAGAGCCTATATTAGGGTACCTATATGAAAGATAACACCCACTCCTCTTCCAAAGAGTCAATAATGATAAAAATGCTAGCGAACTACTGTTTTTACTAGGTAGCAGTGCATAAAACTATCAGTGAGCTCCATAAAATATTGTCATTAAAACCATTTAAAAACAGTCTAATCGGGGGGAGAAAAAATTATTTTCGAAAGCTAGTATTGGAAATGTCACTTTAAGCCAAAGTCCTAGTTGAATTCGTTTTATATAAGCCGAACCACTACAAGTGTCAGAAGGCCATGCTTTTCCAGCGAAAGTGTCAATTTTAGGAAGTGTTCCAAATTTAGTTGAGTTTTGAAATCAAAAAGGAAAAATTCCGAATTCTTTCCCAGCACACGATGAGCCAATTATAGATTAAGTGTCCTGGCTGGGAGACGCAGCATCGTTGTTGCTTGCCGCTGCAGAGGACGGTCCCTGTAACACCTCGCAGAGTACGTCAATGGAGCACAGATGATATTCAGAACTGCCAATAGCTGGTGCAGAGGCAGCCGGTGCTGTAGTCGATACCTGAGTGCTAGTGGAAGAGCTAATGCTTAACCCAGTTGTAGTAAAAGGTACCTGCAGGTTCTCGAGGAATGCAGCCATCAGTATAGGAATACGCTGGGGACATTGCCGAGCATGGGACATCACTGGTTCCAGCCTGGTATTCAAGTCTGTAGGTGTGTCCGATGCAAATGTCAGACAGAGATCCAACACGCATTCTTCTCCGCAGAACAGGCATCGAAGAACAGTTAAGATGCAGTCCATCCAGACTGGTCTAAACGATAGAACCAAGAGGCGCTCAGTTCCCCCAGGAGAGGTGTGCCCAGATGTTGTACCATGCGTTCACGGTATTTGCGCTCCAGGAGTGCTTTTGCCATCTCGTTGGTGATTGGGCTGTCCATAGCGTAGCAGAAAAATGAGAATCAGGATACCTGCTATTGAGAGAAGGATCAGCGGAAGACCTCCAAAACGCTTACCAATACGGAGTGTATAAAGTTTGCATGGGTGAGTGTGTGCTTGTGTCAGTAACTGTATAGGTGAGTAAGTATGTGTTAGTATCTGTATGAATAAGTGAACTGGTGTGTGTATAACTGTATAGGTGAGTAAGTGGCAGTGTGGTTGACTCTATGGGTGAGTGAGTAGGTGTGTGAGTAGCTCTATGAGTGTCTGACAGTGTATGAGTGGCTGTATGGGTGTATGAGTGGATATGTCAGGGGCTGCATTCGTGAGTGAGTGGTTGTATGAGTGGATGTACGGGTGAGTGAGTGAGTGGATGTATGTGTAGACCTATGAATGAGTGAGTGGGTATGTAAGTACTGGTATGGGGGTTTCAATGGTTTTGAGAATGGTAGTGTGAAAATTGGAGTGGGTGTATAAATGGTTATATGGGGGTGTAAGTGGGTGCGTCAGAGATTCTGTGGATGATGTCATCAGTGATGTCATTTGAAATGTCATCAGTGATGTCACTGACCATGTCATGAGTGATGTAATATGTGCGGTCATAAGCGGTGCATTGCTGGGGCGCGAGTTATAGTTAGCTCAGCTAAGTATAACTGCAGAATTTCTCTGGTTTTGTACGAGTCAAATGTCAGTGTAACTATAACATCCCTGTAACCTCTGGTTTTTTTCAGTGAATTTCTAAGGATTTTTTATTCTATTTCCTAACTATAACGTTCCTGTATCCTTAGTTTTTTTTCCAATTTCTAAGGTTTTTAAAAAAATTCTATTTCTTAACTGTAATGTCCATTTTTTTGTAGGTGAACCTGTGAGATTTTCATACTTTCTTTCTATAATTGGATATTGTGTATTATATTTAATATAATACACCACTCTTTTTTGTCTTTATCAGAAAATATGTTAATAACTGATTTTATTTTTAACAATTTTGTAAGTCGGCAGAACATTGTTGCATTTACAGTGGAGATTCAATCATCAGTAAATGTATTTCACCTACTGAAAAATGCACTTAAAGGCATTTTTTAAATAAAATGTAACTCTAAATATTTAGTAAAATATTGTTTTAACTTTTTTCTTTGATCAATTCAGAAGAAAGCCACCTTTACCCCCAAAAATTATATTCGCAACTGACGAACTCATCGCGATAATGCCGGTAGTCGCGAAGAGCGCATGATTTATACAAAGTTCAAACATATCATCAAATGGGCTGTATCTATAACAACAATCTGTATTTTGACATGCATGGAATTTATAGAAATGATAGAGTGCACTTTACAGATGAAGGAAACAGGGTGTTTCTAACTAACCTGAAATTCTGCATCTTATGTGTAGCAGCCATATACACATAACTAATGAAACGGCTCTTGTCAGAGCCACCCTAGTACCCAAAATATTGTGAAGTGTTTTTCTAAAGAGTTTTTTTCCCTTTAGTTTTTTGGATCTTCACAACGATATCGCGATCTCTGAGAGCACGTCGCGGCAACGGAAAACAAAAGCAGACATTCAACGGCCACCAACACATCCAAAAACATTATGAAAAAAAATTCATTCTGAACAGTGCACTACACATATTACTATATACATACTTCTTTCAAAGAATGTTTAAACCCATATTTTTGTACTAAGTTTCTTTTAAAACTATCTTTCAGACCTATTTTCTGTTTTTGCAGTTATTCGGGATGTCGTGATGACGTCGGGAACTGTGATGATCGTGCCTATTCCATAAAATGAAAGCACATACATGCACACACATTACAGCATTTTACACATTAGAGGTTTATTACTGTCCACTTCAAATTCATGTTTTTCTAGTGTATTTCTAGAACAACCATCTCTAAAACCTATTTTCTGTTTCTGTAGATCGCGACGACGTCGCGCATCGCGATCCCCGCAGTTACGCCGCGAAAGCGGAAAGCAAAAGCAGGATTGCAATAGCCACCACTACATTAAAAAATTATAACTATATCATTAATTCTAACCATCACAGTAGATAACTCAATATATAAATAACTCTATAAAAACATTTATCAGAATCTCAATATCTCTATAAGAATGCGCATTAGTGATTCACCAATATTCGCGGCGATGTTGATAGTTGTGACATCCCCGCGATGGTACACGGGGGGTCGTGCTACCGGTCGCAGCATTGCCGCAAATTTCATGCGTGATTAAAAAAATCAATTTTGGACACATAACTCCTATCACTATCACCTCCATTTCTCAACCATGGGGTCAGAGTATCTCCACCCTGACCCCTTATGTGGGCTTTCACACACATTTTCAGCCCCGGGAACCATTCCCGATAGATAAAATGGTAGAGTCAACTTTCTATTCAGGTAGCTACCAGCCAATCAGAGCATTCCCGTTGGTGCGTGCATTCGCGATTCATCATGAAACCTTCACGAAATAGCCACAGCCAGAGATATTACTATAATTTTAAACTTACATTTCTCACAAACTACTCAACGGATTTACACCAAGTAAGCAAAAGGCACTTCTTTGAACCGACATCTACCTCACTGCCAAATTTGGTGTTAGTCCGTTCAGCAGCTCAGGCTGTAAAGGTGGCTAAATGTTACTATGGGAATTAACATTATGAACACAACCTTATTTTGTGCCCCAAATTATCGATCCTCACTGCACAGATCACCCCCAAACTCTCCCAATCAATAGTACCAACAGTGACACTTTTTTGGCAAAATTTCATACAGATTGGTCAAACGACGCCAAATGCTTAAATGCTTTTCCTATGGAAACTAGGTCCCAACTATAACTATCTAATGGCGCCCACCAGTAGGATATATATATATATATATTATCTACTGGCGGTCGCCAGTAGATAGTTATAGTTAGGACCTATTTTCCATAGGAAATCCGCGACATTCTATTTGAAATAACTCTTGCGTCGGTTGACGAATCTTTGCGAAATTTTCAAACTTTATGGCCCGCTCCGGTCCGCTCCTACCCTGAAAGTCTCAGGGTGATTCGTCAAGCGGGGGCCGAGGAAAAAGGGGGTCCCAAAACGTGTTTTCCCCATTCATTTTCCCATAGGAAACTTTAGACACGGCTACAGCCCGAACTGCTGAACGGAATTACACCAAATTTGGCAAAGAGGTAGTTCTTGGTTCAGAAAGAACCCTTTTTGTTAAATGGTGTAAATCCATTCAGTAGTTGTGGAGAAATTAAAAAATAATAGTCAAAAATCAATTTCCCATAGGAAACTTTATGCAAGGCTACAGCCCGAACTGCTGAACGGAATTACACCAAATTTGGCAAAGAGGTAGTTCTTGGTTCAAAAGAACCCTTTTGTTAAATGGTGTAAATCCGTTCAGTAGTTGCTGAGAAAATCAAAAGTAAAAACACATATATATCTGGGCGGAGCCTAACCACACATGTCATCGTGAGATCTGATTGGCTGTCAGCACTTCATCCTGGAATTGCTGGCAGCCATCTTGGGACCAATATAAATGATAGTACCCCATTGAAATGCATTGTAGTGAATTGAAGATTTTGAGGGTTACCAAAAGGAGAACTATAAAGGGTGATAACAGACTTTAGTTACATTAGAATTCATTTGTTGATGGTACCATACTAATTTCAGGAATTGTGGTGTGTTCTAAGGTGATTTTACCCTGTGAAAAACCTTCTGCTGGGATATCATGAATCATGTTTGAGAGAAACTATTTTCACATGCTTGTCCCATACAGTTTTGGAAGGTGCTCCAGAAGCTAAAATGAGAGCATATTTTCTGTAAATTCACATTATCTTTCTCAGTCATGTGAGAATGAAGTCTGACATTCTCAGTAAAACATGTACATCCAACAAGGGCAGAGACTGTCAGTTGATTCCTTTGTGTTCTACTGCAGCTTCCCAGAGTGTTCTAAAGAACAACTAGAGTGCTAACAGCCTTACTTATGACAAAAGTATGGCACACCTGAAGCCATCTTGATTGGAATAAACTGGTAACACTTAAAACATTTAATTTAAAAAGGAACAAAATGATGGGGTTCATCTTGTCATAGAAATTATGGTTAGTGCTCTGGAAAGAAAAATTAGGACATGTTTCAAGTGTGATCTCAAATATCTTCCTGTTATATTTCAACAGGAGCAGCCTGTCAGTTGATGCCTTTGTGTTCTACTGCAGCTTCCCAGAGTGTTCTAAAGAACAAATAGAGCGCTAACAGTCTTACTTATGACAAACGTATGGCACACCTGAAGCCATCTTGATTGGAATAAACTGGTAACACTTAAAACATTTAATTTAAAAGGAACAAAATGATGGGGTTCATTTTGTCATAGAAATTATGGTTAGTGCTGTAGAAAGAAAAATTAGGACATGTTTCAAGTGTGATCTCAAATATCTTCCTGTTATAATTCAACAGGAGCAGCCTGTCAGTTGATGCCTTTGTGTTCTACTGCAGCTTCCCAGAGTGTTCTAAAGAACAACTAGAGCGCTAACAGTCTTACTTATGACAAAAGTATGGCACACCTGAAGCCATCTTGATTGGAATAAACTGGTAACACTTAAAACATTTAATTTAAAAGGAACAAAATGAGGGGGTTCATTTTGCCATAGAAATTATGGTTAGTGCTGTAGAAAGAAAAATTAGGACATGTTTTAAGTGAGATCTCAAATATCTTCCTGTTATATTTCAACAGGAGCAGCCTGTCAGTTGATGCCTTTGTGTTCTACTGCAGCTTCCCAGAGTGTTCTAAAGAACAACTAGAGTGCTAACAGCCTTACTTATGACAAAAGTATGGCACACCTGAAGCCATCTTGATTGGAATAAACTGGTAACACTTAAAACATTTAATTTAAAAAGGAACAAAATGAGGGGTTCATTTTGCCATAGAAATTATGGTTAGTGCTGCAAAAAGAAAATTTAGTGCATGTTTTAAGTGAGATCTCAAATCCTCTTCTATTTCATTAGAAAATTCTGACATGCAGACTGAAACAATCACTTTCAATACCAGCAGTAGACTTCCAGTTAACTCCTTGGTGAGCAGTAGCTTTACTACAGTGATCTAATGAACAACTAGAGTAATAACATTCTGAATTTATGGCAAATGTGTGACACATCTGAATGCCTTCTTGATGGAATCAAAGTAAAAAACTGAAAGCATTTCCTACTGAGGACACTGGAGGAAATTAGGAAACGTCATAACAAAGAAGTCTTCCAAGATGGCCACCAGTGAAAAAAGAGCCCAAATGTAGCACAAATATTACCCAGATGTAGCCCACATATAGCCCAATGACAAAAGTGTGCAAAACACTTTTTATTTTTAGTTTTTGCAGTTTTATGTAGTGCAGACTGGTCAGGTATTGGAGCGTTGCATCTTAAAACATGACCCCCTACACTACAAAAACACCACTGCACTACACTAAACCCTAAAACACTACCCCAGCACGACCCCCTACACTACACAAGCACCACTGCACTATCCTAAACCCTAAAACACTACCCCCAGCATGACCCCCTACACTACACAAACACCACTGCACTACCCTAAACCCTAAAACACTACCCCAACACCACTGCACTAACCTAAATCCTAAAACACTACCCCAGCACGACCCCTACACTACCCAAACACCACTGCACTACCCTAAAACATGACCCCCTACACTACACAAAGACCACTGCACTACCCTAAACCCTAAAACACTACCCCCAGCACGACCCCCTACACTACACAAGCACCACTGCACTACCCTAAACCCTAAAACACTACCCCCAGCACGACCCCCTACACTACACAAACACCACTGCACTACCTTAAACCCTAAAACACTACCCCCAGCACGACCCCCTACACTACCCAAACACCACTGCACTAACCTAAATCCTAAAACACTACCCCAGCACGACCCCTACACTACCCAAACACCACTGCACTACCCTAAAACATGACCCCCTACACTACACAAACACCACTGCACTACCCTAAACCCTAAAACACTACCCCCAGCACGACCCCCTACACTACACAAGCACCACTGCACTACCCTAAACCCTAAAACACTACCCCCAGCACGACCCCCTACACTGCCCGAACACCACTGCACTGCCCTAAACCCTGAAACACCAGCCCCTGCATGACCCCCTACACTGCCCGAACACCACTGCACTGCCCTAAACCCTGAAACACATACCCTAGCACGACCCCTACACTGCCCGAACACCACTGCACTGCCCTAAACCCTGAAACACCACCCCTTCACGACCCCTACACTGCCCGAACACCACTGCACTGCCCTAAACCCTGAAACACCACCCCAGCATGACCCCTACACTGCCCAAACACCACTGCACTGCCCTAAACCCTGAAACACTACCCCCAGCAAGACCTCTTACACTGCCCGAACACCACTGCACTGCCCTAAACCCTGAAACATCACCCCCAGCAAGACCCCCTACACTGCCCGAACACCACTGCCCTAAACCCTGAAACACCACCCCCAGCATGACCCCCTACACTGCCCGAACACCACTGCACTGCCCTAAACCCTGAAACACCACCCCCAGCACGACCCCCTACACTGCCCGAACACCACTGCACTGCCCTAAACCCTGAAACACCACCCCTGCACGACCCCCTACACTGCCCGAACTCCACTGCACTGCACTAAACCCTGAAACACCATCCCCAGCACGACCCCCTACACTGCACCGAACACCACTGCACTGCCCTAAACCCTGAAACACTACCCCCAGCAAGACCCCCTACACTGCCCGAACACCACTGCACTGCCCTAAACCCTGAAACATCACCTCCAGCAAGACCCCCTACACTGCCCGAATACCACTGCCCTAAACCCTGAAACACCACCCCCAGCAAGACCCCCTACACTGCCCGAACACCACTGCACTGCCCTAAACCCTGAAACACCAGCCCCAGCACGACCCCTACACTGCCCGAACACCACTGCACTGCCCTAAACCCTGAAACACCACCCCTGCATGACCCCCTACACTGCCCGAACACCACTGCACTAAACCCTGAAACACCACCCCCAGCACGACCCCCTACACTGCCCGAACACCACTGCACTGCCCTAAACCCTGAAACACCACCCCCAGCACGACCCCCTACACTGCCCGAACACCACTGCACTGCCCTAAACCCTGAAACACCACCCCCTGCACGACCCCCTACACTGCCCGAACTCCACTGCACTGCACTAAACCCTGAAACACCATCCCCAGCACGACCCCCTACACTGCACGAACACCACTGCACTGCCCTAAACCCTGAAACACTACCCCCAGCAAGACCCCCTACACTGCCCGAACACCACTGCACTGCCCTAAACCCTGAAACATCACCTCCAGCAAGACCCCTACACTGCCCGAATACCACTGCCCTAAACCCTGAAACACCACCCCCAGCAAGACCCCCTACACTGCCCGAACACCACTGCACTGCCCTAAACCCTGAAACACCAGCCCCAGCACGACCCCTACACTGCCCGAACACCACTGCACTGCCCTAAACCCTGAAACACCACCCCCTGCATGACCCCCTACACTGCCCGAACACCACTGCACTAAACCCTGAAACACCACCCCCAGCACGACCCCCTACACTGCCCGAACACCACTGCACTGCCCTAAACCCTGAAACACCACCCCCTGCACGATCCCCTACACTGCCCGAACACTACTGCACTGCCCTAAACCCTGAAACACCTCCCCCAGCACGACCCCCTACACTGCCCGAACACCACTGCACTGCCCTAAACCCTGAAACAACACCCCCAGCATGACACCCTACACTGCCTGAACACCACTGCACTGCCCTAAACCATGAAACACCAGCCCCAGCACGACCCCCTACACTGCCCGAACACCACTGCACTGCCCTAAACCCTGAAACACCACCCCCAGCACGACCCCCTACACTGCCCGAACACCACTGCACTGCCCTACACCCTGAAACACCAGCCCCAGCACGACCACCTACACTGCCCGAACACCACTGCACTGCCCTAAACCCTGAAACAACACCCCCAGCATGACCCCCTACACTGCCCGAACACCACTGCACTGCCCTAAACCCTGAAACACCACCCCCAGCACGACACCCTACACTGCCCGAACACCACTGCACTGCCCTAAACCATGAAACACCAGCCCCAGCATGACCCCCTACACTGCCCGAACACCACTGCACTGCCCTAAACCCTGAAACACCACCCCCAGCACGACCCCCTACACTGCCCGAACACCACTGCACTGCCCTAAACCCTGAAACACCAGCCCCAGCAGACCGCCTACACTGCCCGAACACCACTGCACTGCCCTAAACCCTGAAACACCAGCCCCAGCACGACCGCCTACACTGCCCGAAAAACACTGCACTGCCCTAAACCCTGAAACACCAGCCCCAGCACGACCCCCTACACTGCCCGAACACCATTGCACTACCCTAAACCCTCAAACACCAGCCCCAGCACGACCCCCTACACTGCCCGAACACCACTGCACTGCCCTAAACCCTGAAACACCAGCCCCAGCAAGACCCCCTACACTGCCCGAACACCACTGCACTGCCCTAAAGCCTGAAACATCAACTCCAGCAAGACCCCCTACACTGCCTGAACACCACTGCCCTAAACCCTGAAACACCACCCCCTACACTGCACAAACAACACTGCACTGCCCTAAACCCTGAAACACCACCTCCAGCAAAACCCCCTACACTGCCTGAACACCATTGCTCTGCCCTAAATCCTGAAACACTAGCCCCAGCACGACCCCCTACACTGCCCAAACACCACTGCACTGCCCTAAACCCTGAAACACCACACCCAGCACGACCCCCTACACTGCCCGAACACCACTGCACTGCCCTAAACCCTGAAACACCAGCCCCAGCAAGACCCCCTACACTGCCCGAACACCACTGCACTGCCCTAAACCCTGAAACATCAACTCCAGCAGGACCCCCTACACTGCCTGAACACCACTGCCCTAAACCCTGAAACACCACCCCCTACACTGCACGAACACCATGGCACTGCCCTAAACCCTGAAACACCAGCCCCAGCACGACCACCTACACTGCCCGAACACCACTGCACTGCCCTAAACCCTGAAACACCAGCCCCAGCACAACCCCCTACACTGCCCGAACACCACTGCACTGCCCTAAACCCTGAAACACCACCCCTCAGCATGACACCCTACACTGCCCGAACACCACTGCACCGCCCTAAACCCTGAAACACCACCCCCAGCACGACCCCCTACACTGCCCGAACACCACTGCACTGCCCTAAACCCTGAAACACCACCCCCTGCATGACCCCTACACTGCCCGAACACCACTGCACTGCCCTAAACCCTGAAACACCACCCCCTGCAGCACCCCTACACTGCCCGAACACCACTGTACTGCCCTAAACCCTAAAACACCACCCCCAGCATTACCCCCTACACTGCCCAAACACCACTGCACTGTCCTAAACCCTAGAACACTACCCCCAGCACAACCCCCTACACTACCCGAACACCACTGCACTACCCTAAACCCTAAAATACTACGCCCAGCACAACCCCCTACACTACCCGAACACGACTGCACTGCCCTAAACCCTCAAACACTCCCCCAGCACGACCCCTACACTACCCGAACACCACTGCACTGCCCTAAACCCTAAAACACTCCCCGAGCACGACCCCTACACTACCCGAACACCACTGCACTGACCTAAACCCTAAAACACTCCCCCAGCACGACCCCCTACACTACCCAAACACCACTGCACTGCCCTAAACCCTAAAACACTACCCACCGCATGACCCCCTACACTACCCAAAGACCACTGCACTACCCTAAACCCTAAAACACGACATCCTACACTACACAAACACCACTGCACTACCCTAAACCCTAAAACACTACCCCCTACACTACACAAACACCACTGCACTACCCTAAACCCTAAAAAACTACCCCCAGCATGAACCCCTACACTACCCAAACACCACTGCACTACCCTAAACCCTAAAAAACTACCCCCAGCAGTACCCCTACACTACCCAAACACCACTGCACTACCCTAAACCCTAAAACACTACCCCCTACACTACCCAAACACCACTGCACTACCCTAAACCCTAAAACACTCCCCCCAGCACGACTCCCTACACTACCCAAACACCACTGCACTACCCTAAACCCTAAATCTACCCCCAGCATGACCCCCTACACTACACAAACACCACTGCACTACCCTAAACCCTAAAACCCTACCCCCAGCACGACCCTCTTCACTACCTAAACACAACTGCACAATTTGTTACAGGCGTTGCAACGTAGGCCTGTGGTGCTTACTGGAAGTACCTAGTGGGCTAGTTGGCCCCCAGGGACCCTCAGGATTCAAGGTGACCTAATCCCCCAACTTAAAACGCACCACGGGGCACGTTTGCACAGTGGTGAAGGGAGGGGGCGGGGCCTCAGGTGACATGTGCGCAAACACGCCCTGTGGTGCGTTTTAAGTTGGGGAATTAATTCCCTTTGAATCCTGAGGGACCCTGGGGGCCAACTAGCCCACCAGGTACCTTGGGTAAGCACAACAGAGTTGCGTTGCAGAGAGGTGAAAAAAGGTGCGGGGCCTCGGAACGCCTCTCTGCAACTCAGCTCTGTGGTCCTAACTGTAGGTACCTGGGGGCTAGTTGGGCCCCAGGGACCCTCAGAATTCAAGGGGACTTAATCCCGCAACTTAAAACGCACCACGGGGTGCGTTTGCACACATGTCACCTCAGGCCCCCCTCCCTTCACCACTGTGCAAACGCGCCCTGTAGCGCGTTTTAAGAGGTAGTTTTAATCCCCCTGCCCTATTATGTACTAGGGACTTGCAGAGGAGGTCATGCTAATCACAGGGGTACCCCAACGCATAGTGTTCCCTAGTGTATGTAGGTGTTTTCACTGTATTCTAAGTGTCTTTTAGCATAACACTGGCTCTGGTTAGTCAGAGTCAGTTACCACCAGTACCCGTCTGAAAAGTTGTGGGCACAGGATGATTTTGCAACAAGGCCTCTTTCTGCTCCTCTGTTGGTTCTTTCTGCACATCTTTTGCTTCTTTCTGTGCGTTTTTTCTTCTTTCTTCACATGTCCTACCTCTGTAGGCATAGTTAGAAACTAGCATTTAAAAAAACCTTTGAAATTCACTTAAAAATCATAGGTTTCAGGCACGTTATAGTTAGAAATTAGCATTTAAAAAAACTTTGAAATTCACAGAAAAAACCATAGGTTTCAGACACGTTATAGTTAGAAATTAGCATTTAAAAAACCTTTGAAATTCACTAAAAAAACCATAGGTTTTAGGGACAGTTATAGTTAGTTGGACATTTCACTCGTACAAAACCATAGAAATTCCCCCGTTATAGTTAGTTCAGCTAACTATAACTCGCGCCCACAATGCACTGCTGATGACGTCACATATTACATCACTCATGACATGGTCAGTGACATCACTGATGACATCACTGATGACATCTCAAATGACATCACTGATGACATCATCCATGTGATAATTTCATGCATCTTCTCACACCCTGATATAACTTTTGATACACCCACTCTAAATTACAGACTGCCATTCTCAAAACCATAGACACTCCAACACCAAAAACTACATACCCACTCACTGATTCTTAGGTCTACACACACATCCACTCACTCACCCGTACAGTCACTCATACTTAGTCACTCAGTACAGGACTATCATATGCACTCATACACCTATATAAACACTCACACACCGCCACTCATCCATAGAGGTACTCACACACCTAGTCAGTCATGCAAAAACTTAATCACACACCCATTTACTCACCTATACAGTTATACACACACCAGCTCACTTACTCATACAAATACTAGCACATTCTTACGCTCTTAAACAATCACTGATACAAGTACACACTCATCCATACAGCCACTCTCACAATCACACACTCTCACTTATAGCCATTTATATACTCCAACACACATATATACTGCCTTTCACATATGTAGTTACTCACACATGTACCACTGAGATATACATTCAATCACTAACACACCCATACACACACTCACCCACCCATACAGTCCATCACAGATGCTCTCTTGAAACCATGCACCCAGTGAATCACCAACTCACACATCTATGCACAGAGTCACACACACCCCACCCACACAAACACTCAGGCACCCATACAGATACTCAGACAATCACTCAATAACCCATGTAGACACTCATGTAGCTATTCAGAAAGCCATGCAGCCGCTTACAAACCAACAGACAGACGGATACAGACATTCACACAGTTTAGTCACTAACCCATGCATTCAGTAAGATACATTTAATCACTCACTTGTAGAGTCAGTCACTCACGTACTAAATCATCCATTCAGACACTTATACACCCACTCATTCTTCAATACGCCTTTCCCTATATATATTAAACATATTTAAACTTTACAGAAACACACAGTCACTGGATGATGTCATCAGTGATGTCATCAGTGATGTCATTTGAGATGTCATCAGTGATGTCACTGACCATGTCATGAGTGATGTAATATGTGACGTCATCAGCAGTGCATTGCGGGGCGCGAGTTATAGTTAGCTGAACTAACTATAACGGGGAATTTCTATGGTTTTGTACGAGTGAAATGTCCAACTAACTATAACTGTCCCTAAAACCTATGGTTTTTTCAGTGAATTTCAAAGGTTTTTAAATGCTAATTTCTAACTATAACGTGTCTGAAACCTATGGTTTTTTCAGTGAATATATATATATATATATGTTTCCAAAATTCGCTTCAGCAAATGAGGCCGCACTCCGATGGAGGTAAGAAACATCTTTATTTATTAAAACAGACAGCTTCCCCTCCCGTATTAATGTCCTTTGGCCTGACGCGTTTCAATGGATTTTCCCATCTTCTTCAGAGGCCGTCGTGAGCAGGTATTGTTTCGTGCGTGACCCGCCGCCCCTGCATGCTCATTAAATACTTTTGATTGGCCTCCGGTGTGCCGATTATTGTCATTGCTATTGCATGCTGGGCAGCGTAGTTTGAAATATGCACCACTTGCACCCTCCAGTGGGTTTCTTGCTCACGATTCAATTCAGGACCATTTCTGCAGCCCATATTGAGCCTCTGGAGGAGACTCTGTCTGTTTGCTTAATGGTCTCCAACGCCCAATTTCAAAGATGATCTCCTCTCTGAGCGGTCCCGACATCTTTTCTTCGGGCGGTGCGTCGCCCCTACGGCCTGAGGCACGCCGTAACACATGTTTCCAAAATTCGCTTCAGCAAATGAGGCCGCACTCCGATGGAGGTAAGAAACATCTTTATTTATTAAAACAGGCAGCTTCCCCTCCCGTATTAATGTCCTTTGGCCTGACGCGTTTCAATGGATTTTCCCATCTTCTTCAGAGGCCGTCGTGAGCAGGTATTGTTTCGTGCGTGACCCGCCACCCCTGCATGCTCATTAAATACCTTTGATTGGCCTCCGGTGTGCCGATTATTGTCATTGCTATTGCATGCTGGGCAGCGTACTTTGAAATATGCACCACTTGCACCCTCCAGTGGGTTTCTTGCTCACGATTCAATTCAGGACCATTTCTGCAGCCCATATTGAGCCTCTGGAGGAGACTCTGTCTGTTTGCTTAATGGCCTCCAACGCCCAATTTCAAAGAGGATCTCCTCTCTGAGCGGTCCCGACATCTTTTCTTCGGGCGGTGCATCGCCCCTACGGCCTGAGGCACGCCGTAACACATGTTTCCATATATATATTTTTCCATACGAAAAGTGTTTTTTGACTTGCCTACATCTTTATTGCCGTTTGACGAATCTTTACAAAATGTTTCCAAAAAACGTGACCCAGTGATTCTTGGAAAGTTTCAGGGGATCCATCAAGCGGGGGCAGAGAAAAAGAGGGAGTCAAAAAACATGCGTTTCCCATGTTAATTACCGTAGGACTTTCAGACACGACTACAGCCCAAACTGCCAAACGTAATTAGACTACATTTGGCAGAAAATTTGATATTCATCCAGAGAATCGATTTTTAATGATTTGGTGTAAATCCGTTCAGTTGTTTTGGAAATGTTAGGGAACATCCAAATTTGTATATATAGGGAAGTGGATCCTCTGAGGAACCGACTGTCCCCGTGCTCATATCTGATTGCCTGTTAATTGTTAATTTGTGGAGGTTATTTTTAATACTAAGTGCACTACAATTTCTTCTGATCTATATTTAATTATTTTGTACTGTACACATTCTTTTTTTTTAATAAATATACACAAATGCAGTTAATGTAAAGTATATGAAGTTTTTAATGTAATTAAAGAATTTTCTTTTTTTTGTATAAAAAAATATTTTTTCTTACCGTTGTGGATCCACCAGCATACACTGACTACTACTCTATGGTTTTTAATCCCGATCATGTGATCAGAACGAATCAACGAGCCTGAATCCATGGATTCACTGAAAACATTTTAGATTACTGCGAATGTGTACACCCCTCCATTGTCATTAATGACTTCAGTGTGAACATATTTACAAGTACATATAACCCACCTTAAATCTGTTCTCCAAAAAAGTTACCCATTTTACAACTATCATGAATCCACAAATTTACGGACTGGATTCGCAAAATCACTCAAAAGCACTCCCATACCATATCTTCTGATTGGATATATCCCACCCTAGCACATGAAAAACTACAGCCAAAAGCAGTTACTTCTCCAGTGAAGCCTCTAGGGGGATTGGGAACCAGTGGTGCTCTGCTTTTACACAATGGCTGAAGCTACATCATCTGTCAAAAATGAGCATCCACAACCTGTTGAGGATGAGGAGGAAGACACACCACCTTGCAGAAAAGAAAATGATGCGTGGAAGTACTTTACTAGACCTTCTGGGGAAAAGCAGGTAACAGCAAAATATGTGCATTGCTATATTTGAGGCAAGCCGTTATCTAGAGGCACTGCAAAGAAGTAGTCACATGGGATAAGTTCCATGTGGAAGCATCTAAAACAAATCATGAAATGGTCTACAACCAGATAATGCGAGAGAAAGCAGATGCAGCAGGGCAGTCAACCTTTACAGCAGGCTTGGAAGAACCATCATCAGCTGCAGTCATTACAATACCAGCTGTCTGCAAAGAATTGAGTGACATGGTTATTCACTGTGCAAAATGCCACATGCTTGTCGCTATAAAAATGTCTTCTGTAGGTGCATTCTTGGATACAGTGAAGAAGCATAGCTGTTACTTTTGGGGTTTTTTTGGCTTCCAGTGACTATATAATGTTTATTGAAGACTGAAGCCAGCAGCTTCTTTGCATTTCGCGATCCTTACCCGTTTTACTAACTTGTTCAGTTTTTATTAAAAAAATAAAAAGAAGATTTTTTTAAAAACTGTTAAAAAACCCTTCTAGAAAAAAACTGTTCTTTAAGAACCACCATCTTTTCAAACAAAGAGCTAACTGTGTTTTTAATGTGTCATTCTAGTATCGGTGTGAGAGTGGGTGTGTCAATGTTAGCATCATTGTATGCCTGGGTGTGCTACTTGATGCATTTGTGTTTGGATGGGTGTGTCAGGATCTGCTTTGGTGTATGCATGGCCATGCCAGTGTCTGCATTAATGTATGCCCAGGTGTGTCAGTGTATACCTTAGTATCACCCTGGGTTTGTCACTGTATGCGCAAGTGTGTGTCTGGGTGTGTTATTGGATGCATTAGAGTTAGCTTACTTGTGTCAGTGTCTGTATTTGTATATGCCTGGATATATCAAAGTGTGCTTTGGTGTGTGCTTGTGTGTGTCAGTGTATGCATCAGTGTATACCTGATTGTCTTATTGGATACATTAGTGTTTTGATTGGTGTGTCTGTGTCTGCATTGCTGTATGCTTGGGTTTGTCAGTGTCTGCATTGGTAAGTGGGTGTGTCAGTGTGTGTATCGGTATGTGCCTGGGTGTGTTATTGGATGCATTAGTGTTTGGCTAGGTGTGTCAGTGTCTGCATTGCTGTATGCCTGAGTGTGTCAGTGTCTGCATTGGTAAGTCTCATGGTATCTCAGTGTATGCATCAGTGTGTGCCTGGGCTTGTTATTGGATGCATTAATTTTTGGATGACTGTGTCAGTGTCTGCATTGCTGTATGCCTGGGTGTGTCACTTTCGAGCGCCGTGAGGGGAACGGCCCAACAGTTTCTTGGATTCCTGCCGTGAGGGGAACGGCTCTTTTAAAACTACAAATCCCTGCAGCCCTGCGGCGGTGCAAGCCTGTGACACTGCAAACCGCGCCCGGAGGCGCGATAAAATCGCTGGTGGCCCCCCGCAGCGCGGGACGCCACGCTTCACTTTCGAGCGCCTTGAGGGGAACGGCCCAACAGTTTCTTGGATTCCTGCTGTGAGGGGAACGGCTCTTTTAAAACTACAAATCCCTGCAGCCCTGCGGTGGTGCAAGCCCGTGACGCTGCAAACCGCGCCCGGAGGCGCAATAAAATCGCTGGTGGCCCCCCGCAGCGCGGGATGCGCGCGGGCTGTGCCCGGGCAAAGCCCGGGCCAAGGGCGGGCCCGTCCTGTGCCCGTCATCGGCAGGGCAGGGCCATCCCCCTTTTCATCTGCAATTGTGGCCTTTTGTGTAGGCTCTGGAGTTCGCATACAGGTACTGTTTGGTCTGGGTTAGAACTGCTTTCCTTTCCTCAGACGGCTGCAAGTTCAAGTATTGTAGTGCCATTTGGACACTTTTCAAAGTATTTTAGCCTGATGATCGAGGAGTACTTATAGTACTTATACTAAATTTGGCTAAGCCTCTATCTTATGAGCCAGGATTCCGTATTGTACATGGATTGTATTTTAGCGTTCCTACAATGATTGTTTTTTTTTTTAAATATGATGATCATTTATTGCATAAGTAGTTAGCACCTTTTTAAAGCCTTGAGGAGTTTTTATAATTTGTCATTTGAGCTGTTTGTGTTTTAATATTTTTTGTATTTTGCACACTGCACCTTGCATTAGTCACTTTATCTTCACAAGCAAAATTGTACTTTATAAAGGGGCCTGATTAAACAATACTGTAAGCCCATAGCTGTCAAACATGAATAAGCGGAAATTAAATCTGGGGAAAAGTGTGGCTGGAACTCTAGATGCTTTTTTAACAAGGGCTGAATCTGTCCTCATTAATGAAATTAAAACAACAGAACGTAGGCTATCTCTTGAGCCGCACCCTCTGCAAGCTAGGCTTTCCTTAACTCCTGTTTTCTCTGATGCTCTGTTGGTTCCCAATCAGGATGTATCTCCTTTACGGCTGAGTCAGTCACTTCATGATGCCCCAGTAACTCTGACCAATTCTGTTTCCTGCACATCCTTGGTGCAGGAACCTAGCCCTGTGAAATCAAAAACAATAACTAGAGGGCAGAAAGCAAAAATAAAATAAAATTGTATCAACGAATCCCCCATTGTAATAAGGAAGAGCCGGGGAACATCGAAATCAAATAAATCTGTAAAGGGTAAACTTGGGAGAAAAGAGTTAGTTGTTCCGTCCACAAGTGTTGGCTCTGATGGAAATCTGACCTCCTCGTATCAGACCAGGGCAGGGCCACTAACCGATAACATGCTGGAGGGGGACTTCTGGGGTAGGCTTGAGACCATGCTGAACACCTTGTTAGACCCCATACTTCAAAAAATAAGCTTAGTAGAAGACAGGCTATTTAAACTAGAAAAGGTGATGGTTCATACTTTGCCAGATATTCAGATAGCAAGTTTAAACACGCCCAAAGCTCAAACTGTAACGGAAGGGGAAAGAGATGAACAGAATGGAGTAGGGGTAGTCTCAAGTGTTAGGCCAACAGTAAATGCTGAGGTACTAGTTAAGAGTAGTTCTAATAATATGAAGCCAACCAGTGGTGATATTCTGGTTCCTATACAGCAGTTATCTTCTAGTACAGGGCCCCCTGTGCCTCAGAAGGATAGGAGACCAGTGGGCAGAGCCCCCCAGGCGATGAATCTTCCAACTATTGATCTTCCACCCGAATCCACTCCATATGTTGTGATTTTGGGGAGTGTTCCCGCTCTCCCCTATGGGAAGAGCGAAGATTATGGGCAGTTGATAAATAAAATAAATCATTGGTTCACATATAATACTACCCTTGGTGCTCATGTATCTAAAAACATACTCATGGCACGAAGGGTTAATTGGATTGGGTGCTCACGCAAACAAGGGACAGGTGACTGTGTTATTATAAATTTTGACAACCCCTTTACTGCAGGCCGTATTCTTTCTAGGGATTGTAGTCTCACCCCCTTAGTGGGATCTGTTATTAAGGCATTACCTTTGGGCTATTTCTACAGACCATTCCCCTATGGGGATATGTCTGCAGAGGGACATGGGGTATCCCACCGAGGGGGCTGCCTAACAAGACCACTTCTTAGACATCAGCACATTCACATGGCTCAATCATTGCTAGATCCAGATAGACAATCTGGTATCGGCAATATTGAGGCGACAAATAATAGATTTGCTGCCTTATCAGATATGGAGGAGTGCGATTGACTGCGGGCCCTGTATTCTCAGGGTCCGAGACGGTCGTATCTCCCCAGGCTCCAGGGGAAATAGTTGTAGGACTCCCAGCTTTGAGATCGAATAATTTTCTATCCTGGAATATAGCAGGGCTGACAACTAAGTTTCAGGATCCACGGTGGGTGTGTTATGTTAAGCAATTTAAGGTAATCAGCCTCCAGGAAACGTGGTCAGTGGATTGCGACCTATTTCTGGAAGGCTACAAGGCCTTTTTTGTCCCAGCAGTACCATCTGTGAGTGGAAGACCAAAGGGAGGACTAGTCACATATATTTCTGTGGCTATTGATTGCAAGTTGCAGATGATACCAACTACACACCTAGGAATTCTGGCATTGTCGGCCAAAAGGGGGGAAAGCAGCTGGGGAATTGTCAATTTCTACAACTCGTTTATCTCCCCACAGGAGGTTAGTAATATAACTGCTCTGGGAGTAATCATAAAACAATCCCTGGGCCTAAGTCTTCATAACCTTTTGGTCTCTGGTGACTTCAATATACATCCTTGCGGTAACCCAACAACATCGTGCATTTCTGAGCTGGGCTGCCCTTGTATGGAGGGTTTCCATTTTGAACATCATGCTCAAGGGGAGCTGCTGAATGCTATGATAAATGAACTAGATATGGTGGCTACAATGTCCCTAACTGACCCTTACACCAATTTTTCGGTGCCTACTTTTAAAGGGCATGGGAGGGGATCTTTTATTGATTTTATTTTAATCTCGTCCTCTCTACAATTTTTTATCAATAATTTTAATATTGCAGAAAGTGATTTTAGTGACCATAATCCCTTAACACTCCATATGACAGGCCCATTGTCAGTAAAATTTGGGGATGCTCCATGTAAGGGTGTTTTGAGACCAACAGATAGGAAGCGTAGATTAAAATGGTCTCAGGTTTCCCCAGAAGTATTCTATAACAAGGTTAAAATAGCCTGTGCTGATGAATTATCATTATGTACAATGGAGTGGTCCCCTCCAAAAGAGATCCGTGGTGCATTCGAGTCTATTTCTCGGAAAGTGACCGAATTGCTTCATGCTCCAGCCAGAGGACAAACTTTATCTGGGCCTAGATGGTTTGATTCTCAGTGCTCCAAGGCAGCCAAGAGGCTGAGGGAGGTATTGTCAGCAGAACCTAGAATTCAATCTGAAGTCTCTATCTGTCGTAGGGTATACAAGGAAGCCCTTGCCAATCGGAAGGGAGTATTGAAGGAAGAAGCTTGGAAGGAGCTGATCGATTCCAGCACCCTTAGAAACAGCTCGAGGTTCTGGAGTGTTATGAATAGGCCCTTGTTTGATCATGAAGGGGGTTCCCTTGATGCACATATCACTGAGGAGGAGTGGGTACTCCATTTTAAATCTATGTTTGACTGCCCATTTGAGTATAATTATAGGAAGTCCCAGGACAGGAAGGACCCAGTAATATTATTTGAGAAGGGTGAGATCCTGGAAGGTATCATTGGACTATCTACTGGTAAAGCGCCAGGTCCTGACGGGATCCCCCCAGATTTATTTAAGGCAGACCCTACTTTTTGGGTGCCGATACTGGAGGCAGTTTTTAATGCTGCGGCAAGGAATGGTTGTCCCCAGTCCTGGACAATCTCTACTATAGTTCCTGTTTTTAAAAAGGGTGACAGAAATAGTACCCACTGCTATAGACCAATTTCACTTATTGATTCAGTGGTAAAAGTGGTGAGACGGGTCCTCTTACAGAGATTATCGACTTGGGCGGAGGACAACAAGATCTTGACGGAAGTCCAGTATGGTTTTTGCCCGGGACGTTCCACTGTTGCTCAGTGTCTTAATTTATTTATGATACTGAGCAAATAAACTCTTGCTCGCACTGGGACTATTCATCTTGCCTTCATGGACTTGTCATCTGCGTTTGACTGTGTTAACAGGAATAAGCTATGGCAGTCCATGAGGGCAATGGGAGTGGAGAACAGTATAGTTAATTTTCTTGAGGACCTGCATATGTCAACTAAAGCCAATGTTAGGTTCTCACAGGACCTGCAGGTCACAAGGAATTTTGATATTAAGAAGGGAGTCCGGCAAGGCTGTATATTGGCCCCATTTTTATTTAATTTTTATATCAACGAACTGGATAGCGCATTGAGGGCATCGGGAGTTGATTACCCACGTGTTGGACGGTGAGGGATTCCCATCCTGTTATATGCGGACGACGCCGTCCTCATATCTAGGACTGAATTGGGTTTGCAATCGCTATTAACCACTTTCTCCAGATTTATGACTGACCGGGACTTGGCAATTAATAACTCCAAGTCTTATGTCATGCACGTGGGACAATCGAGGAAAAAGAGTTTTCATTTTAGTGTAGGTGGTTCTAAGATCCCCTGTACGAATGTATTTTCCTACCTAGGGGTCCTCTTTGATGACCAGCTTAAATGGGGCCCCCTATTACAGAAAAAAAAGGGGATCTGGTCAGGGTTAATTCAGCAATTTTTAATTTTGCATCCAAAATAGGGAAGAAACCAACAGGAGCTATGCTACAAGTATATCGGGCTAAAAGCCTGGCCATAGCTTCTTATGGCAGTGATATCTGGGGATACACTGCTGCAGAAACCCTCCAGATAGCGGAAAACGATTTTTTGAAACGCTTACTATGTGTTCCCCGTGGCACATCTAATTTAGTGGTGCACGAGGAACTGGGGGTTCCCTATTTAAGTGATGCTCTTGCTCTGCGACCCCTGATCTTTTGGCTAAAATGTTGGATGAATAAAGATCTAACTCTATCCCACCTGATCCTAAGAGATTGTATGTCTCTTGACAACTCGGCCCGTATTCCATGGCTAAGATATATTAACAAAAGCTTTGACGGGTTAGGGCGGGGAGACTTATTTTCTAACCCTGATGTTGTTACAAAGAAAGATGTGGAATTGATTAAATCAGCCTTTTTGTTACATAGGAACATGGAAAGAGAAGCTCAGGAGGTGTTGAAACCAAGTGTGCGGGCGTATGTAATGCTTAAGACAACCCCCATGACGGAACCTTATCTCATGGGGTCTCTGTCCACACACGAAAAATGTTGGTTAACCAGGTTCCGGTTGAATCTTTTTCACCTTCTGCTTGCCAGACCCAAGGGTTCTAATAGAGGTCAAGTGCTTGCGCCCTGCGGCTGCGACGGACAGTCTCCGCAGGATACGCTGCACTTCCTGTTTTTATGTAAATTATATGAAATTCCTCGTAAGCGCTTTCTGGTTCCTATTTTTAAAAAAATGAATTTTAGACAGGTTCACCCGGCACTTGTGTTTCTGCAAATATTGGAAGAGGACTGTATATTTTTTATAGTAGGGTTTTTAAAAGCTACTATTAAATCTAGGAATTATATGGATGTGTAAAGAGTGTCTCCTCAGGCTATTCTTTTTAACCTAATTTGTGCAATTTTAACTGTGGTATTGTTGTCACTGTATATTTTTTATAGTAGGGTTTTTAAAAGCTACTATTAAATTTAGGAGTTTTATGGATGTGTAAAGAGTGTCTCCCCAGGCTATTCTTTTTAATCTATTTTGTGCAATTTTAACTGTGGTATTGTTGTCATTTTAACCTATGTACTCTCATTTAAACTGTTTTTGTCGATGTAACTTTTATGGTTTAAAAGCAAACCGAATAAAGTTTTTCTGACTGACTGACTGACTGACTGTGTCAGTGTCTGCATTGCTGTATGCCTGGGTGTGTCAGTGTTTGTATTGGGAAGTCTCTGGGTGTGTCAGTGTGTGCCTGGGGGTGTTATTAAATACATTAGTGTTTGGCTGGATGTGTGAATGCCTGCATTAGTGTGTAGTTGGGTGTGTCAGTGACTATATCAATGTGTGTCTAGGTGTGTCAATGGCTATATCAATGTGAACCTGTGTGTGTGACTACCTTCATCTGTGTGTACCTTGGTGTGTGTGTTTCTGTACTGATGTGTGCCTAGGTGTGTTAGTAACTGTAGCAATCTGTGCTTGGGTGTGCATCCTCAAAATCTAAAGTTATGGAACAACACTTCAAGAACTAATTAGTAAATTACATTACTCCAATAGATGGTGCAACTGACATGTATAAAAAGAATAAATAGAAACATCTATTAGCTTTACAATTAACAGAATTTCAAAAGTAACTTACAATTTCAACAATGCATAAAGCCATAAATCAAAAAAATAACTAGACATATCTCATACTGTAAAGTTATGTATTAATATAAATAAACATTTTATTTTCCCTTTTTTACTGTTCTCAGCTTCTTTACTCATACAACATAAACAATTTACTTTTAAGCAGTCAACAAACTGCAAACAAGTTGCCACTTATCACATCTCTTTGAAAAATAAAAGGGTAAGAAACGCCTTCTTAAAAACAACAATACTTTTTACCAACATTTCAAAAGTACCCCACAAAATCCTCCCAGCAGTAGGGACACAGTTCTTGACTAATCCTGAATTTCAACCTGCACTCCTCTGGGCTTAATTCATACTTACTGACAAGTGCTGCCTTTATAGTGGGATACCTCAACCTCTTCCCCTTTTCTAGAGCCAGTACATTGTCTCTCCCATCACCATGAATATGACTCTAAAGGCACCTCTACAATCCTCCTCAGAGATCCTCTGAATCTCTACTGCCACTTCTTATGCCAGAAATAACCTGTCTATATCAACCCTCTCCTTAGAGTCAGGCACCAAGTCTCTGATTATATTTACTCTTTCTTCTGCACTGGACACAGTAGCGGTGCTCTCACCATTTGTGCTAGACTCTAACAGTTTTTGGCCTTCAAGTACACCTCCTTGACACTCCAGCAAGCAAGACCCTTTTCTCCTCCAAGGCTCTCTTAGCCTCAGTTTTTCCTTCCTCTGCACCCAGCTGGGCCAGCTGCAGCCTCAGGTCCCACGCAGCCTGTCTGTTCCGTGAGGTCTTCAGGGGACTCAGTTTGGGAGGTAACAGTACTTCTTGTACCATATCCAATAAAGAAGTCTCTCTCTCTCTGGGGGATCCCCTCTCTCCTCTTTACCCACTCATTTCTCTTTTCCTCCCCCTCCTTCCTCCCCCCCCTTTTTCTCAGCCCCCGCTTGACGGATCACCCCGAAACCTTCAACACAGTAGCGGAAGTGAGCGGCAAACTAGCTTTAAAACTGTCACGAGGATTCCTCAAACGGCACTTAAGTTCTTAGCAAAACAAAAAACGCTTTTTTTATGGAAACTAGGGGACTTATTATGATGGTGGTTGGACGAGCATCCAACCGTTATCGTTGCAGGATAGTAACCGCCCGACTAGTAGTTGGCATTTCCACCCGGCATATTCCGATGCGACCGGCCTGTAGGTGGTCGTAAACATGCCCTTTTCTATTGCGGCTCGTGCTGCGGCCCTTTTCCTGGTCACAGCACAAGCCGCAATAGAAAAGGGTATACTGCTAGGGGCCCCCAAAGTCCCTTTCCGGCTACCCTAACAGGTAGTCAGAAAGGGATATCCTAATCCCTACGGCGGGGCTTGAGCAGGCACCACCCAATGTAGGGATTAGGAATCCAATCGCCATCCTGTCGGAGGCGGTTATCTTTACCCCGCCTAACTCGCTCCGACTGCCGGCATAGATGTCTGTGGGAGCACCAGAAATGGCATGTAGGTGGCGGTTGTACCAACATCAGAATGAGGCCCTAGGCCTTAACTATAACTACTTACTTTTTAAGCAGTCATCATTGAACGGTGGAGAAAAAACAATCATAAAGACTGCAGAAAAAAAAACTGCATACAATTTTATTGCAATTAAGGAGCAATGTGCATTGCACTCACTACCTACAAATAAATAAACATAACACAACTTATTTAACTATTTACAAATACAGTTTTGTGCTCAACCACTTTAAACACATGCAGGCTTATCTTTATACCAGCAAGCACAAAAGAAATTGATTTCTGAAAGCATTTGGAATACCTTCATGGGAAAAGAAGATTATAGCCAAATATGTGCAGTGATATTTGCTGCATACCGTACACATGCAGCACTGCCAAAAAGTATTCACATGGGACAAGTTTCAATTGGAAGCACTTAAAAACAATTCATGAAAGAGGGCACAACTGAATTATGCAGGAGAAATTAGATGCAGCAGAATTTTCCACGTCTCCAGCACCCTTGGAGAACCTTCATCAGCTGCAGTCATCATAATACCAGCAGCCCGTGAAGATTTCAATGAGATGGTTACTCACTGTGCAAAAAGCCATGGTTGTTGCTGTAAAAATGTGTTCTGTGGGACCATTTTCCCTTCTACTGTTCTCATGTTATATACTTGTGCACCACAAATGATGTACTATGAAAATAATCATTATTGAATAGTTGGGGGAAAAAAACATAAGATTGTAGTAAAGTAGTAAAAACAACTGCACACTATGTGTATGTAAGCAGATGTTTGCATGTGTAAACAGGTCTGTCACTGACTGTAGGGGTTTTTGAGGGGGTATGTGACAGTGTGTGGGTGTGTCAGTACCATAAACACAAATGGCCTGCACTCAAAATAACAGGTAGATTATTAATAACGGCAATTAATGTCCATAGTCAAATATAAGGAAATAAGTCAAAGTCTTCCCAAATGAAAAGAACAGTGGTCGTTTTTTTATTGTACCTGTTATTTTGAGTGCAGGGCCATTTGTGTTTAATCTGTTTCAGTGGCTTGTATACCACCTTTTTGGGACGTATGAAGGTCACGTCCTGGGTCCATTGCACCTAGCTTTAATCATAATCATAGCCACGACACGTTGCAATGACTGGTGCAGGATTTCTTTGCCCTGACCTTCTCGCTTTTGCGTTTATGTATGAGTACCTGTATGGGGGTGTTTGTGACCATTAAGTTAAATTAATAATAAATATATTTACAATTTTACAAGTAGATTTATTAACATATTAAAATACAATATAAACCAAACAAGCAACAAACAAACATAACATAGCTTATTTAACTATTTAAACAAATGCAGAAACACAGCCAAACTTGAACTTTTGATTAACAACTGTAGGACCCCAACCAAGTACTTACAGTGCTGCTGTCTATTTACTTTACCTCTCCAAATTTGTAGACGTAAGGAGTACGTCAGATTAGAAGTAAAACATTTTACACCTAATTTGACATGGAGACAGAAACTATTTAAAGAAACATGAAGAAGAATGTTTAGTAGTGGAGTAATACAGAATCTGGTATGAAAAATGAGGGACATTCAGACAAGAAGAGCAGCACTCAAACAAAAATAATATATTGAGAGTGTGGTTGATAAAGTGTTTGTTCTGAAGCACAAACTATTTATTTTGATACTAAACAGAATGAAAACATTGGGTAAAACAGTGTTGTCTATGAAGACAAAAAGCAAAAAAAGGCTTATTAATAAAAGTAACTTTTGCAAAATGTTCAATGGAGATTGGAAGCGTATATCTAGTACTGAGCATTTCTTTAATGAAGAAAGTTACTTACAAGACAATAAATTAGTGTATGCAGTTGAAACAACTGGCAGATGTTATGAAGTAAAAGACAGTAGTTCCATTGCAAAAGTGGAGATGGTTCCTAGAAATGTGGAGGAAGAGATAGGTGAAGAGGTACAAGGAAGGCGTAGACATGCTCCTGTGTATAAATGGGAGTGCAGTAGTATTTGTAGTATTTACCAGGAATCAATTGATACAGTGGGACCTGTCGTGTAGTTCTTATATTACCCATACAGGATCTGTGCGTTCGGATAACATACACTGTAGGATTGGTGGCAGACTGGCTCTGAGCACCCCCACCGAGAATGTTAGCCTTTCTGTTTTAGCTAGCTCACAGTGGTGCCACTAGAATCTCCTCTTATCGGGGAGAGTATAGTTTCTGGGAACCTCAGAACATGAGAACCCTGATCCCCCAGGATCGTGGCAACAATATACTACTTTTTGCTCAGTCACTCGTGCTCACTTATTCGGTCTCAGAGAGTTACACAGAAGAAACAGTTGGGCGTGTTACAATAAGAATTTATTGCACAGTTGTTCTTCTAGTGTAAAATAGATGTGCTGCATCAACCGTTAGACAGTAGCAGATATATATGATTAGCAGTACAGTAAAAATAAAAGGATAGTACAGTTCTACCATCTTGCAATAATCATGGATAAATACATGAATATAAAATGCATGATAAAAGTACCCGTACTCCTACGATGCCTATCTAGATGTACCTAAGTGCACCTAGCATGTGAGTAGGTGTGAAGCCAAGAATCCCTCTAGGATTTAGTCTAACCCCATTACCTGAAGTGAGAGAGTGTGGGACCCCATCCTGGTCTCGAGTTGGACACCCCGCGAGGGATGTGTTAGACCACTGTCAGCTGGAGCGTCTGCAAGCAGGAGCCTCAGCGTCTCTGGTCAGTGTGTCGGCCTGGAAGTCTCGGTTCCCTCTGCTAACCCTAGCAAGATGTGCTTTATTTATACAAAATGTATCTAGGGTTTCTTTGTCCCTTGTTTCTTGTATTAGCCATTGTTGGATTTGAGGATGACGTATGGGATGAACCTTGTACGTAGATAATATGCAGGTGGTGTAGCCCCTGCCTGGTTTCCAAGAACCCTCATGAATATTCATTCATACTGTATGAGTCCATTGATGGAGTTATAGGATGCTATTGTTCAGGGAAAACCCTCCTTCTGCGCCCAGGACTAGAACTAGGTAAAGGTTCAATCCTAAAGACTCGTTACTGTGTAGAATAAGGGAGATAATGTAGGTGAAGGTGTATGATATTACCAGAGCCTATATTAGGGTACCTATATGAAAGATAACACCCACTCCTCTTCTGAAGAGTCAACAATGATAAAAATGCTAGCGAACTACTGTTTTTACTAGGTAGCAGCGCATAAAACTATCAGTGAGCTCCATAAAATATTGTCATTAAAACCATTTAAAAACAGTCTAATCGGGGGGAGAAAAAATTATTTTCGAAAACTAGTATTGGAAATGTCACTTTAAGGCAAAGTCATAGTTGTATTCGTTTTATATAAGCCGAACCACTACAAGTGTCAGAAGGCCATGCTTTTCCAGCGAAAGTGTCAATTTTAGGAAGTGTTCCAAATTTAGTTGAGTTTTGAAATCAAAAAGGAAAAATTCCGAATTCTTTCCCAGCACACGATGAGCCAATTATAGATTGAGGGGCCGATTCCGATCTCGGCCGGTAGGGCTCCGAATCGGATTCGGCTTTACCGGATCCGATTCGGAGCCCTGTTTCCCGACCGAACCGTACGCGGGTCCGGCCGAGCGAGTACGATGCGAAATCGCCGACCGACTCGTCCGGGCATCCCGACCGCTCCGACCGACTCGCTCCCGGCTCGAACCGCTCCGACCGACTCGCTCGGACTCGACTCGCACCGCGCAATGGAGACGTTTCCCGGCCGGGTAAGTACGATGCGCGCCGCGAGCAGTCCGACCGAGCCGCGCCGTCCGGCTCGTAAGAGCTGTCGGAGCCGTACTTTGGGGGTCCGTGTCGGACCCCCTGTACGCGTAGCCGCGCGAGTCGCACACAGGGGGACCCATGGGTCCCCCTACCTGTGCGTGTACGGCGCGAATCGCTCGCCGCGTACCCGCTGTAGGGGGCGCCCTTGTCCGACTTCGCACCCATTGAGTCAATGGGAGCCCGCGTACGCGTTGTACGACCGGCTCCCATTGACTTCAATGGGAGTCCGACCGACTCGAGTCCGATAACATACGGACGCATCGTACTCGTTCGGTCGGACTGCACGGGTCCGATTCGGTCGGAAATCTCTCCGGGTCCGGCTCGGTCGGAGAAATTTCCGGCCCGAATCGGAATCGACCCCTAAGTGTCCTGGCTGGGAGACGCAGCATCGTTATTGCTTGCCGATGCAGAGGACGGTCCCTGTAACACCTCGCAGAGTACGTCAATGGAGCACAGATGATATTCAGAACTGCTAATAGCTGGTGCAGAGGCAGCCGGTGCTGTAGTCGATACCTGAGTGCTAGTGGAAGAGCTAATGCTTAACCCAGTTGTAGTAAAAGGTACCTGCAGGTTCTCGAGGAATGCAGCCATCAGTATAGGAATACGCTGGGGACATTGCCGAGCATGGGACATCACTGGTTCCAGCCTGGTATTCAAGTCTGTAGGCGTGTCCGATGCTAGTGTCAGACAGAGATCCAACACGCATTCTTCTCCGCAGAACAGGCATCAAAGAACAGGTAAGATGCAGTCCATCCAGACTGGTCTAAACGATAGAACCAAGAGGAGCTCAGTTCCCCCAGGCGAGGTGTGCCCAGATGTTGTACCATGCGTTCACGGTATTTGCGCTCCAGGAGTGCTTTTGCCATCTCGTTGGTGATTGGGCTGTCCATAGCGTAGCAGAAAAATGAGAATCAGGATACCTGCTATTGAGAGAAGGATCAGCGGAAGACCTCCAAAAACGCTTACCAATACGGAGTGTATAAAGTTTGCATGGGTGAGTGTGTGCTTGTGTCAGTGACTGTATAGGTGAGTAAGTATGTGTTAGTATCTGTATGAATAAGTGAACTGGTGTGTGTATAACTGTATAGGTGAGTAAGTGGCAGTGTTGTTGACTCTATGGGTGAGTGAGTAGGTGTGTGAGTAGCTCTATGAGTGTCTGACAGTGTATGAGTGGCTGTATGGGTGTATGAGTGGATATGTCAGGGGCTGCATTCGTGAGTGAGTGGTTGTATGAGTGGATGTACGGGTGAGTGAGTGGATGTATGTGTAGACCTATGAATGAGTGAGTGGGTATGTAAGTACTGGTATGGGTGTTTCAATGGTTTTGAGAATGGTAGTGTGAAAATTGGAGTGGGTGTATAAATGGTTACATGGGGGTGTAAGTGGGTGCATCAGAGATTCTGTGGATGATGTCATCAGGGATGTCATTTGAAATGTCATCAGTGATGTCACTGACCATGTCATGAGTGATGTAATATGTGCGGTCATAAGCGGTGCATTGCTGGGGCGCGAGTTATAGTTAGCTCAGCTAAGTATAACTACAGAATTTCTCTGGTTTTGTACGAGTCAAATGTCAGTGTAACTATAACATCCCTGTAACCTCTGGTTTTTTTCAGTGAATTTCTAAGGATTTTTTTATTCTATTTCCTAACTATAACGTTCCTGTATCCTTTTTTTCTCCCCAATTTCTAAGGTTTTTAAAAAAAATTCTATTTCTTAACTGTAATGTCCATTTTTTTGTAGGTGAACCTGTGAGATTTTCATACTTTCTTTCTATAATTGGATATTGTGTATTATATTTAATATAATACACCACTCTTTTTTTGATTTCATATGTCTTTATCAGAAAATATGTTAATAACTGATTTTATTTTTAATAATTTTGTAAGTCGGCAGAACATTGTTGCATTTACAGTGGAGATTCTATCATCAGTAAATGTATTTCACCTACTGAAAAATGCACTTAAAGGCATTTTTTAAATAAAATGTAACTAAATATTTAGTAAAATATTGTTTTAACTTTTTTTCTGTGATCAATTCAGAAGAAAGCCACCTTTACCCCCAAAAATTATATTCGCAACTACTGAACTCATCGCGATAATGCCTGTAGTCGCGAAGAGCGCATGATTTATACAAAGTGCAAACATCTCATCAAATGGGCTGTATCTATAACAACAATCTGTATTTTGACATGCATGGAATTTATAGAAATGATAGAGTGCACTTTACAGATGAAGGAAACAGGGTGTTTCTTACTAACCTGAAACTCTGCATCTTATGTGTAGCAGCCATATACACATAACTAATGAAACGGCTCTTGTCAGAGCCACCCTAGTACCCAAAATATTGTGAAGTGTTTTTCTAAAGAGTTTTTTTCCCTTTAGTTTTTTGGATCTTCGCAACGATATCGCGATCTCTGAGAGCACGTCACGGCAACGGAAAACAAAAGCAGACATTCAACGGCCACCAACACATCCAAAAATATTATGAAAAAAAATTCATTCTGAACAGTACACTACACATATTACTATATACATACTTCTTTCAAAGAATGTTTAAACCCATATTTTTGTACTAAGTTTCTTTTAAAACTATCTTTCAGACCTATTTTCCGTTTTTGCAGTTATTCGGGATGTCATGATGACGTCGGGAACTGTGATGATCGTGCCTATTCCATAAAATGAAAGCACATACATGCACACACATTACCGTATTTTACACATTAGAGGTTTATTACTGTCCACTTCAAACTCATGTTTTTCTAGTGTATTTCGAGAACAACCATCTCTAAAACCTATTTTCTGTTTCTGTAGATCGCGACGACGTCGCGCATCGCGATCCCCGCAGTTACGCCGCGAAAGCGGAAAGCAAAAGCAGGATTGCAATAGCCACCACTACATTAAAAAATTATAACTATATCATTAATGCTAACCATCACAGTAGATAACTCAATATATAAATAACTCTATAAAAACATTTATCAGAATCTCAATATCTCTATAAGAATGCGCATTAGTGATTCACCAATATTTGCGGCGATGTTGATAGTCGTGACATCCCCGCGATGGTACACGGGGGGTCGTGCTACCGGTGGCAGAATTGCCGCGAATATCATGCGTGATTAAAAAAATCAATTTTGGACACATAACTCCTATCACTATCACCTCCATTTCTCAACCATGGGGTCAGAGTATCTCCACCCTGACCCCTTATGTGGGCTTTCACACACATTTTCAGCCCCGGGCACCGTTCCCAATAGATAAAATGGTAGAGTCAACTTTCTATTCAGGTTGCTACCAGCCAATCAGAGCATTCCCGTTGGTGCGTGCATTCACGATTCATCATGAAACCTTCACGAAATAGCCACAGCCAGAGATATTACTATAATTTTAAACTTACATTTCTCACAAACTACTCGACGGATTTACACCAAGTAAGCAAAAGGCACTTCCTTGAACCGACATCTACCTCACTGCCAAATTTGGTGTTAGTCCGATCAGCAGCTCAGGCTGTAAAGGTGGCTAAATGTTACTATGGGAATTAACATTATGAACACAACCTTATTTTGTGCCCCAAATTATCGATCCTCACTGCACAGATCACCCCCAAACTCTCCCAATCAATAGTACCAACAGTGACACTTTTTTGGCAAAATTTCATGCAGATTGGTCAAACGACGCCAAATGCTTAAATGCTTTTCCTATGGAAACTAGGTCCCAACTATAACTATCTAGTGGCGCCCACCAGTAGGATATATATATATATATATTTTTCCATACGAAAAGTGTTTTTGACTTGCCTACATCTTTATTGCCGTTTGACGAATCTTTACAAAATGTTTCCAAAAAACGTGACCCAGTGATTCTTGGAAAGTTTCAGGGGATCCATCAAGCGGGGGCAGAGAAAAAGAGGGAGTCAAAAAACATGCGTTTCCCATGTTAATTACCGTAGGACTTTCAGACATGACTACAGCCCGAACTGCCAAACGTAATTAGACTAAATTTGGCAGAAAATGTGATATTCATCCAGAGAAGTGATTTTTAATGATTTGGTGTAAATCCGTTCAGTTGTTTTGGAAATGTTAGGGAACATCCAAATTTGTATATATAGGGAAGTGGATCCTCTGAGGAACCGACAGTCCCCGTGCTCATATCTGATTGCCTGTTAATTGTTAATTTGTGGAGGTTATTTTTAATACTAAGTGCACTACAATTTCTTCTGATCTATATTTAATTATTTTGTACTGTACACATTCTTTTTTTAAAATAAATATACACAAATGCAGTTAATGTAAAGTATATGAAGTTTTTAATGTAATTAAAGAATTTTCTTTTTTTTGTATAAAAAAATATTTTTTCTTACCGTTGTGGATCCACCAGCATACATTGACTACTACTCTATGGTTTTTAATCCCGATCATGTGATCAGAACGAATCTACGAGCCTGAATCCATGGATTCACTGAAAACATTTTAGATTACTGCGAATGTGTACACCCCTCCATTGTCATTAATGCATCAGTGTGAACATATTTACAAGTACATATAACCCACCTTAAATCTGTTCTTCAAAAAAGTTACCCATTTTACAACTATCATGAATCCACAAATTTACGGACTGGATTCGCGAAATCACTCAAAAGCACTCCCAGACCATATCTTCTGATTGGATATATCCCACCCTAGCACATGAAAAACTACAGCCAAAAGCAGTTACTTCTCCAGTGAAGCCTCTAGGGGGATTGGGAACCAGTGGTGCTCTGCTTTTACACAATGGCTGAAGCTACATCATCTGTCAAAAATGAGCATCCACAACCTGTTGAGGATGAGGAGAAAGACACACCACCTTGCAGAAAAGAAAATGATGCGTGGAAGTACTTTACTAGACCTTCTGGGGGAAAGCAGGTAACAGCAAAATATGTGCATTGCTATATTTGAGGCAAGCCGTTATCTAGAGGCACTGCAAAGAAGTAGTCACATGGGATAAGTTCCATGTGGAAGCATCTAAAACAAATCATGAAAGGGTCTACAACCAGATAATGCGAGAGAAAGCAGATGCAGCAGGGCAGTCAACCTTTACACCAGGCTTGGAAGAACCATCATCAGCTGCAGTCATTACAATACCAGCTGTCTGCAAAGAATTGAGTGACATGGTTATTCACTGCGCAAAATGCCATATGCTTGTCGCTATAAAAATGTCTTCTGTAGGTGCATTCTTGGATACAGTGAAGAAGCATAGCTGTTACTTTTGGGGTATTTTTGGCTTCCAGTGACTATATAATGTTTATTGAAGACTGAAGCCAGCAGCTTCTTTGCATTTTGCGATCCTTACCCGTTTTACTAACTTGTCCAGTTTTTGTTAAAAAAATAAAAAGAAGATTTTTTTTTAAAACTGTTAAAAAATCCTTCTAGAAAAAACTGTTCTTTAAGAACCACCATCTTTTCAAACAAAGAGCTAACTGTGTTTTTAATGTGTCATTCTAGTATCGGTGTGAGAGTGGGTGTGTCAATGTTAGCATCATTGTATGCCTGGGTGTGCTACTTGATGCATTTGTGTTTGGATGGGTGTGTCAGGATCTGCTTTGGTGTATGCATGGCCATGCCAGTGTCTGCATTAATGTATGCCCAGGTGTGTCAGTGTATACCTTAGTATCACCCTGGGTTTGTCACTGTATGCGCAAGTGTGTGTCTGGGTGTGTTATTGGATGCATTAGAGTTAGCTTACGTGTGTCAGTGTCTGTATTGGTATATGCCTGGATATATCAAAGTGTGCTTTGGTGTGTGCTTGGGTGTGTCAGTGTATGCATCAGTGTATACCTGATTGTCTTATTGGATGCATTAGTGTTTTGATGGGTGTATCGGTGTCTGCATTGTTGTATGCCTGGGTGTGTCAGTGTGTGCATCAATGTGTGCCTGGGTTTGTTATTGGATGCATTAGTGTTTGTTTGGCGATGTCAGTGTCAGCATTGCTGTATGCCTGGGTATTTCAAAGTCTGCTTTTATAAGTGCCTAGGTGTGTCAATGCATGTGTCAGTGTCTTATTGGATGCATACGTGCTTCATTAGGTGTGTCAGTATCTGTATTGGTGTATGCCTGGGTATATCAAAGTCTGCTTTGGTGTATGCCTGGGTGTGTCAGTGTATGCGTCAGTGTATGCCTGGGTGTCTTATTGGATACATTAGTGTTTGGATTGGTGTGTCTGTGTCTGCATTGCTGTATGCTTGGGTTGTCAGTGTCTGCATTGGTAAGTCCCTGGGTGTGTCAGTGTGTGTATCGGTATGTGCCTGGGTGTGTTATTAGATGCATTAGTGTTTGGCTAGGTGTGTCAGTGTCTGCATTGCTGTATGCCTGAGTGTGTCAGTGTCTGCATTGGTAAGTCTCATGGTATCTCAGTGTATGCATCAGTGTGTGCCTGGGCTTGTTATTGGATGCATTACTTTTTGGATGACTGTGTCAGTGTCTGCATTGCTGTATGCCTGGGTGTGTCAGTGATTGTATTGGGAAGTCTCTGGGTGTGTCAGTGTGTGCCTGGGGGTGTTATTAAATACATTAGTGTTTGGCTGGATGTGTGAATGCCTGCATCAGTGTGTAGTTGGGTGTGTCAGTGACTGTATCAATGTGTGTCTAGGTGTGTCAATGGCTGTATCAATGTGAACCTGTGTGTGTGAATACCTTCATCTGTGTGTACCTTGGTGTGTGTGTTTCTGTACTGATGTGTGCCTAGGTGTGTTAGTAACTGTAGCAATCTGTGTTTGGGTGTGCATCCTCAAAATCTAAAGTTATGGAACAACACCTCAAGAACTAGTTAGTAAATTACATTACTCCAATAGATGGTGCAACTGACATGTATAAAAAGAAAAAATAGAAACATCTATTAGCTTTACAATTAACAGAATTTCAAAAGTAACTTACAATTTCAACAATGCATAAAGCCATAAATCAAAAAAATAACTAGACATCTCTCATACTGTAAAGTTATGTATTAATATAAATAAACATTTTATTTTCCCTTTTTACTGTTCTCAGCTTCTTTACTCATACAACATAAACAATTTACTTTTTAAGCAGTCAACAAACTGCAAACAAGTTGCTACTTATCACATCTCTTTGAAAAATAAAAGGGTAAGAAACGCCTTCTTAAAAAACAACAATACTTTTTACCAACATTTCAAAAGTACCCCACAAAATCCTCCCAGCAGTAGGGACACAGTTCTTGACTAATCCTGAATTTCAACCTGCACTCCTCTGGGCTTAATTCATACTTACTGACAAGGGCTGCCTTTATAGTGGGATACCTCAACCTCTTCCCCTTTTCTAGAGCCAGTACATTGTCTCTACCATCACCATGAATATGACTCCAAAGGCACCTCTACAATCCTCCTCAGAGATCCTCTGAATCTCTACTGCCACTTCTTATGCCAGAAATAACCTGTCTATATCAACCCTCTCCTTAGAGTCAGGCACCAAGTCTCTGATTATATTTACTCTTTCTTCTGCACTGGACACAGTAGCGGTGCTCTCACCATTTGTGCTAGACTCTAACAGTTTTTGGCCTTCAAGTACACCTCCTTGACACTCCAGAAAGCAAGACCCTTTTCTCCTCCAAGGCTCTCTTAGCCCCAGTTTTTCCTTCCTCTGCACCCAGCTGGGCCAGCTGCAGCCTCAGGTCCCACGCAGCCTGTCTGTTCCGTGAGGTCTTCAGGGGACTCAGTTTGGGAGGTAACAGTACTTCTTGCACCGTATCCAATAGAGAAGTCTCTCTCTCTCGGGGGATCCCCTCTCTCCTCTTTACCCACTCATTTCTCCATTCCTCCCCCTCCTTCTGAACCCCCCCTTTTTCTCAGCCCCCGCTTGACGGATCACCCCAAAACCTTCAACACAGTAGCGGAAGTGAGCGGCAAACTAGCTTTAAAACTGTCATGAGGATTCCTCAAACGGCACTTAAGTTCTTAGCAAAACAAAAAATGCTTTTTTTATGGAAACTAGGGGACTTATTATGATGGTGGTTGGACGAGCATCCAACCGTTATCGTTGCGGGATAGTAACCGCCCGATTAGTAGTTGGCATTTCCACCCGGCATATTCCGATGCGACCGGCCTGTAGGTGGTCGTAAACATGCCCTTTTCTAATGCGGCTTGTGCTGCGGCTCTTTTCCTGGTCACAGCACAACCCGCAATAGAAAAGGGTATACTGCTAGGGGCCCCCAAAGTCCCTTTCCGGCTACCCTAACAGGTAGTCTGAAAGGGATATCCTAATCCCTACGGCGGGGCTTGAGCAGGCACCACCCAATGTAGGGATTAGGAATCCAATCGCCATCCTGTCGGAGGCGGTTATCTTTATCCCGCCTAACTCGCTCCGACTGCCGGCATAGATGTCTGTGGGAGCACCAGAAACGGCATGTAGGTGGCGGTTCTACCAACATCAGAATGAGGCCCTAGTCCTTAACTATAACTACCTACTTTTTAAGCAGTCATCATTGAACGGTGGAGAAAAAACAATCATAAAGACTGCAGAAAAAGAACCAAAACTGCATACAATTTCATTGCAATTACGGAGCAATGTGCATAGCACTCACTACCTACAAATAAATAAACATAACACAACTTATTTAACTATTTACAAATACAGTTTTGTGCTCAACCACTTTAAACACATGCAGGCTTATCTTTATACCAGCAAGCACAAAAGAAATTGATTTCTGAAAGCATTTTGGAATACCTTCATGGGAAAAGAAGATTATAGCCAAATATGTGCAGTGATATTTGCTGCATACCGTACACATGCAGCACTGCCAAGAAGTATTCACATGGGACAAGTTTCAATTGGAAGCACTTAAAAACAATTCATGAAAGAGGGCACAACTGAATTATGCAGGAGAAATTAGATGCAGCAGAATTTTCCACGTCTCCAGCACCCTTGGAGAACCTTCATCAGCTGCAGTCATCACAATACCAGCAGCCCGTGAAGATTTCAATGAGATGGTTACTCACTGTGCAAAAAGCCATGGTTGTTGCTGTAAAAATGTGTTCTGTGGGACCATTTTCCCTTCTACTGTTCTCATGTTATATACTTGTGCACCACAAATGATGTACTATTAAAATAATCATTATTGAATAGTTGGGGGAAAAAACATAAGATTGTAGTAAAGTAGTAAAAACAACTGCACACTATGTGTATGTAAGCAGATGTTTGCATGTGTAAACAGGTCTGTCACTGACTGTAGGGGTTTTTGAGTGGGTATGTGACAGTGTGTGGGTGTGTCAGTACCTTAAACACAAATGGCCTGCACTCAAAATAACAGGTAGATTATTAATAACGGCAATTAATGTCCATAGTCAAATATAAGGAAATAAGTCAAAGTCTTCCCAAATGAAAAGAACAGTGGTCGTTTTTTTTATTGTACCTGTTATTTTGAGTGCAGGGCCATTTGTGTTTAATCTGTTTCAGTGGCTTGTATACCACCTTTTTGGGATGTATGGAGGTCACGTCCTGGGTCCATTGCACCTAGCTTTAATCATAATCATAGCCACGACACGTTGCAACGACTGGTGCAGGATTTCTTTGCCCTGACCTTCCCCCTTTTGCGTTTATGTATGAGTACCTGTATGGGGGTGTTTGTGACCCTTAAGTTAAATTAATAATAAATATATTTACAATTTTACAAGTAGATTTTATTAACATATTAAAATACAATATAAACCAAACAAGCAACAAACAAACATAACATAGCTTATTTAACTATTTAAACAAATGCAGAAACACAGTCAAACTTGAACTTTTGATTAACAACTGTAGGACCCCAACCATGTACTTACAGTGCTGTTGTCTATTTACTTTACCTCTCCAAATTTGTAGACGGTAAGGAGTACGTCAGATTAGAAGTAAAACATTTTATAAAAAACACCTAATTTGACATGGAGACAGAAACTGTTTAAAGAAACATGAAGAAGAGTGTTTAGTAGTGGAGTAATACAGAATCTGGTATGAAAAATGAGGGACATTAAGACAAGAAGAGCAGCACTCAAACAAAAATAATATATTGAGAGTGTGGTTGATAAAGTGTTTGTTCTGAAACACAAACTATTTATTTTGATACTAAACAGAATGAAAACATTGGGTAAAACAGTGCTGTCTATGAAGACAAAAAGCAAAAAAAGGCTTATTAATAAAAGTAACTTTTGCAAAATGTTCAAAGGAGATTGGAAGCGAATATCTAGTACTGAGCATTTCTTTAATGAAGAAAGTTACTTACAAGACAATAAATTAGTGTATGCAGTTGAAACAACTGGCAGATGTTATGAAGTAAAAGACAGTAGTCTCATTGCAAAAGTGGAGATGGTTCCTAGAAATGTGGAGGAAGAGATAGGTGAAGAGGTACAAGAAAGGCGTAGACATGCTCCTGTGTATAAATGGGAGTTCAGTAGTATTTGTAGTATTTACCAGGAATCAATTGATACAGTAGGACCTGTCGTGTAGTTCCTATATTACCCATACAGGATCTGCGCATTCGGATAACATAAACTGTAGGATTGGTGGCAGACTGGCTCTGAGCACCCCCACCGAGAATGTTAGCCTTTCTGTTTTAGCTAGCTCACAGTGGTGCCACTAGAATCTCCTCTTATCGGGGAGAGTATAGTTTCTGGGAACCTCAGAACATGAGAACCCGATCCCCCAGGATCATGGAAACAATATACTACTTTTTGCTCAGTCACTCGTGCTCACTTATTCGGTCTCAGAGAGTTACACAGAAGAAACAGTCGGGCGTGTTACAATAAGAATTTATTGCACAGTTGTTCTTCTAGTGTAAAATAGATGTACTGCATCAACCGTTAGACAGTAGCAGATATATATGATTAGCAGTACAGTAAAAATAAAAGGATAGTACAGTTCTACCATCTTGCAATAATCATGGATACATACATGAATATAAAATGCATGATAAAAGTACCCGTACTCCTACGATGCCTATCTAGATGTACCTAAGTGCACCCAGCATGTGAGTAGGTGTGAAGCCAAGAATGCCTCTAGGATTTAGTCTAACCCCATTACCTGAAGTGAGAGAGTGTGGGACCCCATCCTGGTCTCGAGTTGGACACCCCGCGAGGGATGTGTTAGACCACTGTCAGCTGGAGCGTCTGCATGCAGGAGCCGCAGCGTCTCTGGTCAGTGTGTCGGCCTGGAAGTCTCGGTTCCCTCTGCTAACCCTAGCAAGATGTGCTGTATTTATACAAAAAGTATCTAGGGTTTCTTTGTCCCTTGTTTCTTGTATTAGCCATTGTTGGATTTGAGGATGACGTATGGGATGAACCTTGTACGTAGATAATATGCAGGTGGTGTAGCCCCTGCCTGGTTTCCAAGAACCCTCATGAATATTCATTCATACTGTATGAGTCAATTGATGGAGTTATAGGATGCTATTGTTCAGTGAAAACCCTCCTTCTGCGCCCAGGACTAGAACTAGGTAAAGGTTCAATCCTAAAGGCTTGTTACTGTGTAGAATAAGGGAGATAATGTAGGTGAAGGTGTATGATATTACCAGAGCCTATATTAGGGTACCTATATGAAAGATAACACCCACTCCTCTTCCGAACAGTCAACAATGATAAAAATGCTAGCGAACTACTGTTTTTACTAGGTAGCAGCGCATAAAACTATCAGTGAGCTCCATAAAATATTGTCATTAAAACCATTTAAAAACAGTCTAATCGGGGGGAGAAAAAATTATTTTCGAAAGCTAGTATTTGAAATGTCACTTTAAGCCAAAGTCCTAGTTGAATTCGTTTTATATAAGCCGAACCACTACAAGTGTCAGAAGGCCATGCTTTTCCAGCGAAAGTGTCAATTTTAGGAAGTGTTCCAAATTTAGTTGAGTTTTGAAATCAAAAAGGAAAAATTCTGAATTCTTTCCCAGCACACGATGAGCCAATTATAGATTATGGGCCCGATTCTGATGCGGGTTGGAAAAGCTTCCCGACCGAGGGCCTGATTCTGATGCGGTTAGGAAGGCCTCCTAACGGCATTTGCTCCTTCCAAATCGGATCGGGAACGTGTCTTCCCGACCGAGGGCCCAATTCTGATGCGGTTAGGAACAAATGTTCCCATTGAAGTCAATGGGAGTTCAACCAAATCGTATCTGGAAGCATCCGGATGCATCCTACTCCGCCGGTCGGACTTTCCCGATCCGAGTGGGTCGGACACCATTTCCCAACCGATTCGGTCGGGAAGCTTTTCCAACCCGCATCAGAATCGGCCCCTAAGTGTCCTGGCTGGGAGATGCAGCATCGTTGTTGCTTGCCGCTGCAGAGGACGGTCCCTGTAACACCTCGCAGAGTACGTCAATGGAGCACAGATGATATTCAGAACTGCCAATAGCTAGTGCAGAGGCAGCCGGTGCTGTAGTCGATACCTGAGTGCTAGTGGAAGAGCTAATGCTTAACCCAGTTGTAGTAATCAGACATATTAAAGATATGACTCACCATTTCTGCAAAATGAAAGGGGCAGTTTGTACGTATAAGTGCCTGTATCTCAGTCGAGGTACTTGCGATTTGGAGATCAAAGGTCTCTCGAGCGGAGGTTAAGGGTACGGTTCGCTATAAAAGCATGGCTTTCAGTCTGCTCAAAGTATCAAACTGTATAAAGGAAACATTCAATGAAGGCCATAATGGCGCCTCCCTGACTGTATTTACTGGGGGGAACAATATTTGCATACAGCAAGTAACCCTGGAGTTCACAGTGAGCAGATAGACAATGCCCGGAAGCATCCCACAGCAACCCTGATTGTTCAGCATCAAGTAACTCCCATTCGAGAGCAGCCTGAATACCGGAGTAATCACGGCCACTGGAGTCCCTGTCATGTGGCAGGACAAGTTCGCTACTGAACCATTACAAGCTCCGTGCAGGGAAATATCCTGGCACATGAGAGAACCGCTTAAAGCGTTCTTGCAATTTGCACCGCTTAGAAACACTTCTCGATCTCCACTCCGGCCTCGAAATCTGTACGGGAATTCCCAAGATTCCTTAATGTATTCCTTACCCAATTTTTCATATTTGCCTGCCTGCCTTTGCTCAAGGCAATATTGAAATTGAAAAGTAGTGACCGGTAGAGGTATGTGGCCATGGATTAGCCATTCCGTTGATGGTGATTCCGCTACTGTAAATGGTGATCTATCCAGCTTTTCAATGCGCAACATTGTATATTTTGCTCCCCTTTGTGCCATTTCTACCTGTTTATCTGTTAGATTGTATTTAGAAAACAGAGACGTACTGTTGATAAAACGCCATGGCACATAGCCTTCAAACAAAGATTGCAGTGTCCAGCTTAACAGCATGATAGAACGTAACTGAGATTGCCCGTGTTATAATATGGCCAAATCTTGTTCCAGTATGTCTATTGCAGAAGATACAATGTTGCCTAAGGAATAGATCCTGGAGGTCAAAGTTGTTAACCCGTTATCCACCACTGATAATGCTTTTTCTAAGTTAATACTGTCTATTTCCCCTATTCTCTCTGCGGCCTCTTGTTGGGATATTTTTCCAATTTTCATTGTAGGCAGCATAAATGCCAGCATATTTGAAACGCTTCTGACGTGATTTCCTGGGGCCTAATAAAAAGTCCCTAAGATCCATGTCATGTGTGAGTAAGGATAAGTGATGTTTCACTTCTGTGAGTGTTGAGGTTTCTAGCCAATCAAGGCACAACTTCCCAACACTGTAGGATGTGACTACCCCTGGGTGCACTCTTTGTACATAGCGTGAGTCTGGCCAATGGATACTGAATCCTTCGGTTATACCCCAGAATCTTTTCTGACATGTGTTCGTGTCTAAGGGCCAAACCACCCATTTCTTCCAATTAGGGTCTGATCTATTGTACTGTAAAATGTCATCGGTTGTTGCCCCTTTTTGTGAAGTTGAATTTTGCCACCCCTCCATCTGTGATGGTGTTGGAAACCGAGGTGTGTTCAGGTCCTTGTTTTGGCTAGTCCAAGACAGGACGTCTGTTGCACAGTGTCATTTAGAAATATCATCTGCTGTGGAATGAGGCTCGCTCTAAATAGCGCCTCTGTTCCCTGGACTTGCCAGTCTCTAGAACCCCAGACTGATTTTAAGTCTATTGTGTCCTTCCATAGGGCAAAACCCTGTTCAGACAATTGGGTGATAAAGGAAGCAGAGTATATCTGTTTAGTGTTTGTCAACATAGTTTTCAGTGCTGATGTCGGTGCAACCTTGTAATAATACGAGGTCGGGTCAGTGGTGTTAAACCCTGAAAAGTATGAAAACTTCTGTGCAAATGTATGCAAACTACCTTTTGGTGGTGTAGGGCAATGTTCCCACTGGTGGTACTCAAACACATTTCTAGGTGATATAGATTTGTGCAAGAAATGATGACCATAATGTTGGTAACAGTACAAAGTGTCATAGTCTGAAGTACCTTCTAACATTTCAGTGATCGGAAATGCGGCAGTTTTCTCTAAATCAGACAACATATTATTAACAGTTTCAGAATCCCAATCATCAGAAAATGTACTGGAGGTAATGATATCACTCAATGACATTTTAAATACATGAGAAATTTTTAAAAGTTCAGTAGGACCGAATATATCGAAATCAACCTTGTCCCAAACTATACCGTCCGGTATAGGAACTGCTGTAATGTTCACTGATGACAAGTCTCTTTGTTCACGATGTGAGGACTGATGTGGTTTCAGAATCAGATTTACTTTTTCGGCTGCAGGTCTTTGTTGAAGGTATCTTCCATTAATAAGCATGCTAAAAGTTATATCTAAGGCTAGCCAGAAAAGAAAGAACAGTATCCCAGTAATTACCCAGAGTTCTACCCAAGGTGATACCAGGTAAGTCTTTTTGAGAAAGTTCAGAAAGTCTGTAATCTGCTGCTTGCGTGTTTGTTGGGCTGGCATCGTTTCCGGTTCACTTGGATCCAAGGAAAACGTATCAAAGTTCATGAAGTAGGAAGAAGCAGTGCGATCAATTGTAGGAATTGCATCAGGATTTGTTGAAATCATAGTTTGCTCTCGTCGAGGCATGTTGACCTAGACATCAGTATTTAGTCATATTGCAACTTGTGCGTTATTTTGTATTTGATTTTAAAGTTGAACTTCGGGCTCAAGGGGAACGAGTTCCATTGCATTGTTGCATAGTCCTTAATTCCGTACAGGAGGCTCTTCGAATGTGATGAGTCTTTCTGTTTGAACTTCTTGGATTGTAGCTAGAGGAGGGCGTCTGCTACAGCGGAGTGCACGAGGCCTACTGCTCAGTATCGACCACATAGTGTGGTTTGATTAAGTCGATTGAGACAAATCGTTTCTCCTTTTTTCCGGCAAGAGGCGGTAGAAATACAGTTCTTGTTCCTTGAATTGCTAGGACAGGTACAGGCTTTCTGTATGATGGTCCAAATTCTTTTTTATCCGCTATTTTCTCTCTGACCAGATCCCCGACTATTGGGATCCAGACAGGTCTTGCCGTGACTGCCTTGACTTCCCCAGTGGCGGTCTGTATCAGGTGAACGTTACTTTGTTGTGTCCTGGATTCATTTAGATCCTGTAAAACAGCCAAACGATCATGGATATCAAATGGTTTCTCATCCGCCACTGCACCTTCACAATCAAGATCAGGTACCCACATTCTTGTCCCAAATAGGACCTCGTAAGGAGTGACACCCCCTAGAGAATTTCATGGCTGATTATTGAGAGCTCATTGTACCCCATATATATGATTGACCCAACTACCGCCCTTGCCTAATACCCTAGCTGTTAAAGATTGCTTTAGGTCCTGGTTCTTCCTCTCCACAACCAAATTTCCCTCAGGATGGTACAGAGAGGAGTACTGCAATGCTACACCCATACTTTCCATGTCCTCTTTGTAAGCTCGAGAGCTAAACGCCGGGCCACGGTCTGAATGTAATGTGCCAACTGCATATGTCCCAATAAAGACTCGCAAATCTTTGATAACAGATAGAGCATCAGCCGAGCGCTGAGGCCATACCCATAGGAATCTTGAGCAGGAATCCACTGCAACCATGATATACTTATAAGCCCCATCAGATTGTAAGGGGCCGCAGTGGTCCAGATACACACATGCGAGAGGTTTGTCTGATTTTAGTAATGGTGTCTATGCCTGGCGTGTTATGGTGGAGCCTTTCATCTGTTGGCAGATGTCACATTTCAAGACATAGTCTTTAGTTTGTTTTGTGAGACCTGGCCACCAATTGAGCTGTTTCAACAATGAAATAGTCGCTGTAACGCCTGTGTGTGCAGAGCCCAAACCCTTGTGTGCAGCAATAATTAAACTTGCCTACGATCCATATTTGGTATTACTCTGTCCCCCACTCCAGGAATCTGAGCATATGGAATGTTGTTTGCATCTAACTTGTAGGACTACTTGAGTGGAAATTTCTTTGGTACTGCTCGGCTGTTTTTGCTTGAAGCAATAACAGCCACCATAATCTCACCGTCTATCCTCGTTTTTGAACGAGTGATTGCAGCTACGGAAGCTGTGCGTACAGCCCCCTTTGCGGCTTCATCAGCCAATGAATTCCCTTCAACGTGAACACCATCACGTTGATGAGTCAGTTTATAAATCTCGTGAGCCCGTGGTACTTCATTTCTCAACTCAACTACCTGTTCCCATAGCATTTTATGCTTAATTGTGCCACCTTTTGTGTCTTTGAACCCGTTTAGTTCCCAATGATGTAAATATTCATTGTATGATTGCACACAGTAAAAAGAATCACACACTATCAGTTTTTGAAATTCGTGATCAGTATTCACCAGTGCCAGAATCAGCGCTTTTAACTCTGCCAACTAAGCCGTGCAGTCTCCTAGAGATTGCGTTTTGGTGCAACTTGGATGGAACTTTCCATCCTGCATGCGACCTTTAATGATAGCACATGCTGCGCTGTATTGTTGCTTACTCCCTATGGCCGGTTGAGCAGATACGTCAGTGTAAATAATATATTCATACTGATCTAGAGGCAAGATTTCATTCGGTAGAGGGTATTCTTTTTTGTATTGCAGAAATGCTTGTGTTTTTAGACTTGGATCAAATCTGTATTCAACATCCATTACAGTAAGAGAATTATCCCATTGTATCCATCTCGAATGTAAGGCTTTTGCATTTGGAATGCTAACCTTTGTAACAGCTTCTAAAGCTGGTACCGGTGTTACGAAAATTATGCGCTTACCCTGAGCCAGTGCTCTTTCTCTTGCTACAGCGGTCTGAACTGCTGTCAGGATTTTTTCTGCTGAAGTGAAACGCATTTCTGCGTTTGGGTTCAGGTGCGATTTGTAAGCAATTGGTACTGTTTCACCTTCATTAAAGGTTAAGTAAGTGTACCCGCATTGACCCGCTATTACACGGATCACTAAGTTGCGTACGTTTACCCGCGTCTGTAAGTGTTTTGAAGCTATCATGTCTTCTTGTAGTTTACGTAGGATGTTTGTGTGTTCCTGTGTACATTGTCTAACTGAAAAGTCAGGTTTTATTAAGTCGTAGAAAGGTTTTACTCTTTCCGCGTAATCCAAAATGTATGTTCTGCCGAAATTTAGGAATCCCAGTATTGATTGTAAATTTTTTAATGATTTTGGAGGTTGGAGCAGCGCACACTTTTCTAAAAAGTTAGCTGCCAGACTTTTCCCTTCACTTGAAAGCTCATATCCTAAAAACAGGACATTGAGGTGGGTGATTTTTGATTTTTTTAAATTAAATTTGTAGCCCTTAGAGGCGAATCCCATAATTATGGTACTCACCCTGGTCAAGTGCCTTTTTAAGTCATCGTCCGTCAGATAAATATCATCCACACAGGACAATGCTTCCTCATCAAAAGTTTGGAGTAACTCAGTTACTCTTGCTGAAAACACCCCCGGGCTATTCTTATACCCTTGGGGGAGTTGACAAAATTGTCGCTGGGACCCCAACGCTGAGAATGCGGTTAAATACCTGCTTTCAGGCACTATATTTTGGCAGAAAAATCTATTTGAGATATCTAGTGTACTTTTGTATTTTTTCTGCACAATGTTATTCATTAATGCGGCACTGTATGCATTTTGAACAGCAAATGTCTTTGTGCATTTGTTTAAATGTCTGTAATCTAAAACTAGATGATATGAGTTGTCCGGTTTCATTATGGGAAACAAAGGATTGTTCATTGGTGAGGTGCAATTTTTGATTACCCCTTGGCATTCAATTTGATCTAAGATCTCCCTGACCTGTGTTTTAGCTTCTTGCTTTATTGGATATTGTCTCTGTGCATTTGGTGAGACTTTTAACGGGATCACGTGGTGGGTTGAATTCTTATCCCATCCGGCATGATTTTTGTACAGTGCTGGAGCTTGGGCAACTGCCCACTCCTGTGCATATGTGTATTTTAAATGAATGGGAACGAGGTCGGAGAAGGCTGGAAAAATTACTGTTTCTCCCCTAGGGCACTCCATAACGAATGCTGGTGGCCAATCTTGTTCAGCTAATAGGATGTCATAACCAGATGACAGATTTTTCTAAAATAGACCTTTAACTTTCCTGGGCTTGTCCTCCTCCATCTGGAGTGTTATTTCATATAACTTATGTGGGACGCTCACCCTCGTGTCTGGTGTTTCCACCATGATGTAATCATTCAAGTCTGCTGTTATCAGGGGGGGGCTAGGTGGCGCACGAGCGGAATGGCCGTCCAGACGTGAGGCTCCCGCAGTCCGGCGCCGTTATCCTGCTGATTATCCTGCTCAGACGGCATAAATCGCCTAATAATAAGCGGAACCACGAGCCCGCAACCTAGGGAAGAGGCGAGGCGACTTTGATGCCTGCACGTCGCTGAATGCCGAAGCAGCAGAGGAGAGTGTAAACCCCGCTGTGCGGCCCTGAGCGGTACGGAACTGCCGCTGGGCGCAGACACCTACGCAAGGACCGGGGCTTCCATGTGGCGCATGGGCCCGGGCGTCGCTGTGCCGGAGCAAAGGAGGCGGTGAGTGATCCAAAGCCCCCACCATGCTCATTAGCTGCAGGCAGGGCAGAACGTAAAGAAGGAATTAAGGCGCCCCAGAAACGTGGAGGTCCAGATATCGATGTGCGGCGGGAGGCCGATGTGCGGAGGCTGAGCGGTGCAGAACGCACACTGGGCGCAAGGGCCGGCTCGGAGATCAGGGCGCCCAGGTGGTGAGTAGGCCCGAGTGCGGTGATATTGGAGTGTGCCAGAGCGGCGTTGTGCTCCCTGTACCGGAGGACTAGCAATAGCGGAACGTGTGTGCTGAACTGGACTAGCTTCATAGGGACCTCGCTGTTGTGTGGTGTGCAGTCGCAGTGGGGAGGCCGTGCGAGTGGCGGATCGGCCATTTGCGGCTGTGTAGCTGTGCGCAGTGATTGAAGCGGAAGGCAAAAATACATTTTCTTGAGGCGGACTCCGCAGTAGTTGCTGGGCCTCGTGGTCCGTGGGGGAGCGGAGGGCTTAGTCCGGACTCTCGGCCACCAGTTGAAATGCCGGAAGATTAAAAGAGGTGAATACCCCAGTGTCAGGCTGCGCCCCCTACATCGGTGAACTGGCCAAAGCTGAATAAAGGTGCAGGTAGGTCCTAAAATACCCGGGATCCTGGCATAATTGAGCGCTGGGCTGCAGCAGTGGGATCGTAGATCAGGTGACGAATCGGACATTTGCGGCTGTGTGGCAGGCATGCTGACATGAGGTACGGCCAACATTAAATACTGTGAGAGGCAAAAAGGCACTACCTGGTAGTAAATCCCGCGGTGGTTAGCGGGGCACGCGTCACGTAAATCAGTGGATCGTCACAAGCTTTGCATCAGCAGTGGAACGGGGAGTGACCCTGAAGAACTAAAGGCAGGCGGAGAAGTAGGGAAAGCCACCTGTAGATCAAGCGGGTCCTATGGCTGATTGAGGTCCGAGTATCTTCTTAGGTGGACACTGACGTAACTGTACTGTCATTGGCTGGGTGCCCGTCCTGCAGGCAGCATTGGCAAAGAGGAGCGCTGGACTGGACTTCCGCTCTACCGTGGGCTGGGAAGCACTCCAAAAGAAAAACAGACACCGCAGGTATTGCGCCGTTCTTGGATCAGTTCTGGGGGATCTCCTGGTGTGCCCCTTATCTCATGTCGGACTAGTGGGCGCTCACAATGGGGAAACCAGATGCACGACAACCGCGCCTTACATTTGAAGCGAAGAAGAGTGCCCGTCTGCAGATGGCAGAGGGAGATAGTGGCACGGCCGCGCCACAACAAGACTCACAATCCCCACAAGGTGATGACATGAAAACGCTGTTACTGGAGGTCCGACAGGGCTTTGCTAACATTTCTGGCAAAATGGATACCCTAACCACGCGAATGGACGCAGTCGTCCGCAAAATAGAGGGCCATGAGGTGCGCATAAAGAGACGGAGCAGCGTATATCAGACGCTGAAGATGCAACATCCCACATCCAAGACTCCGTCTCGCAGATGGACAAACTGCTAAAACTCATAGCTGCAAAGAATGAAGATATTGAAGCAAGGAGTCGGAGGAACAACATCCGCGTGCTGGGCATACCAGAAAGCACAAATACAGGCAAAATGGAGGACTATATTGAGAAATTGCTACTGGATGTGGTGGGGGGTGAAGCTCTTTCATCACACTTCATAGTTGAGCGCGCCCATCGCTCCTTGGGCCCGAGGCCTCCCCCTGGTAGTATGCCCAAACCCATAATAGCGCGCCTCCTGAATTATAGGGACAGGGACACGGCCCTCAGAGTGGCAAGGGAGAAAAAGCAGTTGTGCTCTGAGGGGGTACCCTTCACCATGTATCCTGATTTTACTGCAATAGTACAAGAGGAAAGGCGCAAATTCCTCCCGGTGAAACAAAAACTACGACTGGCCCAAATAGATTATGCTCTCCTTTACCCTGCACGACTCAGGGTCACGCATCAGGGGAAGCAAACGTTCTTTACGAAGCCCCAACAGGTGGAAGAATTTCTTAAGCGCCTTAAAAACCAGAAGAGGGATGGGACTGAGCCAGACGCCGCTTCAGGGACGCACTCGCCGCAAGCGGATTGATGAGAGACCTGGGACATGGCGGGATGCTCTCCTCACTGACCATTGGAAATATATGGACGTGCAGCAATGGACAAATACATCACTGAAACTCAAACTGGTGGGCTAAGTGATTAAGCTGGCGAGATATGCCAAGGGATGGGATGTAAGGACCAAATGCAGCCGGACACCTTTGTGGCAGTCGGGGGTTTTGCTGTTATCGCACGGCCCCTGCATGGCACGAGGCACCCGTGTGCCACCCAGCAGGAATCCCCCTGAGGGTGATCCCCATAACAGATATCTTCTGGTCACTGACTGGACAAGTTGAACGTAATGTTCGTTTTTTCTGTGGGTAACAGGGAGGGGCGAGGGACAAACACTTCTGGCATGTTTGGGATGTTTCAGTGGGGGGGGCGGTAGGGGTATGGGTTAATGAATGTTATGGCACACACACTTTGCAGCACTTCACCGGTAACTGTGGCTATCGATGTATCCGAACACTACTGAGTACAGCATCGCAATGTTGCAGATATTGCACCAAAGGGAGCCATGGGTGACACGAGGGGTGTGGGGCAGCTGAGACTTATGTCCTGGAACGTCAGGGGACTAGGAGACCCCGGAAGCGTAGACAGATCTTGGCCTATTTAGAACGTCAACAGATTGATGTTGCTATGCTTCAGGAGACTCACATCAACCCAAACCTTCCTACTACATTTGCGAGCAAATGGGCGACGTGCAGATTGTTCTCTTCATACTCTTCCTATGCTCGAGGCGCTGCGATACTGATCAAACGACAAACGCCTTTTGTGCTAGCAGGTACAATGGCGGACCCACAGGGGCGCTATGCGGTGGTTTGGGGTCACCTGGGTATAGACTCAGTTACATTGGTATGCAGTTATGGTCCAAACGTAGACACCCCTGATTTCTTTACCACCCTCTGGGGTAAAATTGTAAATGTAGGCTCCACTCATATAATATGGGGAGGGGACTTTAACGTAGCCCTGGACCCACTGCTTGATCGTTCCAATCCTGCACCGCATCACTATAATAAATCGCAGGTAGCACTCCAGGGGATAATTGCTGAGGGAGGACTGATAGATGCATGGCGCCATGCACACCCACTGGTTAGAGGAGGCACGCATTTCACAACACATGCGGCAACATGGGCCCGACTGGACTACTATCTCGTCACTAGGGGCCTGGGACCGACAGTTAGAGACGTCACACATCCCGCCAGAACATTTTCCGATCATTGCCCTGTGAAACTCACGATCACTCTACCAGGATTTGATAAGCCTAGGCCTAGCTGGAGGCTGCAGCCCACGGCTTTACTAGACACTGTCTTTAATACTGAGCTGGGGGAGGAAATTCGTGACTTTTTTCAAAGAAATAGGGGATCTGTGGATAATGTGGAGACGATATGGGAAGCCTTCAAGGTCACAATTAGAGGGTATTGTATTTCCAAGAGTTTTGGGGTACTCAGGGACATTCGGGGAACGTTAAGGACCCTGGAAAACGACCTGCAGGTGCTAGAATCTCGATTGGCAGCGGGGGAAACGGGACAAGTACAGACGGACTTCCGAGTGAAAATGTCGGAGTACACGGAAACGGCAGCGAGAGAGACGAAATTTAGAGGGAGATACTGGGAGGCTCGTAGGTACGGTGAAGGTGAACGGCCCGGAAAGGCATTAGCTGAAGTGACCAGGCGATCGCGCTTTTCTAATTACATACTGGAAATCAAGGGACCTGGGAGGTAGTGCAACGGGACACCATGGACATACTAGGCACATTCACTGCACACTATAATACATTATATACCACACAACGCAGAGGGGTGCTCGACCTAGATAGCTTCCTGGGCGATATTACTCTCGCTTGGTTAGGTGACTCACAAAGGGAGTTCTTATGTGCTCCTTTCGAACTAGACGAAGTTAGAGAGGCGATAATGCAGATGAAGTCGGGCAAAACTCCGGGCCTAGACGGCATTCCTGCCGAATTTTACAAAAATTACATAGACATTACTGCCCCTGCGCTTAAAGAAATATATGAAGAAGCCTTGGAAGCTGGCACACTCCCCCCCTCGATGAGGGAAGCACTTATCACGTCCCTTCTGAAGCCCGATAAGCCCCCGGACTCATGTGACTCATATAGACCGCTGTCGCTGTTAAATTGCGACACGAAAATTCTGGCCAAGATCATTGCTAACCGATTGGCACTATTGATGGACAAACTTATCCTACCGGACCAATCGGGTTTGTCCCCGGACGTGCTACCACCCACAACCTTCGTACTCTCTTTACTCTTCTTCAGAATGTGGCCCCGAACTTCCTTTAGCTGCGGTATTTCTTGACGCTACTAAAGCGTTCGATTCTGTGGAATGGGAGTATCTCTTTGGTGTGATGCGGCGGATGGGTTTCCCCCCTCTGTTCATCTCCTGGATACAACTTTTATATCAACAGCCTAGGGCTAAAGTGCTGATCAATGGCCATCTCTCTTCTGCGTTCTCTGTCACGAGAGGTACTCGACAGGGGTGTCCACTGTCCCCTCTCTTATTTGCCATTGCGGTTGAACCACTGGCATCCAAGCTGCGCCAACACCACCAAGATAAGGCACTCCGTTGTCACATGCGCCAAGTCCTGGTATCTCTTTATGCAGACGATATCACCCTATACATACGAGATCCCCAACAGATCATTAATCCTTTGCTGAGGGAATTCATTGTGTTTGGACAGCTCTCGGGGTGAGTATTAACTGGGGAAGTCGCAGGTGTTTCCCTAAAACCAGCAGTTGCGGCCTTTGCTTTGGACTATCCACTGGAGTGGTGCGATACAGACCTCCGCTACCTAGGGATACAAATTACTGGGGACAGAGAGGAGCTGCTGCGACTCAATTATGGTACAGCTATTAACCGACTTGCCAGTAATGTCACGAGATGGATCCCTCTACCAATCTCGCTTGCAGGCCGTGCCTCCCTGATAAAAATGGTAGTACTCCCACAATTTTTATATTTGTTCATGAACGTGCCATATCACCCTGGACGGAATTTTTTTTAAACCCTTCGTTCGGAACTGCTCCGACTGCTCTGGGGAGGTAAACAACCAAGGTTAAAGTGGTCTGTGCTCACAAGGCCTTATGCACAGGGTGGTTTGGATATCCCAGACTTCGAAGTCTATTTTTTATGTGCGCAGGCTCATTATGCCTATTATTGGATCAATCCACCCAGACACATGCCACAAGTGGCTGCGGAGCACTGGCTTGCTCACCCCATCCCTCTGGATGGATTAATACAAGCGCCTGGTCGTACTCGTACTACGCCGCCTACCACTATTACGGGCACTGTGGATGCATGGCGTCGGATTTCTGCTCTCCTTGACTCTCCAATGTTGTATTCCTCGAGGCTGCCTTTGACTTACCATCCCAAAATACCTCTCCTACAGGAGTGTGGCTTTCAACAACTTTGTGCACGCAATAAAGTTGCTAAATGGGGAGAACTCTTTTCAGATGGAGTGTTTTGCTCTCCAGAACAATTCTTTCGCGGGACTCAACCCACACCCCTTGATACCTTTCTTTATATCCGACTCCGACAGGGAATGCGGGCCATTATCCCAGAGTTCCCACAGGAGCCTGCAAATTTTGCCCTCTCCATCAAATGTTGGGATCCACAGATGGAAAACACCTGGTGTCTCGGCTCTATCATACAATACGCGCACAACAAACGGAAGCCCCTAGTAAGGCCCGTACACAGTGGAACACTGAACTGGGTAGGGAGGTAACCGACAAACAATGGACATATTGCTGCCTCCAAACTTCACAGATCTCTGCGAGTTGTAGATTACGTGTGATCCACTATAAATTCTTACACCGCCTCTACTATACGCCTGCTAAAAATTTTGGTTCAAGCTGACGGATAATGACAGATGTGACAGATGTCACCAGCCCGGAGCAGGGTTCCTACATCTGGCATGGGAATGCCTGCAGATACAGGAGTACTGGGTGCAGATCTTTGAGGCTGTTGGGCAGATGACAGGTATCACGCTGGATGTTGACCCTGTGCTGGCGTTGTTGGGCTATACCGAGCAGGTACCTAGGACGTACCGTAGGTTCATCGCCATATCGTTCCTGCTGGCCAAGCGTAGGTGGCATGTAGATGGGGAAGGGGAAGAGCCCCGAAATTCAAGGAGTGGCTAGATGACTTACTTTATTGTCAGGGGCAATTAACAGTTTATGCAGAAACACTTCCACATGCATCTAGACCTAAGGACATATGGGGCCCTCTCCAAAGTTATCTTTTAATGCAGGGCGCAGATAGGTCAGATGCCTCCCCTTTGGGGCAAGGTACTCGATAGATACATGAACACTCCCCGCTCATGGCACCTGTGGTCTTTACTTCACCATGTAGGGCGTGAATGACGCTTCCCATTACACACAGGTGGGGGCTATGATCATTTCTGTTACCACTGACGTTCCACCCCTAAGACCTGAGAAACCAGGAACAAAAGTATAATAGGCTGTTGATGGAATGTTGAAGCTGGTTATTTGGTGTGTAGTTTGCTAATAGAATATATAATAATCACAACGTTTGATCTTACTAATGTGGTGCCCTGTCACGGATTTCTCCATTGGCTGTACTCAGGGTTGAGTATGCATGCTCCTTTTTTTTTTTTCTTTTTTTTTTCTTCCTTCAGTGCTGTATGCAAAGTTAGATATGTGTACTTTTCCTCCGTCAGAACTCTCGATGCAGGAAGGCTGCAAAGTTGTACAATGATTCTCAGAAGATGTAATGTATGATACATAGGATGAAAATTGTTAAATAAAAATTAAAAAAAAAAAAAAAGTCTGCTGTCACCAGAAATTCCATTAGGTTCTGGCGAGCTATTGTTACTTCTGCCGCACTGTCTAGCATCGTATGAGCCCATTCCCCGTTCAGAAGTTGTGTCCTCAGAATTCTGGGCATGTCTGATCTTCAGGCCTGCAACTTTCTTCTTCTTAAACTGAGGTTTTGATTTTGGCTATTCTTCTTTTTTGGAAGTATAGTCTTGAGCGTGCTGTTTGTCTCTGGACTTTGTACACTCTTCTTTGTGTTCTGACCGTCCTTCTCTCTCTGAGTTTTTCGTCGAACCCTGAAAGGAACGAGAGGAACGTGTATCAGTATCCTGATACCTGTCAGGTTTCCTAATATTATCCCTATTCCTAAGGTTGTACCTCCTTTCGGAGGGCTCTTGTGGAGGCGATCTGCCTAGGGGTTGAGATCTGTTTCCTTTAAAGTTTTGTTGTTTTTTATTATCCCACTTCTTTTTAGAAGAAGCAGGTTTCTGCTTGGAAGTGTCCTTTTCAGGACTGCCCATCAGTTGTGGTTTTAAAGCTTTCCCACCTAAACTGTCTCTGCCTAATTCTGCATATGCAGCTTCAATTATTTTGGGTAGTTCATGTTGTTGATCTATAGGACTGAACTCCCTTAGGTGTTGGCGGATTGCCACCGAAGCTGCTTCCCCTTTAATATTAGCTAGTATTATGGCTGATACCTGATCATAGTTACCTAGTAACTTCATCCCTAAGTTTAGGGCAGGCTCTGCTCCGTACTCGTTTTGTATTTGTCTTAATACATCAGGTACTACTGCTAATGAAGGAATACCATGAGTTCTGGTATATATGGCAACAAAGACTGTCCCCCAAGTGGTACAATCTTCTACTTGTGGTGTTATCCCCATGGGCAAGCAGATTGTTAGCATTCTGTGTTTTTCATACGGGTAGTATTCGGGAATACTGCCTCGAGCTGAGTTATTTTCTGAGCTACCCAGAATGGCATTTGTTCACGTTTTGTGGGCATTTTGCCCATTACCCCGTGTAATGTTTGTGGAGTGATTTTAGTTGCTGTACCTTGAGATTGAGTTCCATTTGTTCCAACTGTTGCTGGATGGACTGTGAAAGTCCTCATGATGAATTGTGTCAAGTTTCTGTAGATTTTAATCAAATCTTTGTGTTGTATTAGTAAGTCTCCTTGTGGCATTGTGTCAATGTCAGGATGTGGTGTGTAGGCCACTAATATCGGCCATGTTGCCCCCTCTCCTCCGAGCGGGCCTAATCTTACTCTATTTCTTATGTGGGGTAGGGCGCCTTTAAACCAGTATAAGTGTTCCTGGTACATGAGTGGAACCTATATGTCCTTGAATGGACCATATTCCACCGGTGCATCTCCTTCTGTATAGTAGTGAAATGTCTGTGTTCTCGCAACTGCTTCTGGGAATGTAAGCCACGAATAAAATACCTCTGTTTTGTTTGATTCGTGTGCCTCAATCACGAAAACTACTAAGTCACCCCTAGCTGATAAACCATTTTCTAATAGTTTCTGGGTGATCGTACATCTGAATTTATGTGCAATTTGAATTGCGTTTGTATCGTCTTCTCCGGCTGAGAGGTGCATATCTACAACTGGGTCCTCCCTGTCCTCAGTCATTTTGTAAAGAAGTTTTTTGTTTAAGGGTACTAAGATAAGGTTTCATTTGCACAATTTTAGGAACACTGTGTCCTTCAAACTTGATTAACCAACAGCTAATAAAATAGGATTTTTTCGCCTACTCAGCTGTGGCGGAATTTGTGCCCACCCACTAAAGACGTCTCTGGTGTTTTGTGAGTAGGGGTCTCTGAGAATTAGCACAACTGAACTACTCAGACTCTACTGTTAAATAAGTACCCAACTAACGTTGGCAATGCCATGTCGTGTAGTTCCTATATTACCCATACAGGATCTGCACGTTCGGATAACATAAACTGTAGGATTGGTGGCAGACTGGCTCTGAGCACCCCCACCGAGAATGTTTGCCTTTCTGTTTCAGCTAGCTCACAGTGCCACTAGAATATCCTCTTTTCGGGGACAGAATAGTTTCTGGCAAACTCAGAACATGACAACCCTGATCCCCCAGGATCGTGGAAACAATATACTACTTTTCGCTCAGCCACTCGTGCTCACTTATTCAGTCTCAGAGAGTTACACAGAAGAAACAGTCGGGCGTGTTACAATAAGAATTTATTGCACAATTGTTCTTCTAGTGTGAAATAGATGTGCTGCAACAACCGTTAGACAATAGCAGATATATATGATTAGCAGTACAGTAAAAATAAAAAGATAGTACAGTTCTACCATCCTGCAATAATCATGGATACATACATGAATATAAAATGCATGATAAAAGTGCGTGTTCACCTACGATGCCTATCTAGATGTACCTAAGTGTACCTAGCATGTGAGTAGGTGTGAAGCCAAGAATCCCTCTAGGATTTAGTCTAACCCCATTACCTGAAGTGAGAGAGTGTGGGACCCCATCCTGGTCTTGAGTTGGACACCCCGCGAGGGATGTGTTAGACCACTGTCAGCTGGAGCGTCTGCATGCAGGAGCCTCAGCGTCTCTGATCAGTGTGTTGGTTTGGAAGTCTTGGTCCCCTCTGCTAAGCCTAGCAAGATGTGCTGTATTTATACAAAAAGTAACTAGGGTTTCTTTGCCCCTTGTTTCTTGTATTAGCCATTGTTGGATTTGAGGATGACGTATGGGATGAACCTTGTACGTAGATATTATGCAGGTGGCGTAGCCCCTGCCTGGTTTCCAAGAACTCTCATGAATATATTCATTCATACTGTATGAGTCCATTGATGGAGTTATAGGACGCTATTGTTCAGGGAAAACCCTACTTCTGCGCCCAGTACTAGAACTAGGTAAAGGTTCAATCCTAAAGGCTCGTTACTGTGTAGTATAAGGGAGATAATGTAGGTGAAGGTGTATGATATTACCCGGGCCTATATTAGGGTACCTATATGACAGATAACAGACCCCACCCATGTACTTGCAGTGCTGCTATCTATTTACTTAACATCTGCAAATTTGGGACAAAAGAGTGCTGGTATCATTGTCATGTTGAGCTTAAATGCATGTCCTGAAAATTTAGGAACACCAACCTGGTTTCTAACCCTGAGTTGTGCAGAATTTACTTGGGATCACCTGCATTACTTTCTGAGAGAAGCAAACTCTGACATTAAAGGTATCATCCACTGAGCCTTAGAAAGGGCTTAAAGGTAGAGTTGTGTAGTTACCTTCAGATGCAAATAGAATATTGAAACTGTGGATGTAGAGAGAGATTTGGAAGAACTGCTTGTTATTCTAGTGAATGGTGTGCCCACGAAAAACAAAATAAATCTGGAAGGAACTAGTGGATGCAAACAAGGTAAAGAAAGCTACATTGTATCTTAAAGACAATAATGTGAGCTATAAAGATGTAGATGTTGTCTAACATGGAAGTTGCATGGAGGATGAAATGTTGCCTTCAAGTGGCAGTTTGGAAAAGTGGATAGAAGTAGATCTGAAGAAATATATACAGTATCCAACAAAAACAAAAGCAAAAAATGAAAGTATACTTTTCCATGTGTGATTCTAAAAAAACAGTCTCTCTAGCTTCTAACAGGTTACAGGAAGCAAGTGCTGTTAGAAACAATTGCCCTCACTCACCATAAGGTGACATGCTTCATCATTGGGCTTTGCTCCACGTCGGGCCAGCATTGCAATGCCTGACGGGCCCTGCGAGGTAGCACTTTACCAGATATCTTTTCGTAATTAGCCGGATGAAAAGACTGTAAATAAAAAGGTGAATCCAGTAAATGTGTGTGAAGATTGGAAAATAAGTTGGTTAAAATCAACTATGGACCATATTTGACAATATATTCAATGTGGTGTAAATGGTCAATGTTCAGGTTAAAAAATATGTGGCAGAGAATGTGGGGTATAATGTTCCCTCTGATCTAAGTGATGATGAAGCATGTCACACTAGGGTAAGTGAGGACCTGTTAGAAGCTAAGAGACTGTTATTTTAGAATAACACAGAGAACAGTATACTTTAGTTGTTTGTTTATACATTAGAAGAGTGTATACTGGACCGAAAAGCTCCTTGTCCTTCTTTTTGATACACATTACAGTATCCATCCACTACATTCAAAAGAGGTTGTGGGGGATGCCATTGAACTGTATCAGATGAAACAAGCCAAAAGAACTCCAATGAGTGTCTGGAGAAAGGTTTTGAAGCTCAACGTTTTCCTCAACGATTTCGAACGGGAGTAGGCTGACGGTATGGTGACTCCCCTGTGCGAATACCTGCAGCAAAGTACAGGTCAACAAGATTATATTCTGAGAACCCTAGATTTCATATTCCATATGTATTCCTTCTGTTGTTTGAAACAGTTGCTACTTCTCAGTTCTCTTTGGAAAAAAATAATAATAAAAGGGTAAGAAACACCTTCTTAAAAAACAACAGTACTTTTAACAAACATTTCAAAAGTACCCCACAAAATCCTCCCAGCAGTAGGGACACAGTTCTTGACTAATCCTGAATTTCAACCTGCACTCCTCTGGGCTTAATTCATACTTACTGACATGGGCCGCCTTTATAGTGGGATACCTCAAACTCTTCCCCTTTTCTAGAGCCAGTACATTGTCTCACCCATCACCATGAATATGACTCCAAAGGCACCTCTACAATTCTCCTCAGAGATTCTCTGAATCTCTACTGCTACTTCTTATGCCAGAAATAACCTGTCTTTAACAACCTTCTCCTTAGAGTCAGGCACCAAGTCTCTGATTATATTTACTCTTTCTACGGCACTGGACACAATATCGGTGTTCTCACCATTTGTGCTAGACGCTAACAGCTATTTGGCCTTCAAGTGCACCTCCTTGACACTCCAGCCAGCACGACCCATTTCTCCTCCAAGGCTCTCTTAGCCTCAGCTTTTCCCTCCTCTGCACCCAGCTGGGCCAGCTGCAGCCTCAGGTCCTACTCAGCCTGTCTGTTTCGTGAGTTCCTCAGGGGACTCAGTTTGGGAGGTAACAGTACTTCTTGCACTGTATTCAATAGAGAAGTCTCTCTCTCTCTCTGGGGGATCCCCTCTCCCCTCTGGAGACTTTATCCACTCATTTCTCCACTCCTCCCCCTTCTTCTGAAACCCGCCTTTTTCTCAGCCCCCGCTTGACGGATCACCCCGAAACCTTCAACACAGTAGCTGAAGTGAGCGGTAAACTAGCTTTACAACTGTCATGAGGATTCCTCAAACGGCACCTAAGTTCTTAGCAAAACAAAAAAGGTTTTTCCTATGGAAACTAGGAGACTTATTATGATAGTGGTCGGACGAGCATCCAACAGTTATTGTTGCAGGATGGTAACTGCCCGACTAGTAGTTGGCATTTCCACCTGGCATATTCCAATGCGACCGCCCTGTAGGTGGTCGTAAACATACCCTTTTCCATTGCGGTTCGTGCTGCGGCTCTTTTCCTGGTTGCAGCACAATCCGCAATGGTATACTGCTGGGGCCCCCAAAGTCCCCTTCCGGCTTCCCTAACAGGTAGTCAGAAAGGGATATCCTAATCCCTATGGTGGGGCTTGAGCAGGCACTGCCCAATGTAGGGATTAGGAATCCAACTGCCATCCCGACGGGCTCCTTCAGCCTGTCGGAGGCAGTTATCTTTCCCCCACCTAACTCACTCCGACTGCCAGCATAGATGTCGGTGGGACCACCAGCAACAGCATGTAGGTAGCGGTTCTACTAGCATTGGAATGAGGCCCTAGGACTTAACTATAACTACCTACTAGCAACCACCAGGGTGTAAAATATATATACATATACACATATATATACACACATACACATATATATATATCTCTCTATATATATATAAAATATATATATATATATATCACCTACTGGCGGTCGCCAGTAGGTAGCTATAGTTAGGACCTTGTTTCTATTCAAAAAGTGGTTTTTCTTTTGCCAATATCTTTGGCGCCATTGGACGAATCTTCGCGAAATGTTCAAAACTAATGCGACTCTCCGGTCAGCTCCTGTCTTGAAAGTTTCGGGGTGATTCGCCAAGCGGGGGCCAAGAAAAAAGGGGGGTCCCAAAACGCATTTTCTCAATGTTAATTTCCATAGGAAACTTTAGACAAGGCTATTGCCCGAACTGCTTAACGGAATTACATCAAATTTGGCAAAAAGGTAGCTCTTGGTTCAGAAAGCGCCCTTTTTTTAAAATAGTGTAAATCTGTTCAATAGTTCCTGAGAAATTTATATAAAAAAAAATATTAGTATCTGGTGACCGCGGTGGATCCGCAAACCCTCCCGATCATGAGCTTGACTCTGATTGGCTGCCAACACTTTAAACCAGGAAGTTTTGGCAGCCATCTTGTGACTCAGTAAAACCGAGTCACAAGAAAAATGTTAAAAAAACAAGAAAAGGGGGCAGGGTAGGAACACCTTGACCCCCTAGGCCTGCTCAGGGGGTCCCAAAAAAGTATTTTTTTAACATTTTTGCGGCAGGATTAACGTAGGGTCAGCGAATCCCCCCCAATTTTTTTTTTTAAATGTAGCACGGTCTCCAGAGCTTTGCATCTTTTAAGCCCCGGGTTGGGGCAGGTCCCAGGGGCAATCCTTAATTATGTTGCAGGAGCCCGCGGGGGCCCCACAGCCCCAGGGACCACCACCTCCCCGGGGCTATGTTTACGATTTGCGGGGGTCAGGCAGGCTTTTTCTCCTAAAAAATGCATGGGGGCTCCTGCCTGCCCCCACGCTGCCCTGGGGACCACCATCTCCCCGGGGATTTAATATTTTAATGCGGGAGGGGCCTCATGCCCCCCCGCAGCCCCAGGGACTGCCACCTGGGGCTTTTTTAATTTTCAAGGTGTGGTGGGCTACTGGCCCCCCCACACTGCCCCAGGGACCACCACCTTGCCGGGACATAGGTTATGTAAATATGGGGGTCCGTTGCGGACCCCGCCCCTGGGGACCACTACCTCCATATGGCTTTAATCATGGTGGGAGGGGGGCCGTGCGCCCCCCCTCCAGGAGCCCTTTATGGCCCTGGGGACCGCCACCCCCCAGAGCCGGCTCCTGCAATGTCCCAGGGTGCCCACCCCCGGGACATTGCAGTTTGCTACAGCAGGACAAGTTTTAGCCAGGCCTTGGGGGATGGGGTCCCTGAAGCCAAAATCGGCCTGGGGAGGTAGGCTATTGGGCCCCCCTCCTGTTTTAAAAATAAATAAATAAACAAATAAAGTATTGGCCAAGCCCCGGGAGATGGGGTCCCCGGGGCCAAAAATGGCACAGGAGGGGGGCTAATCGGCCCCTCTCCCTTTTTTTTAAATAAAAAATAAAATACACTTGAAAAGTGTATTGTGTTGTAGTACATTGAATTTGTGCTTTTGTTTTGTGGATTCGCGATGGGTTTGCAAACCCGGAAAATATTTAAAAAGAGTATGTGTATTAAAAAATAAATAAGATTCAGTGTTGGTTTATAGAGTTGCTCTAAAAAGAGCCCTTGTTTTCATTATGAGTTTGTTGGAGCTACATGTAAGTGCGGATGCACAGCTTAAGGTTGCTGAGAACGACTCTGTTCCCTTGATCTGTGAAGTGAACTCCATCACTTCTGTAGATGTCATCCATATCAAAACGTAGATTGTTGTTATAGATGGCACCCATTGTATGGTCTCTGAGGCAAGAAGAAACAGCTTTATTGACATTCTTTCTAGCTTTCTCAATCTGTGGACAGAATTGATTTGACCACTTCCATTTCTGTCTTTGGCATATATTTGAGTATACAAAGACAGTTTGAGGCAAAAGCAACATCAATTGTGCAAAGATATCCTTCATTAGGGTTTCCAGACCTACCCCAGTCAATGTGCCTAGGTCATTGCCACCACAGTGCACAATCATGAGGTCAGGGGGTTGGAGATGCAAAAAGGTTTTAACCAAAGGCATCAATTGGTGCCACTTTAATCCTCTCTATGCAATCCATTTAACATCCACATTTTGCAAACCTAGGTCTTTGTCAATACCTCTGTGTTCAGCACACCTTTTGCACCAGAAAACATAGCTGTGCCCTACAATCCACACTGTAAGCATCAAGATGTCTGTAGCTGAGGTAGTCAGTTGGTAGAATGAGGGGTATCTAAATGGAGGAGAAGAGGCTGTTTTAGAAAAAGATGATAAGTGATTGGCTGTTCATTAACATTGTGCACTTAAAAATAGGATGCATGTTACTTTCCTGAATAACCATGTTTCTTATTGGTTTTTAAAAAATGTTTAAAAGGTACAGTAGATAGGATAAGGTAATATTTAGCAAAAGTCAACCACACGTGCTATTTGCATTTGTAAGCTACTGTGCTGAACTTGAAAATGTGATGAACTTGTGACCTGCCAGTACAGTTGAATGTTGCAGAAACTGTTACTATGGAAACTGGGATTAAGCAGAATGGGGGAAGGGTTGAAACTTAACTGTGAATTAAAAATGTGAAATGATAACTTATATATAAGTGATATGCTACTAAATTACGTTTTCCCAAAACAGTAGATTGTTTAGAAGTAGCGTGTTGTTAAAAAATAATACTAGAGGTGTGGCCAGCCAAGATGGCCGTGTGGACATGATCTACGATGGCTCCGCTGCCGAATGCCTGACGACAGAAGATAACGACACAATTCTGCCACCAAAGCCACCGACATATACCTGGGGGCCCTCTGTAAGTAGTGAGGACTGAGCTGAAGCGCCCGAGAACAACCGGCGATGACCGGATGGCAGCTGATTAGAAGAAGACTGGTGCGGGATAGGCCCAGCCGAGGAAATAGCCTGCAGCTGGAGCAGAGGAAGCCGTGAGCAGGGCCACTGCGATCCCCCTGCTCCATGAGCGGCGGCGAGTGGTCGATGCTCCCCCCTTCCTGCGGGACTCTCCATGATGCGGAGCGGCCTCCCCAGTGGTGCTGGGGAGTGGAGGCCGTGGGGCTTAGAAAGCATGGCAGAAGGTGGAGCACCCTTAGAGTTATGAGCCAGGGGTAGCAGCAAATGCCCCCTCAGGAGTCCTGAAGGCAGCGCCACGGTGGTAAAGACTTAGGAAAACATGGGCAGCAGACTGGGGCTCTCAGCGGGGAATATAAAAGCGGCCCAACACTCATGAGCTTCATGCTTGACTTCAAGATGGCGCCTGCCAGAGATACTGCGAAGACAGACCGAAGAACACTTTGTTCAACAGATGCAGGGTGCACAGCCTCGAACTCAAGCCACTACATTTGTGGCACGTTATATGAAACTTTTTGAACCTTTTTTAACAAACTATTCCTGTATTTTTCTCAACGTTTTTAATCGACACTTATCCACTTTTTCATCTTGAATTCAAACGAATTGCACAACAGGTATACAAAACTTCCATGTTTTATTCACATTGTGGCGTTTTAAAAATGGTGACAATCAATGATTATCTGTTCTTCAATTTGTAACATCATACATTTCGTACCCAATGCATTTCGAGAACAATCTCTTCTTCAGGGATCACTGTAAAACATTTGAAAAGAACAACCCATTACAAACAACGTGATTTAATCACAGCTCCCCCTAGATTAAAACACCTCGTTACATTTGTCCTAAACACGAAAACACACGCTCCCACTCTCGTACAAAATATGTGCAAGAAGATATACAACTGGAATTGCTAGCTTAACCTTTTGTTAACCATTCTCTATCTAAACAAAAATACCACTTTATCACTTAAGACGTGGTCATTTTAGACCTACCTGGTGTATGTGAACAACAAAACTATCACACCGCCGAATCTGCCAAACGTGCCCCTCAATTAACATCCCTCCTATGTATACTTAGCCACACCCCACACCTTTAAGCCTCAAACTGATTAGTATCACATGACCTCAACCCTTTTAAAAAAAAGGAAATGAACAAAATCCGTGGCTCATACGCTCTGCAAACAGCGAGTGAATGACTCCCAATTAACACCGAGTGAACGAAACACTACTTGTTAAAAAAATTACTCACACAAACAAAACAAGAAATTAAAAAGTGCTACAATCATAATATAATGAAATACTGTTAACGTTCAAACCCCGTCTCAAAATACATGAATTTATAAATGAATATCCGTGTTTAACATAGACAAATGAACAAAATGTTTCCAAGGTTCATCATTTGATTCCAGTTCTTCCTGGAAGTTTGAATACCAAAAGTCCAACTTGTCGAAGTCCACTGCCTTTTAACTCTTCATCCATTAATCTTCTTCATTTGGGGTGCAAAACTCAGTTCGGACAGAAAATCTGGTAAGTACACATAGATAGGAGCATGCACACCCTGGTAATCCTCAAGCTTTATGCCAAGTTCACCAGCTGTAATATGTGGCATGCAACACCTGATTCGAGCTCTGCCCTGCGCGCTAAAAAATGCGAAGACAGACCGAAGAACACTTTGTTCAACAGATGCAGGGTGCACAGCCTCGAACTCAAGCAACTACGTTTGTGGCACGTTATATGAAACTTTTGAACCTTTTTAAACAAACTATTCCTGTATTTTTCTCAACGTTTTTAATTGACACTTATACACTTTTTCATCTTGAATTCAAACGAATTGCACAACAGGTATTCAAAACTTCCATGTTTTATTCACGTTGTGGTGTTTTAAAAATGGTGACAATCCATGATTATCTGTTCTTCAATTTGTAACATCATACATTTCGTACCCAATGCATTTCGGGAACAATCTCTTCTTCAGGGGTCACTGTAAAACATTTGAAAAGAACAACCCATTACAAACAGCGTGATTTAATCAAAGCTCCCCTAGTTTAAAACACCTCGTTACATTTGTCCTAAACACGAAAACACACGCTCCCACTCTCATACAAAATATGTGCAAGAAGATATACAACTGGAATTGCTAGCTTAACCTTTGGCTAACCATTCTCTACCTCAATAAAAATATCGCTTTATCACTTAAGACGTGGTAATTTTAGACCTACCTGGTGTATGTGAACAACAAAACTCTCACACCGCCGAATCTGCCAAACGTGCCCTTCCATTAACATCCCTCCTATGTATACTTAGCCACACCCCACACCTTTAAGCCTCAAACTGATTATTATCATCACATGACCTCAACCCTTTTAAAAAACAAGGAAGTGAACAAAATCCGTAGCTCATACGCTCTGCAAACAACAAGTGAATGACTCCCAATTAACACCGAGTGAACGAAACACTGCTTGTTAAAAAAATTACTCACCCACCCACACAAAACAAGAAATTAAAAAGTGCTGCAATCATAATATAATGAAATACTGTTAACGTTCAAACCCCATCTCAAAATACATGAATTTATAAATGAATATCCGTGTTTAACATAGACAAATGAACAAAATGTTTCCAATGTTCATCATTTGATTCCTGTTCTTCCTGGAAGTTCGAATACCAAAAGTCCAACTTGTCGAAGTCCACCGCCTTTTAACTCTTCATCCATTAATCTTCTTCATTTGGGGTGCAAAACTCAGTTCGGACAGAAAATCTGGTAAGTACACATAGATAGGAGCATGCACACCCTGGTAATCCTCAAGCTTTATGCCAAGTTTTTCAGCTGTAATATGTGGCGTGCAACACCTGATTCACGCTCTGCCCTCGCACGCTAAATAATGCGAAGACAGACCGAAGAACACTTTGTTCAACAGATGCAGGGTGCACAGCCTCAAACTCAAGCCACTACCTTTGTGGCACGTTATATGAAACTTTTTGTACCTTTTTAAACAAACTATTCCTGTATTTTTCTCAACGTTTTTAATAGACCCTTATCCACTTTTTCATCTTGAATTCAAATGAATTGCACAACAGGTATTCAAAACTTCCATGTTTTATTCACGTTGTGGTGTTTTAAAAATGGTGACAATCCATGATTATCTGTTCTTCAATTTGTAACATCATACATTTCGTACCCAATGCATTTCGAGAACAATCTCTTCTTCAGGGGTCACTGTAAATTATTTGAAAAAAACAACCCATTACAAACAGCGTGATTTAATCAAAGCTCCCCTAGTTTAAAACACCTTGTTACATTTGTCCTAAACATGAAAACACGCGCTCCCACTCTCGTACAAAATATGTGCAAGAAAATATACAACTGGAAATGCTAGCTTAACCTTTTGCTAACCATTCTGTACCTCACCAAAAATATCGCTTTACCACTTAAGACGTGGTAATTTTAGACCTACCTGGTGTATGTGAACAACAGAACTCTCACACCGCCGAATCTGCCAAAAGTGCCCCTCCATTAACATCCCTCCTATGTATACTTAGCCACACCCCACACCTTTAAGCCTCAAACTGATTAGTATCACATGAAAGCAAACCCTTTTAAAAAAAAGGAAATGAGCAAAATCCGTAGCTCATAAGCTCTGCAAACAACGAGTGAATGACTCCCAATTAGCACCGAGTGAACGAAACACTGCTAGTTAAAAAATTACTCACCCACCCACACAAAACAAGAAATTAAAAAGTGCTACAATCATAATGAACAAGTTACTTACCTTTGGTAACGCTTTTTCTGGTGGATACAGTATCTGCCTGTGGATTCCTCACCTTATGAATATCCCCTGCGCCAGCATGCCGCGGAAATTTTTCCTAGCTCTCCACGCCGACGAGGTCGTCACGAAGCCATGGCTCCGCAAGCGGCTCCGCATGACGTCACTGGAGCCATAAGAGGACCACGTCGGCGTGATGACATCAGTTCCACCCATTTTTTCCGTGCCACCGAGGCAAACGGGCGGACCGACCAAGAGACAATGCATACATAGTACACAGTCTTCACACAAATAAAAACAGTATAAAGTGAAAAAAGGAAAGCCTACACAAAGGCAAATAGAGGCAATACATAATGACAATATGAAATAACATATTAACGAATACCTCTTTTAAGGTATAAAAGGGTGGACAACGGGGAGGCGGGTGGGTCAGTGAGGAATCCACAGGCAGATACTGTATCCACCAGAAAAAGCGTTACCAAATGTAAGTAACTTGTTCTTCTGATGGATACATCTGCCTGTGGATTCCTCACCTTATGAATAGAATCCCACAGCAGTCCTTCTCCCGGAGGAGGGTGTCCACCCTTCTATACCAAAAAGTCCTGCAAAACAGAGCGCGCAAAATGCCATCCCTCCTCACTTCGGAGTCCAAGCAGTAATGCTTCGCGAAAGTGTGGAGGGAGGCCCAAGTTGCCGCCTTACAGATGTCCAACACAGGAACACCCCTGGACAAAGCAGACGTAGATGATTTAGCCCTGGTAGAGTGAGCTCTAATGCCTACAGGAGGCTCCTTACCAGCCAGAGCGTAGCAGATCTTGATGCACAAGATGATCCACCTGGATAAAGTGCGCTTGTGCACCGCCTTGCCCTTCATAGCCCACAAAGAGCTGATCATCCTGACGGAAGTCCTTTGTTCTATCAAGATAGAAACTAATCGCCCTCTTAGCGTCCAAACAGTGCAGCCTTTCCTCCTCCTTGGAAGGGTGAGGGGGAGGATAGAAAGTAGGAAGGGTAATGGACTGCCCTAGATGGAAGGGAGTTACAACCTTAGGCAGAAAAGCAGCCCTGGTCCTGATTACCATCCGTTCAGCATGTATGGTCAAAAACGGAGGCTTTGAACTCAAAGCTTGAGGCTCACTCACCCTCCTAGCTGAAGTGATAGCCACAAGAAAGACCGTTTTGAAAGTCAGCAGTCTTAAAGGACAGCTATGCATAGGTTCAAACGTGGAACCCATTAAAAAAGTTAACACTAAATTCAAATCCCACTGGGGCATAATAAAAGGATTGGGCGGGAACATGTTAGTAAGCCCCTTAATGAACCTTAAAACTATTGGAGACTTAAAAAGAAATGGCTGATCAGGCAGACAGAGAAATGCCGATAAAGCCAACAAGTATCCTTTAACAGTGGCTACAGCAGAGCCCTGCTGGGCCAAATGAACCGAAAAACAAAGAACATCAGAAAGATGAGCTTTCAAGGGATCAATAGACTTCTCTCCGCACCATTTAACAAATTTTGACCACCTGTAGGAGTAGATAGACTTGGTGGAGTGTCGCCTGGCCGATAATATAACATCCACCACGTCAGGCGGGAGAGAAAATGAATTCAGGTTGCCCCGTTCAATCTCCAGGCATGAAGGTGCAGGCTCTGGAGGTGGGGGTGAAGAACCTGCCCCTCCGACTGCGAGAGGAGGTCTACCCTGAGAGGGAGACGGAGCGGAGGGTGCGACGAGAGGTGAAGAAGGTCTGTGTACCACACCCTTCTTGGCCAATCCGGGGCGATCAATATGACTTGGGCCCGGTCTTGGCGAATCTTCCTCAGAACCAGAGGAATCAAGGGTATGGGAGGAAACGCATAAAGGAGTTGTGAGCTCCAACTCAACTGAAACGCGTCCCCCAACACCCGCTGCATCGGAAACTGGAGACTGCAGAATGACGGGCAGTGCGCGTTCTCGAGAGTAGCAAACAGGTCCACCCGAGGAGTCCCCCACGTCCGGAAGATGTGTCTAACTACCTCCGGATGAAGCCTCCACTCGTGGTCGGCGGAGAACTGCCGACTGAGACTGTCCGCACGCACGTTTAGCACCCCGGCCAGATGATTTGCCATCACGCAAATCCGATGGTCCCTGAGCCCAGGACCAAAGCCGCAACGCCTCTCTGCAGAGACGGTACGACCCCACTCCTCCCTGCTTGTTGACATACCACATCACGGCAGTGTTGTCGGTCAGGACTTGAACCGACTGACCGTGAAGGGAAGGGAGAAAGGTCTTGAGCGCCAAACGTATCGCCCGTAATTCCAGAAGTTTGATATGAGACAATCTTTCCTCTGGAGACCAAAGACCCTTGATCTCCAGATCCCCCAGATGAGCACCCCACCCTAGGGTAGAGGCATCCGTTATCACTGTGGCCACCGATGGAGGAAGATGAAAGGGCTTTCCTTGGGACAGATGCCCTCCACGCTCCACCAAGACAGATCCGCCGCAGCTTCTCTGGAGATTCTGACTGACTCCCTGAGATCTCCGTTGTGCTGATACCACTGCCTGCGGAGACACCACTGGAGCGCCCTCATGTGCCAGCGTGCATGGTTGACCAACAGAATGCAGGAGGCAAACAGACCGAGCAGGCGAAGGACCTTCAGAACTGGAACAACCGCTCCATTGTGGAATAAAGGGATCATCTCCTGAATGTCGAGAATTCTTTGTGGAGGAGGAAATGCCCGACACACAGTAGTGTCCAGTACCGCCCCTATGAACAGGTTGCGCTGAGAGGGCACCAGGTGAGAATTGGGCACATTGATTGAAAAACCCAAGTTGAACAACAGTTGAGATGTTACCCGCAGATGATGAAGCACCATCTCCGGCGACTCCGCTTTGAGCAGCCAGTCGTCCAGATAGGGAAAACAGGAATCCCCGACCTTCTGAGATGAGCTGCCACCACTGCCATCACCTTTGTGAAGACTCGAGGTGCAGTAGTAAGACCAAACGGGAGGACCGCAAACTGGTAGTGCTGCGACCCAACCGTAAAACGGAGATACTTCCTGTGCGTCTTAAGAATGGGGATGTGAAAATACGCATCCTGTAAGTCGATCAACACCATCCAGTCCTCTTGCTGCAGCGCCAGAAGATCCTGAGCAAGGGTCAGCATCTTGAATTTCTCCTGCCTCAGGTAAAAATTAAAGACCTTGAGGTCCAGGATCGGACGTAACCTGCCGTCCTTTTTGGGATCAGGACATACCGGGAGTAGCATCCCTGACCCCTTTCCTGCTCTGGAACCACCTCTATCGCACCTTTTTGTAACAGGGCAAAAACTCCTTTTGAAGGAGAAGTAAATGATCCTCCGTGCAAAACCCCTGGCAAGGAGGGTAAGGAGGAGGGAATTCCCTGAAGGGAAGGGCGTACCCATTTTCTACCAGATCTAGTACCCAAAGGTCCGAAGTGATCAATTTCCAATCTTGTAGAAAATGGGTAAGCCGACCCCCCACAGGACCTACATGATCCGGGATGGCGGATCTAGGGCTGCTTTCCCGCATTCCCAGGAGGGGCTGGGGAGGTAGAGGAGGAGGAGGAGGAAGGATGATGTCCGGCTCCACGTTGGCGACCTCTGCCTTTACCCCTATAGCACCTATACAAGGGGTTCTGTTGTTGTTGCTGCTGCTGAGGCTGAGGCTGTCTGAAACTTCGAAAGGAAGACCTCCCGAAGCCTCTGTATCTTTTATAACCATAGCCTCTTGATTGTGACTGCAGACCCAAAGATTTAGCCGTGGCCTTACTGTCCTTAAATCTTTGCAAGGCAGAATCCACCTTTTCTCCGAAAAGTCTAGACCCATCAAAAGGCAGATCAAGAAGGGCAGCCTGCACATCGGGAGAGAATCCAGAAGATCCTCAACCACGCATGTCTTCTTGTTGCAACGGACGAACCCATCACTCTGGCAACAGAATCCGCCGTGTCCAAGCCAGACTGGATGACCTGGTGAGCAGCAGCCTGAGAGTCCGCTAACACCTCGCTCAGATTTCCCCTATCTTCCTCCGACAACTTAGGCAGAAGCTGTTTGGCAGAGTCCATTAAGGCATGAATATATCTACCCAAGAGACAAGTTGCGTTGGTAGATTTCAGTGCCATGCTAGCTGAGGAAAAGATCTTTTTCGCAGACTGTTCCAGCTTTTTGGAATCCCTGTCGGCGGGAGCTTGCGGAAAAGCCCCTGTAGACTGCTTCGAACAAGAAGCCTGTACCACCAAGCTCTCAGGAGAGGGGTGAGATGAAAGGAACACTGGATCTCCAGGAGCAGGCCTGTACCTTCTGGACACTGACCTTGAAACCGCAGGAGCAGAAAGACGGTTGCGCCAAACATCAAGTATTGGCTCAGTCAGAGCATCATTAAAGGGTAAGAGTGGTTCAACCACCGAGGACGGGGAATGGAGCACCTCCGTAAGAAGATTAGGCTTATACTCAGCCATAGGAAGCTGCAAATCCAAAAGTTCTGCATCCTTCCTGATCACAGAATGGTACGGAGCAACCTCCTTCGAGGGGGAAGCCTTCTGAGAAACAAAGTCCCACTCAGGAGAAAAGTCAAGTCCACTTGCCTCACACAAGTCCTCAAACACATCCTCAGTGTCATACACTTCTCCTTCCTCCCTCTCATCCACCTGGTACTGCTCCTCTTCCAACAACATCTGCGCCTCTCTCCTCGAGCGCATCTTTGGCTGCAGCGTCGATGGCGCCACACGCGGCGTCGACGACTCCCGGAGCGGCGTTAAAGAAGGATCCATAGGAGTAACCGGCGCCGATCGAATCCGAGAAGCTTCACGGGATGGAGCCGGGGAGTGCCCATACGGTGTCGACATCCTCGGAGCCGGTAAGTGCCAGGACGGCGTCGCTGGCATGAAGGGCACAAAGGGGGCCTGTGGATACTGCTGAGGCACACCCAAATTGAATGCCATAGGACCCATGGGACCCAAAGGTGCACCAGAGGGGTATGAGCCCCTGGTGACCACGCCATACATTGCATTGAGAAAATGCGACGGATCTGTACCCGGGGCCGGAAACTGAGGAAGTTGAGCCGGCTCGAGATCCAAACGAGGCACCTCTGGAAACGGAGCCGCTGGAGCCGCTGGACCCACAGGCGGAGCCGCAGGAGCCAAAGGAACCTCAGCATCAGCCGGATTCGACACCCCCTCTGAAGTCGGTGAAAATCTCGGCGTCGGTGAACACTCCGGAGTCCCTTTGTATGACGGGGAATGAACTGGAGTCGCCTGAGGAGACACTGAAGGAGAAGGAGAGATAACATCCTTATCTCAACACCGAGGTGTTGGGGAAGGCGACCTCGACTCCACAGCCTTCGACGATCGGCGCCAAGAAGCATGTCTCTTCTTCTTCTTATGCCTTCTCTTGGAGTCATGCGAAGTCGAAGACTTGGACTTCGACCTTTTTTGACCCCTTTTTTCTTTCCTTGCCTTGGCCATATACAGCTTGGCCTCCCGCTCCTTCAGAGCCTTCGGGTTCATCTTCCTGCAGGAAGAACAGCCCTCGACGTCGTGGTCAGACGACAAACACCAAAGACAGTTTTCATGCGGGTCCGTAATAGACATATGTCCTCCACATTCCTTACAGGGCTTAAAGCCAGACTTCTTCAGGACAGACATGCCAAAAGAGAGAAAGATACAATCCAAATAACAAAGTATCCAGTCGAAAGTATGGAGAGTCCCAGAAAAAACCGTTAGCCTCGACAGCGCGGAAAAAAGGGAACTGACGTCATTACGCTGACGTGGTCCTCTTATGGCTCCAGTGACGTCATGCGGAGCCACGTGCGGAGCCATGGCTTCGTGATGACCTCGTCGGCATGGAGAGCTAGGAAAAATTTCTGCGGAATGCTGGCGCAGGGGATATTCATAAGGTGAGGAATCCACAGGCAGATGTATCCATCAGAAATAATGAAATACTGTTAACGTTCAAACCCCGCCTCAAAATACATGAATTTATAAATGAATATCCGTGTTTAACATTGACAAATGAACAAAATGTTTCCAAGGTTCATCATTTGATTCCAGTTCTTCCTGGAAGTTCAAATACCAAAAGTATTTGCACCAGAAAACATAGCTGTGCCCTACAATCCACACTGTAAGCATCAAGATGTCTGTAGCTGAGGTAGTCAGTTGGTAGAATGAGGGGTATCTAAATGGAGGAGAAGAGGCTGTTTTAGAAAAAGATGATAAGTGATTGGCTGTTCATTAACATTGTGCACTCAAAAATAGGATGCATGTTACTTTCCTGAAGAACCATGTTTCTTATTGGTTATTAAAAAATGTTTAAAAGGTACAGTAGATAGGATAAGGTAATATTTAGCAAAAGTCAACCACACGTGCTATTTGCATTTGTAAGCTACTGTGCTGAACTTGAAAATGTGATGAACTTGTGACCTGCCAGTACAGTTGAATGTTGCAGAAACTGTTACTATGGAAACTGGGATTAAGCAGAATGGGGGAAGGGTTGAAACTTAACTGTGAATTAAAAATGTGAAATGATAACTTATATATAAGTGATATGCTACTAAATTAATTTTTCCCAAAACAGTAGATTGTTTAGAAGTAGCGTGTTGTTAAAAAATAATACTAGAGGTGTGGCCAGCCAAGATGGCCGTGTGGACATGATCTACGATGGCTCCACTGCCGAATGCCTGACGACAGAAGATAACGACACAATTCTGCCACCAAAGCCACCGAAATATACCTGGGGGCCCTCTGTAAGTAGTGAGGACTGAGCTGAAGCGCCCGAGAACAACCGGCGACGACCGGATGGCAGCTGATTAGAAGAAGACTGGTGCGGGATAGGCCCAGCCGAGGAAATAGCCTGCAGCTGGAGCGGAGGAAGCTGTGCGCAGGGCCACTGCGATTCCCAAGCTCCATGAGCGGCGGCAAGTGGTCGATGCTCCCCCCTTCCTGCGGGACTCTCCATGATGCGGAGCGGCCTCCCCAGTGGTGCTGGTGAGTGGAGGCCGTGGGGCTTAGAAAGCATGGCGGAAGGTGGAGCACCCTTAGAGTTATGAGCCAGGGGTAGCAGCAAATGCCCCCTCAGGAGTCCTGAAGGCAGCGCCACGGTGGTAAAGACTTAGAAAAACATGGGCACCAGACTGGGGCTCTCAGCGGGGAATATAAAAGCGGCCCAACGCTCATGAGCTTCATGCTTGACTTCAAGATGGCGCCTGCCAGAGATACTGCGAAGACAGACCGAAGAACACTTTGTTCAACAGATGCAGGGTGCACAGCCTCGAACTCAAGCCACTACATTTGTGGCACGTTATATGAAACTTTTTGAACCTTTTTAAACAAACTATTCCTGTATTTTTCTCAACGTTTTTAATCGACACTTATCCACTTTTTCATCTTGAATTCAAACGAATTGCACAACAGGTATAAAAAACTTCCATGTTTTATTCACATTGTGGCGTTTTAAAAATGGTGACAATCCATGATTATCTGTTCTTCAATTTGTAACATCATACATTTCGTACCCAATGCATTTCGAGAACAATCTCTTCTTCAGGGATCACTGTAAAACATTTGAAAAGAACAACCCATTACAAACAACGTGATTTAATCACAGCTCCCCCAAGATTAAAACACCTCGTTACATTTGTCCTAAACACGAAAACACGCGCTCCCACTCTCGTACAAAATATGTGCAAGAAGATATACAACTGGAATTGCTAGCTTAACCTTTTGCTAACCATTCTCTATCTAAACAAAAATACCACTTTATCACTTAAGACGTGGTAATTTTAGACCTACCTGGTGTATCTGAACAACAAAACTATCACACCGCCGAATCTGCCAAACGTGCCCCTCAATTAACATCCCTCCTATGTATACTTAGCCACACCCCACACCTTTAAGCCTCAAACTGATTAGTATCACATGACCTCAACCCTTTTAAAAAAAAGGAAATGAACAAAATCCGTGGCTCATACGCTCTGCAAACAGCGAGTGAATGACTCCCAATTAACACCGAGTGAACGAAACACTACTTGTTAAAAAAAAATTACTCACTTACCCAAACAAAACAAGAAATTAAAAAGTGCTACAATCATAATATAATGAAATACTGTTAACGTTCAAACCCCGTCTCAAAATACATGAATTTATAAATGAATATCCGTGTTTAACATAGACAAATGAACAAAATGTTTCCAAGGTTCATCATTTGATTCCAGTTCTTCCTGGAAGTTCGAATACCAAAAGTCCAACTCGTCGAAGTCCACTGCCTTTTAACTCTTCATCCATTAATCTTCTTCATTTGGGGTGCAAAACTCAGTTCGGACAGAAAATCTGGTAAGTACACATAGATAGGAGCATGCACACCCTGGTAATCCTCAAGCTTTATGCCAAGTTCTCCAGCTGTAATATGTGGCATGCAACACCTGATTCGAGCTCTGCCCTTGCGCGCTAAAAAATGCGAAGACAGACCGAAGAACACTTTGTTCAACAGATGCAGGGTGCACAGCCTCGAACTCAAGCAACTACGTTTGTGGCACGTTATATGAAACTTTTTGAACCTTTTTAAACAAACTATTCCTGTATTTTTGTCAACGTTTTTAATTGACACTTATCCACTTTTTCATCTTGAATTCAAACGAATTGCACAACAGGTATTCAAAACTTCCATGTTTTATTCACGTTGTGGTGTTTTAAAAATGGTGACAATCCATGATTATCTGTTCTTCAATTTGTAACATCATACATTTCGTACCCAATGCATTTCGAGAACAATCTCTTCTTCAGGGGTCACTGTAAATTATTTGAAAAAAACAACCCATTACAAAGAGCGTGATTTAATCAAAGCTCCCCTAGTTTAAAACACCTCGTTACATTTGTCCTAAACATGAAAACACGCGCTCCCACTCTCGTACAAAATATGTGCAAGAAGATATACAACTGGAAATGCTAGCTTAACCTTTTGCTAACCATTCTGTACCTCACCAAAAATACCGCTTTACCACTTAAGACGTGGTAATTTTAGACCTACCTGGTGTATGTGAACAACAGAACTCTCACACCGCCAAATCTGCCAAAAGTGCCCCTCCATTAACATCCCTCCTATGTATACTTAGCCACACCCCACACCTTTAAGCCTCAATCTGATTAGTATCACATGACCTCAACCCTTTTAAAAAAAAGGATACGAGCAAAATCCGTAGCTCATAAGCTCTGCAAACAACGAGTGAATGACTCCCAATTAGCACCGAGTGAACGAAACACTGCTAGTTAAAAAAATTACTCACCCACCCACACAAAACAAGAAATTAAAAAGTGCTACAATCATAATGAACAAGTTACTTACCTTTGGTAACGCTTTTTCTGGTGGATACAGTATCTGCCTGTGGATTCCTCACCTTATGAATATCCCCTGCGCCAGCATTCCGCGGAAATTTTTCCTAGCTCTCCACGCCGACGAGGTCGTCACGAAGCCATGGCTCCGCAAGCGGCTCCGCATGACGTCACTGGAGCCATAAGAGGACCACGTCGGCGTGATGACGTCAGTTCCACCCATTTTTTCCGTGCCACCGGGGCAAACGGGCGGACCGACCAAGAGACAATGCATACATAGTACACAGTATTCACACAAATAAAAACAGTATAAAGTGAAAAAAGGAAAGCCTACACAAAGGCAAATAGAGGCAATACATAATGACAATATGAAATAACATATTAACGAATACCTCTTTTAAGGTATAAAAGGGTGGACAACGGGGAGGCGGGTGGGTCAGTGAGGAATCCACAGGCAGATACTGTATCCACCAGAAAAAGCGTTACCAAAGGTAAGTAACTTGTTCTTCTGATGGATACATCTGCCTGTGGATTCCTCACCTTATGAATAGAATCCCACAGCAGTCCCTCTCCAGGAGGAGGGTGTCCACCCTTCTATACCAAAAAGTCCTGCAAAACAGAGCGCGCAAAATGGCCATCCCTCCTCACTTCGGAGTCCAAGCAGTAATGCTTCGCGAAAGTGTGGAGGGAGGCCCAAGTTGCCACCTTACAGATGTCCAACACAGGAACACCCCTGGACAAAGCAGACGTAGATGATTTAGCCCTGGTAAATTGAGCTCTAATGCCTACAGGAGGCTCCTTACCAGCCAGAGCGTAGCAGATCTTGATGCACAAGATGATCCACCTGGATAAAGTGCGCTTGTGCACCGCCTTGCCCTTCATACGCCCAACATAGCCCACAAAGAGCTGATCATCCTGACGGAAGTCCTTTGTTCTATCAAGATAGAAACTAATCGCCCTCTTAGCGTCCAAACAGTGCAGCCTTTCCTCCTCCTTGGAAGGGTGAGGGGGAGGATAGAAAGTAGGAAGGGTAATGGACTGCCCTAGATGGAAGGGAGTTACAACCTTAGGCAGAAAAGCAGCCCTGGTCCTGATTACCATCCGTTCAGCATGTATGGTCAAAAACGGAGGCTTTGAACTCAAAGCTTGAGGCTCACTCACCCTCCTAGCTGAAGTGATAGCCACAAGAAAGACCGTTTTGAAAGTCAGCAGTCTTAAAGGACAGCTATGCATAGGTTCAAACGTGGAACCCATTAAAAAAGTTAACACTAAATTCAAATCCCACTGGGGCATAATAAAAGGATTGAGGCGGGAACATGTTAGTAAGCCCCTTAATGAACCTTAAAACTATTGGAGACTTAAAAAGAAATGGCTGATCAGGCAGACAGAGAAATGCCGATAAAGCCAACAAGTATCCTTTAACAGTGGCTACAGCAGAGCCCTGCTGGGCCAAATGAACCGAAAAACAAAGAACATCAGAAAGATGAGCTTTCAAGGGATCAATAGACTTCTCTCCGCACCATTTAACAAATTTTGACCACCTGTAGGAGTAGATAGACTTGGTGGAGTGTCGCCTGGCCGATAATATAACATCCACCACGTCAGGCGGGAGAGAAAATGAATTCAGGTTGCCCCGTTCAATCTCCAGGCATGAAGGTGCAGGCTCTGGAGGTGGGGGTGAAGAACCTGCCCCTCCGACTGCGAGAGGAGGTCTACCCTGAGAGGAGACGGAGCGGAGGGTGCGACGAGAGGTGAAGAAGGTCTGTGTACCACACCCTTCTTGGCCAATCCGGGGCGATCAATATGACTTGGGCCCGGTCTTGGCGAATCTTCCTCAGAACCAGAGGAATCAAGGGTATGGGAGGAAACGCATAAAGGAGTTGTGAGCTCCAACTCAACTGAAACGCGTCCCCCAACACCCGCTGCATCGGAAACTGGAGACTGCAGAATGACGGGCAGTGCGCGTTCTCGAGAGTAGCAAACAGGTCCACCCGAGGAGTCACCCACGTCCGGAAGATGTGTCTAACTACCTCCGGATGAAGCCTCCACTCGTGGTCGGCGGAGAACTGCCGACTGAGACTGTCCGCACGCACGTTTAGCACCCCGGCCAGATGATTTGCCATCACGCAAATCCGATGGTCCTGAGCCCAGGACCAAAGCCGCAACGCCTCTCTGCAGAGACGGTACGACCCCACTCCTCCCTGCTTGTTGACATACCACATCACGGCAGTGTTGTCGGTCAGGACTTGAACCAACTGACCGTGAAGGGAAGGGAGAAAGGTCTTGAGCGCCAAACGTATCGCCCGTAATTCCAGAAGTTTGATATGAGACAATCTTTCCTCTGGAGACCAAAGACCCTTGATCTCCAGATCCCCCAGATGAGCACCCCACCCTAGGGTAGAGGCATCCGTTATCACTGTGGCCACCGATGGAGGAAGATGAAAGGGCTTTCCTTGGGACAGATGCCCTCCACGCTCCACCAAGACAGATCCGCCGCAGCTTCTCTGGAGATTCTGACTGACTCCCTGAGATCTCCGTTGTGCTGATACCACTGCCTGCGGAGACACCACTGGAGCGCCCTCATGTGCCAGCGTGCATGGTTGACCAACAGAATGCAGGAGGCAAACAGACCGAGCAGGCGAAGGACCTTCAGAACTGGAACAACTTTTTAAATCCGTTAATCTGCTGGCTAAATCGCAACAAGAAAATGCGTTTAAACCTGATCAAGCTATGTGTAACAAACTTGCCCTATTTTTCCAGGATAAGGTGCAAGGAATTTATAATGGCCTCCTGAGCTCTTCGGGGTCTCAGGATGAAAAAGAGCAACCAATATGTCCAAATCAATGTAGATTATCCTGTTTCCAGACAGTCTGAAATGATGAAGTAAAAAAACTTCTTCTCTCAATAAAATCTGGCTCACCTACAGATCCTTGTCCCCCTACCATTATGCATTTGGCTGCCCAGACAATCTGTAATAATCTTACACCTCTCATTAACCAAGTTCTGGAATCAGGCTACTATCCAGAAACTTGGAAAAAAGTATCTATTGGACCTCTTTTAAAAAAAACAAACCTGGACCCAACTGAACTAAAAAATTATCGTCCCATTGCAGGTCTACCAATAGTGGCAAAAATTCGGGAAAATTCACTAAACATAGCGCTGACTGATTATTTAGATACAAATAATCTATTGGATACAACACAGCATGGCTTTCGGTCATGCCATTCCACTGAATCAGCCCTGATCACTGCAACTGAGGAGATCCGCAGGGTGGTGGATGGGGGGGGAGGGCGGTCCTCGTGCTCCTGGATCTATCGGCCGCTTTCGACACCGTGAATCATGCGGTGTTAGTTCAGCGGCTGAGGGATGTGGGGGTGGAGGCCTCCGCCCTGGCCCTCCTGACCTCCTTCCTGGAGGCAAGGGAGCAGAGGCTGTTTTGGGATGGACTGCAATCTGATAGCTTCCAACTTCCATGCGGTGCCCGCAGGGATCAGCCCTATCCCCGACAATGTTCAACATCTATGTCACCCCGTTGGCTAGATTTATCAGGAGGCACAGCTTTGCCTTGGTCTCTTATGCTGATGATTCTCAACTTATCATCTCTATTACTAATCAGCCTGAGAATACAGCTACCAGGTTTCATGTTTGTCTCACTGAGATCATGACCTGGATGAACCATAGCTTCCTGAAAATTAACACCGATAAGACGGAGGTGATGGAGTTTGGTCCGGGCCCTCCCTTATGGAACAAGTCCTGGTGGCCAATCGAGGCTGGTGAATGCCCATGCCCTGTCCCCAAGGTCAAGAACCTTGGGGTCATCTTTGATGATCAATTGAATTTCTCTGCCCAGGTAAATAGCCTCACTTCCTCCTGTTTTTTTCTATTAAAAACTTTGAGGAAAATCTTTCTATTCATTTTACAAGAGCTGCAAAAGACGGTGATGGTAGCACTTTTCTTGTCTAAATTGGACTATTGCAATGCCCTATTCTTGGGCATTGACAAGTCCCAGATGAGAAAATTACAATCCCTGCAGAATGCTGCAGCAAGACTGCTTCTGGGTATTCCCAGAGGACAGTCAACTGCAGCAGGAATCAAATCATTACATTGGCTTCCTGTTCAGCAGCGGGTGGAATTTAAGTCTCTGTGCCTTGTGCATAAGGCACTATACGGTGGCGGTGCCGAGGACATTAAAAGACTGTTTCCACCCTACATTCCCCCACGCGCTCTTAGATCTGCCAGTCTAGGTCTTATAAGGACCACTAAGACAAGACGAGCAAGATGGGGTGGCAGGGCGATATCACAGTGTGCTGCAAAGTTATGGAACAAAATGCCCACGGCCATGAAACTTCAATCCAACCTGCAGCTTTTTAGGAAAGGATTAAAAACATGGTTGTTCACTTCCATCTAAGTCCTCGGTTAATATAGTACACTGATCCTGTCCATACACTCTAGCGCCAAGACGCCACGGCAATCGAGCGCTATATAAACATATAAACATAAACATAAACATTGTGGAATAAAGGGATCATCTCCTGAATGTCGAGAATTCTTTGTGGAGGAGGAAATGCCCGACACACAGTAGTGTCCAGTACCGCCCCTATGAACAGGTTGCGCTGAGAGGGCACCAGGTGAGAATTGGGCACATGGATTGAAAAACCCAAGTTGAACAACAGTTGAGATGTTACCCGCAGATGATGAAGCACCATCTCTGGCGACTCCGCTTTGAGCAGCCAGCCGTCCAGATAGGGGAAAACAGGAATCCCCGACCTTCTGAGATGAGCTGCCACCACTGCCATCACCTTTGTGAAGACTCGAGGTGCAGTAGTAAGACCAAACGGGAGGACCGCAAACTGGTAGTGCTGCGACCCAACCGTAAAACGGAGATACTTCCTGTGCGACTTAAGAATGGGGATGTGAAAATACGCATCCTGTAAGTCGATCAACACCATCCAGTCCTCTTGCTGCAGCGCCAGAAGAACCTGAGCAAGGGTCAGCATCTTGAATTTCTCCTGCCTCAGGTAAAAATTAAAGACCCTGAGGTCCAGGATCGGACGTAACCTGCCGTCCTTTTTGGGATCAGGAAATACCGGGAGTAGCATCCCTGACCCCTTTCCTGCTCTGGAACCACCTCTATCGCACCTTTTTGTAACAGGGCAAAAACCTCCTTTTGAAGGAGAAGTAAATGATCCTCCGTGCAAAACCCCTGGCAAGGAGGGTAAGGAGGAGGGAATTCCCTGAAGGGAAGGTCGTACCCATTTTCTACCAGATCTAGTACCCAAAGGTCCGAAGTGATCAATTTCCAATCTTGTAGAAAATGGGTAAGCCGACCCCCCACAGGACCTACATGATCCGGGATGGCGGATCTAGGGCTGCTTTCCCGCATTCCCAGGAGGGGCTGGGGAGGTAGAGGAGGAGGAGGAGGAGGAAGGATGACGTCCGGCTCCACGTTGGCGACCTCTGCCTTTACCCCTATAGCACCTATACAAGGGGTTCTGTTGTTGTTGCTGCTGCTGCTGCTGAGGCTGAGGCTGTCTGAAACTTCGAAAGGAAGACCTCCCGAAGCCTCTGTATCTTTTATAACCATAGCCTCTTGATTGTGACTGCAGACCCAAAGATTTAGCCGTGGCCTTACTGTCCTTAAATCTTTGCAAGGCAGAATCCACCTTTTCTCCTAAAAGTCTAGACCCATCAAAAGGCAGATCAAGAAGGGCAGCCTGCACATCGGGAGAGAATCCAGAAGACCTCAACCACGCATGTCTTCTTGTTGCAATGGACAAACCCATCACTCTGGCAACAGAATCCGCTGTGTCCAAGCCAGACTGGATGACCTGGTGAGCAGCAGCCTGAGAGTCCGCTAACACCTCGCTCAGATTTCCCCTATCTTCCTCCGACAACTTAGGAAGAAGCTGTTTGGCAGAGTCCATTAAGGCATGAATATATCTACCCAAGAGACAAGTTGCGTTGGTAGATTTCAGTGCCATGCTAGCTGAGGAAAAGATCTTTTTCGCAGACTGTTCCAGCTTCTTGGAATCCCTGTCGGCGGGAGCTTGCGGAAAAGCCCCTGTAGACTGCTTCGAACAAGAAGCCTGTACCACCAAGCTCTCAGGAGAGGGGTGAGATGAAAGGAACACTGGATCTCCAGGAGCAGGCCTGTACCTTCTGGACACTGACCTTGAAACCGCAGGAGCAGAAAGAGGGTTGCGCCAAACATCAAGTATTGGCTCAGTCAGAGCATCATTAAAGGGTAAGAGTGGTTCAACCACCGAGGACGGGGAATGGAGCACCTCCGTAAGAAGATTAGGCTTATACTCAGCCATAGGAAGCTGCAAATCCAAAAGTTCTGCATCCTTCCTGATCACAGAATGGTACGGAGCAACCTCCTTCGAGGGGGAAGCCTTCTGAGAAACAAAGTCCCACTCAGGAGAAACGTCAAGTCCACTTGCCTCACACAAGTCCTCAAACACATCCTCAGTGTCATACACTTCTCCTTCCTCCCTCTCATCCACCTGGTACTGCTCCTCTTCCAACAACATCTGCGCCTCTCTCCTCGAGCGCATCTTTGGCTGCAGCGTCGATGGCGCCACACGCGGCGTCGACGGTGCCACACGCGGCGTCGACGACTCCCGGAGCGGCGTTAAAGAAGGATCCATAGGAGTAACCGGCACCGATCGAATCCGAGAAGCTTCACGGGATGGAGCCGGGGAGTGCCCATACGGCGTCGACATCCTCGGAGCTGGTAAGTGCCAGGACGGCGTCGCTGGCATGAAGGGCACAAAGGGGGCCTGTGGATACTGCTGAGGCACACCCAAATTGAATGCCATAGGACCCATGGGACCCAAAGGTGCACCAGAGGGGTATGAGCCCCTGGTGACCACGCCATACATTGCATTGAGAAAATGCGACGGATCTGTACCCGGGGCCGGAAACTGAGGAAGTTGAGCCGGCTCGAGATCCAAACGAGGCACCTCTGGAAACAGAGCCTCTGGAGCCGCTGGACCCACAGGCGGAGCCGCAGGAGCCAAAGGAACCTCAGCATCAGCCGGATTCGACACCCCCTCTGAAGTCGGTGAAAATCTCGGCGTCGGTGAACACTCCGGAGTCCCTTTGTATGACGGGGAATGGACTGGAGTCGCCTGAGGAGACACTGAAGGAGAAGGAGAGATAACGTCCTTATCTCAACACTGAGGTGTTGGGGAAGGCGACCTCGACTCCACAGCCTTCGACGATCGGCGCCAAGAAGCATGTCTCTTCTTCTTCTTATGCCTTCTCTTGGAGTCATGCGAAGTCGAAGACTTGGACTTCGACCTTTTTTTACCCCTTTTTTCTTTCCTTGCCTTGGCCATATACAGCTTGGCCTCCCGCTCCTTCAGAGCCTTCGGGTTCATCTTCCTGCAGGAAGAACAGCCCTCGACGTCGTGGTCAGACGACAAACACCAAAGACAGTTTTCATGCGGGTCCGTAATAGACATATGTCCTCCACATTCCTTACAGGGCTTAAAGCCAGACTTCTTCGGGACAGACATGCCAAAAGAGAGAAAGATACAATCCAAATAACAAAGTATCCAGTCGAAAGTATGGAGAGTCCCAGAAAAAACCGTTAGCCTCGACAGCGCGGAAAAAAGGGAACTGACGTCATCACGCTGACGTGGTGCTCTTATGGCTCCAGTGACGTCATGCGGAGCCGCGTGCGGAGCCATGGCTTCGTGATGACCTTGTCGGCGTGGAGAGCTAGGAAAAATTTCCGCGGAATGCTGGCGCAGGGGATATTCATAAGGTGAGGAATCCACAGGCAGATGTATCCATCAGAAATAATGAAATACTGTTAACGTTCAAACCCCGTCTCAAAATACATGAATTTATAAATGAATATCCGTGTTTAACATTGACAAATGAACAAAATGTTTCCAAGGTTCATCATTTGATTCCAGTTCTTCCTGGAAGTTCGAATACCAAAAGTCCAACTTTCGAAGTCCACTGCCTTTTAACTCTTCATCCATTAATCTTCTTCATTTGGGGTGCAAAACTCAGTTTGGACAGAAAATCTGGTAAGTACACATAGATAGGAGCATGCACACCCTGGTAATCCTCAAGCTTTATGCCAAGTTCTCCAGCTGCAATATGTGGCATGCAACACCTGATACGAGCTCTGCCCTTACGCGCTAAATAATGCGAAGACAGACCGAAGAACACTTTGTTCAACAGATGCAGGGTGCACAGCCTCGAACTCAAGCCACTACCTTTGTGACACGTTATATGAAACTTTTTGAACCTTTTTAAACAAACTATTCCTGTATTCTTCCCAACGTTTTTAATCGACTCTTATCCACTTTTTCATCTTGAATTCAATCGAATTGCACAACAGGTATTCAAAACTTCCATGTTTTATTCACGTTGTGGTGTTTTAAAAATGGTGACAATCCATGATTATCTGTTCTTCAATTTGTAACATCATACATTTCGTACCCAAATGCATTTCGAGAACAATCTGTTCTTCAGCGGTCACTGTAAAACATTTGAAAAGAACAACCCATTACAAACAGCGTGATTTAATCAAAGCTCCCCCTAGTTTAAATCACCTCGTTACATTTGTCCTAAACATGAAAACACGCGCTCCCACTCTCGTACAAAATATGTGCAAGAAGATATACAACTGGAATTGCTAGCTTAAACTTTTGCTAACCATTCTCTACCTCAACAAAAATACCGCTTTATCACTTAAGACGTGGTAATTTTAGACCTACCTGGTGTATGTGAACAACAAAACTCTCACACCACCGAATCTGCCAAACGTGCCCTTCCATTAACATCCCTCCTATGTATACTTAGCCACGCCCCACACCTTTAAGCCTCAAACTGATTAGTATCACATGACCTCAACCCTTTTAAAAAAAAGAAAATGAACAAAATTCGTAGGTCATACGCTCTGCAAATAACGAGTGAATGACTCCCAATTAACACCGAGTGAACGAAACACTGCTTGTTAAAAAAATTACTCACCCACCCACACAAAACAAGAAATTTAAAATTGCTACAATCATAATATAATGAAATACTGTTAACGTTCAAACCCCGTCTCAAAATACATGAATTTATAAATGAATATCCGTGTTTAACATAGACAAATGAACAAAATGTTTCCAAAGTTCATCATTTGATTCAGGTTCTTCCTGGAAGTTCTGGAAGTTCGAATACCAAAAGTCCAACTTGTCGAAGTCCACTGCCTTTTAACTCTTCATCCATTAATCTTCTTCATTTGGGGTGCAAAATTCAGTTCGGACAGAAAATCTGGTAAGTACACATAGATAGGAGCATGCACACCCTGGTAATCCTCAAGCTTTATGCCAAGTTCTCCAGCTGTAATATGTGGTGTGCAACACCTGATTCACGCTCTGCCCTCGCGTGCTAAATAATGCGAAGACAGACCGAAGAACACTTTGTTCAACAGATGCAGGGTGCACAGCCTCGAACTCAAGCCACTACCTTTGTGGCACGTTCTATGAAACTTTTTGAACCTTTTTAAACAAACTATTCCTGTATTTTTCTCAACGTTTTTAATTGACTCTTATCCACTTTTTCATCTTGAATTCAAACGAATTGCACAACAGGTATTCAAAACTTCCATGTTTTATTCACGTTGTGGTGTTTTAAAAATGGTGACAATCCATGAAATACTGTTAACGTTCAAACACTGTCTCAAAATACATGAATTTATAAACAAATATCCGTGTTTAACATAGACCAGTGGTTCCCAAACTTTTTTCACCTGTGGCTCCCTTGACCTAATCGGCAGTTGGCCGTGGCTCCCCACCATTTTTTTACCGGTGGGCGGGATTTAAGCCCGACCTCGGGAGTACTTCCTGTTGTCTTCCTTAAAGTAATTGGGATGCAATGAAGGTATTATAATCATATTTGTAACAAAATAAGAAGATAACAGTTGTTTAATAAAAACTCGTTAAGTGAGAAACGATACAAGATTAATAGCCAAATATGTTTCTATGCAATTTTTTTTAACCACACAACAATAGTTTAAAAACTTCTGTATAATAAAATATCTTTTTCAATGAACAGGAAAAACAACGGAGTCCGAATTTACCTTAAAAATCCTAGTGAGATGGATGTGCTTGTTTTTCCTTACATAGCTCCTGAAATCTTGGAGTTATTTTTGAGATCGCAACACGCATTTCTTTTTCAAGGTAAATTTTTGCCCTATATTTTGACTTTATTACTGCAACTGCTGAGAAACCAGCTTCACAAAGGTACGAAGTAGCAAACGGGATCAAAACATGCAGGACTCTCTTGCTTATCATTGGGTATTCATCTCCAGTTTGGCACCAGAACTCAAGCAGTGACTGAGACTGAACCTTACTGTCAATGCTGAGTCACTTGCAACATCAATAAGCTGTTCTGCTTCCTCATTGTTGAAATGCTGAGGTATCTCAGCATTGAAGGGGTCTCTCACCCATTTTATCGGCTCAACTTCATCCTCTGGAAAATATTTGTCAAGGTAAAAACGCAGTTGAGACAAATACAGAACAAAAACTGTCCGCAGTTCCTCCTTTAACACCATCTCATTCTCCTGCAGAAACTGGTCCAATGAAGGAAAACATTTATAGTCACCTTTGCTTACACTGCTTTTCCAAAGGATCACTTTCTTCTTAAAGCCTGAAACTTTGTCTGACAGTTGCAAGATGTTAGTATTATTGCCTTGCAAGGTCTTGTTCAGTGCATTCAGTTTTTCAAATAGATCAGAAAGAAAAGCCATTTGTATTATAAAGTCTGCATCAATAAATTTGTCAGCAAAACAATGTTCACCATCATGTAGATATGAGTATATTTCATTCCTCAGCTCATACACTCTAAGCAGGGAGTTACCAAGAGACAGCCACCGAGAACTGCTGTAGAACAAGAGGCATGAGTGTTCGGCACCCATGTCCTCACACAGTTTAGCAAAAAATCTTGCTTTCATTGGTCTTGTTTTAATATGATTTACCACTTTGATGACTATTTTCAGAATACTATGAAGTTCTTCACTGAGGTTTCCTGCTGCCAGTGCTTCTCGGTGTATTATACAGTGTGTCCAAACAGCATTAGGCGCTTTAGATCGTATGCGAGCTTGAAGTCCTTGGTAGCATCCTGCCATTGAACGACCCCCATCTGTACAAACTCCAACACATCTCTCCCAGTCAATTTGATTCTGTTGCATAAAATCATCCACAACCGCATACAAGTCTTGACCTGTAGTTCCACCTTTGATTTCTTTACAGAACAACAAATCCTCAACAATTTGTTTTTTGTATAGAAACCTGACATAGCAAATAAGATGGGTGTCTTTGTGGTTGTCTGCTGCCTCATCCAACTGGAGTGCAAAGTCTTTGTCTCTTAGATTACAGATGAGCTGATCGTTAATATCTTCAGCCATATCATTTATCCTCCGGCTGATAGTATTATTAGAAAGAGGCACTTTCAGCAGCTGTTTACCCGCAACTTCACCGAGCATGATTGTTACCATATCAACAGCAGCAGGCAAAATCAGCTCTTCTGCAATTGTGTGTTTTTTTTTACTCTGTGCAACTAGATAGGCCACTTTATATGAAGACAGGAGGGCATTACTGTTAATTTTGGTTTGTTTTGAGAAAGTGGACTTTTGTAGTTTGGCTTCTGCAACTTTCCTTACAAAAAATTCCCTTGGCTTTCCGACCACATTTGTGTGAAGACTTTCAAGATGCCGCTTAAGTTTACTTGGAAGCATGGATTCCACAGCCAAAACTTTTGTCGTAAATCTGTTTAGTTTTATTAAAACAGAAAAAAAATAAGCCACAGCTACACAGCAAGTCGCCTACAACCCCATGGCGGGCCGGCCGCAAAGTAAGATAAGCAAAAACAAAAAGGGGGGTGCAATGGCGTATCGATACAGATAGCAGACATACAAACTCAGTTACACAGCAAGTCGCCTACAACCCGCTTAGGGCCGGCCGCGTGATGTAGTGATCAAAAGTGGCAGGCGTTTGTTTTACAACAGCTCCAAGAGCATTTAACCAAAACCAAAGAACAAACGCACACAACGTGCAAGAAACAAACAAAATAATAAAAGAAGAGAAAGGAAGACAGACAACAAAGACCAACGAGAGAAAGAAAGAAAGAGGAATCAACGAGGAAGAAAGAGAGAGGAGAGGAGGGACAGGAAAGAAGATAGAGTAGAAGGAAGGGGACAAAAGGAAGAAAGGTGTTGGAAGTGATCCTTGCAAAGAACAACAACCTGGTGGAACAGGGGCAGCTGGATGGTGCGGGGCTCAGGAGGGTACAATGAAGGCAAAGGGAAGCAGCGCATCTTCAAAGAGGCGTAACGCCCGGAGTTTCGGGGGCATAAAGCGAGCGTGCTCCATTCTACAAAAGTGATCGATTAGTGGTTGCCAAAGCCTGGTGAAGCGAGTGTCTTGGTCCTGCAAGCGCGCTGTAAAGAGCTCCATGGCCATGGTATGCCATAGACGGGTGAACCAAGCCATGATCGGGGGGGTCTCTGCTTTCTTCCAGTACAGGGCTATGAGTTGTTTCGCCGCACCCAGCATATGGAGACAGACCTGCCAATCGCCACGCGTCAGTGCGCGCAAATTAGTAGGCTTAATACCCAAGATGAGCGTAGCTGGAGCTTCAGGCAGGGGGAAGCCAAGAACCAGTTTGATGTGGCTGAGGATCTCCTTCCAGTTAGTGGCCAGGAGTGGACAGGACCACCATATGTGAAGAAAGTCTCCGGGTGACGTCAAGCATCGCCAGCAAAGAGGGGAAGCCGTAGGGTACATTTTATGTAATCGTCGAGGGGTGTAATACCACTGAGACATTAGCTTGTAAGCGGTTTCATGCTGTGAGATACAGCGATAAACCCTTGGAATGTCCTGCCAAAGGCGCTCCCACTGTGCGGGCGCAATGTCCGTGGCCAGGTCCTACTGCCACCGAGTCTGATAGAGATGCGGAGTTAGCTGCGGGGGGTGTTGGAGAATACGATAAGTGCGAGCAATAAGACCCCTGGAATTATCAAATGAGCGGACCAGCCGCTCGAAGGGAGTGAGAGCACGTGTGGCCGCCGACGCCAAAGATGCATCGTGAACCCAGTACCGAAGTTGCAAGTACTGAAGCCGAGCCCCTTCAGGGAGTTGAAATTCCTGCTTGCATTGTTCAAAAGTCTTAAAGGTAGTACCGACAAAGAGGTCCCGTATCGTACGGCACCCGCCATCTAGCCAGTCAATGAAAACGGTAGGGTTCAGGGCAGGAGGAAAGAGAGAGTTGCCTGCGATGGGGGTGTGAGGAGAGGGGAAAGTGGTAAGGCCCTTGGGTACAGCAATCCGGTCCCAGATGTCAAGGACAGTTTTGGTAGGAACGGCTATATAAGCACTGCGGGAGCGGGAGACCCGGGAGTGCCAGGGCAAATCCCATATGGAGCGCCCTGTCACCGCCCTATCCATGTGAAACCACACCTTTTCACTCTCCCATGCCATCCGTTCAGAGATAAAGAGAAGGTGCGCCGCCCAATAGTAGTCCAACAGGTTCGGACAAGCCAAGCCCCCTCTATCCCGGGGTGACATGAGAATTTTGTTAGAGAAGCACGGGCGACGATCTCCCCAGATAAATCTGGTGAAATCACGCTGTAAGCTTAGAATCTGATGACGCGGGATAGGGGTAGGAAGTGACTCGAAGACGTATAAAATTTTGGGCAAAATGGACATTTTGAGGGCATGAATACGGCCCAGCCAGGAGAGAGTGAGAGGTCTCCAGACCCGCAAGTCCTCCAACACAGACCGACGACACTCCTGCCAGTTAGCTTGCGACCAGGTAGCGAGGGTAGGGGTCAAGTTAAGCCCAAGATAGCGAATGGAATTTTGGGCCCATTTATAGGGGACCAACGCTTGCAACGTCGAGAGCTCCGTTGCCGGGATGGTAAGGTTCAGGGCCCAGGATTTGTCATGATTAATCTTAAGTCCAGACGCCCGCTCGAATTGACACAAAAGATGGTGAAGGGCAGGAAGAGACGTGTGTGGATGCGACAGTGTGAGAAGGAGGTCGTCTGCAAAACAAAGCTACCTTGTGCTGTTGGCCTCCGAGAGGGATGCCATGTATGTCTGGCGCCTGGCGAATCAAGATGGCAAGCGGCTCGACCACAAGGGCAAATAAAAGAGGAGAGAGAGGGCAGCCCTGCCTCGTACCTCTATGTATAGAAATGGGGCGTGTGAGTTGGCCATTGACCCGGACTTGGGTCGTAGGGGAGATATAAGGAGCCATGATGCGGGACACCATCAAGGGGCCAAGCCCGATTTTACAGAGCACCGCGCGGAGAAAGGTCCAGTCCACCCGGTCGAACGCTTTCTCCGCGTCAAGAGACAGCAGGCAGGCAGGGATATTCCAGTGCTGGGCTTTCCCAACAAGATGGGCAATCCGACGCACATTGTCAGCCCCCTGTCGCTGCCGAATAAAACCAACCTGGTCGGGGTCGATCAGGCCCGGGAGGTGCGGATCCAGCCGTTTAGCTAAGATTTCGGTGTAGAGTTTAAGATCCGAATTGAGTAGGGCAATGGGGCGAAAGGAGGAACATAGTGCAGGGTCCTTGCCTGGCTTTGGAAGTAGTGATATTTCGGCTAATCCCACGGAAGCAGAAGGGCCCGTCGTGTCCGTGAAAGAATTGAAGAGACGGAGAAGATAGGGCTGAAGCTGTGAGAAGAAGACCCGGTAAAAGGAAAGCGGCAGACCATCCGGGCCCGGCGATTTCCCAAGAGGGAGGTCCTTCAGAGCGCCCGCAAGTTCGCTCTGTGAAAGAGGGGCTTCCAGTAGTTGTGCATGATGAGGGGTGATCGGAGCCGAAGGGCAGCTATCAAGGACAGCCCGGACCTGTTCCGGAGGAGGTGTCTCCTGAGCGTACAAAGACGAATAATATGCATGAAACGCGTCGAGTTTAGCTTTTCCAGTAATGGCCCGGGTGCCATCAGGGCACTTAATATTAGCTATATGTGCTTTAGCTGCACGTGTCCACAATCGCCGGGCTAAAACCGTACCTACCTTATCTCCTCCCTCATAATATCGCTGCTTGAGAGCCAGTAAGGCCCGTTCAGCCTTGTTGGTACGATGTACTCGGAGCTGGCCGCGCAGCATAGCCAGTCGCCGCTTGTGGGCAGCCCGTGGCTGAGTCTGATCGAGGCGCTCCAGCGCCTTAATATCACTGGAGAGTTTAACTTCAAGCAGGCGCGACTCTCTGGCCCGGGCACACGCTATAGAGGTAATATGGCCTCGTATAGTGGCCTTAAATGCGTCCCAGACCACAGGAAAAGGGGTTTCTGGCAAGTCATTTGTCTCAAAATATAGCGACAATAGCAGCCCGAAGTTCCTCAATATCAACCGGGTCACGAAGTATGTGGGCCGGAAGCCGCCATCGCGGTGGGCAGTTAGAGTGAGGAAGCAAATCCCGAAAGAGGAGCTCAAGGTGCGCGTGATCTGAAATTGAAATGTCTGACATAGAGGCCGAGAGCGTGTCCCCGATGAGGGAATGCGAGACAAAGAGATAATCGATGCGCGAATATGAGCGATGTACAGGAGAGTAATACGAGTAGTCGCGCGAGTCGGGCGAGTGGTAGCGCCAGGCATCTATTAGGCCAAGCTCGGTCAATTGATTTTTGAGGGCAGAGGACATAGCCCCGGTTCCGTGGAAGGAACCGTCACTGCGATCATCAGTGGCACTCCACACCAGATTGAAGTCACCCCCGAAGATAAGGAGGGGATCCGAGTTTGACACGTGTTCCCGCAGGGTCTCCCGGAGGAATGAGTCCTGCGCCTGGTTGGGGGAATAAACGTTACATAGAGTTAAGGTCCTGTGGCCAAACCGAACCACCACCCGGAGGAACCTGCCATCCGGAGTGCGTACCGCCTTAGAAGCCCCCTGCTGAATGCCTGTTTGACAAAGTATTGCTACTCCAGCTACCTTGGAAGAGGTATACGCCCAGAATTGAAGCGGAAATCGAGGATGGGCCATGCGGGCGATATCCTCCTTAAGCAGGTGGGTCTCCTGAAGGAAGACAATATCAGGATTCAATTGGAGAAGGTATCTCCAAATCTGTCGCCGATTGTTAGGGGAGTTGAGTCCCTTCACATTAAGGGATACGAGTTTCAAACCAGGTGTGGCAGCCATAACTGAAGAAAGAGAGACCAAGCGCGCGCATCATTTGATGGAGCAGCAGGTAGCAGCTAGAAGGGGAAGAGAAGAGGGGAGAAGGAGAAAGGAGGCATCGCACAGCAAACACCACAGGACGGGCCAGGAACCCCAGCGAGGGGAAGGTTGGCTGAGGCCCCACATAGAAGTAAGAGAGACACCCCACCCAGAGCGCCAACAGGGGAAGCATACCAAGCACAGAGGGACAGGTCCCACCAGCCCCTAGCAGGATGCCCCAACACCCCAAAGTCCCCCCAGAGCCAAGCCTCCCCGCGGGTTCACGCAAGGACGTTGCCGAAAGGGGCCCAGAGTAGGGCAAGAAAGAAGAAAGCCAGAAATAGGAAAAAAAAAGAAGAAAATAAACTGGCCAACTGGGCCAAAATAGTGCAGAGTCAGTGCGGAATAGCCCAGATCCCCGAAGGTAGGACATTCCGGAGAAGTCACTCTCCCTCAAGACTCGGCAAGAAGAAATAGGGGGAAGTGGTGGGCACACTAGGAACGGGAGGCCCCCGCTACCAGTCCTCCGCCCAGCGACGTTGAACATGCAACACATTTCAGCCTCCAGGCTCGGACAGAAGGCCCCCAGGAGCGAGGCCCCCATCGGGAGCATTAACAAGCACCATGCCACAAGGGGAAGAGCAGTCAAGGCCCCAGGGATGGAGAGGCACTCAGGGAGCGGACATGGTTGACGGCGTCCCGTTTGGCCTGCGTGGAGTCGATGTCCCTTGAAGAGCGTCCAGAGCGAGGCGGGGGAACAGTGGACCACTCCGGCCGGAGCGAATCCGCGGGGCGAACACCAGAGGAGGGGGGATCATCAGAGTCTGAGTCCACAGGCAACCGAAGAAGGAGCAGCGCCTCTTGCAGGGACCGGATAACCCGCCGTTGACCCTCCCAGGAGAACATCAGGGCAAAGGGGTGGCCCCACTGGTATTTGATGTCCAGCGCCCGCAATTTATCGGTGACAGGTTTAAAAGCTTTCCTCCGACGAAGCGTGGACGGTGCAAGGTCTTGGAAAATTTGAATGGACAGTCCATTGTAGGAGACTGATCGGATCCCCTGTACTTTACGCATGATGGCTTCTTTGTCCGCAAAGAAATGGACTCGGGTGATAATGTCCGGCACAAAGTTTGGGCGGTTGCGGGGACCCGGGATGCGATGGGCTCTGTCCAGCATAGGAGGTGTGGTACCTTCCCCCTCACGGATTGCATGCAGGAGGTCTGCGGTGTACGTCAAGGCATCAGATCCCTCTGTGCCCAATGGCACACCCCTAATACAGAGGTTGTTCCGCCGTCCGCGGTTCTCCAGATCCTCCTGCTTCAGTTGTAAGGAGATATTCTGGTCCTCCAGTTCTGACATCTTCCTCCATAGGCCCTCGATGTCCTCCGTCCTGGCGTCCACCGTCCTCTCAAGACCGTCGACCCTATCGCCAATTTCCACAACATCCCTGCGGACATCCTGCAGCCCAGATTTGAAGTCCTGCCGCAGGGAGCTGATCTCCGACTTGATTTCCTGCAGAAAGGTTGTCATGTAGGCCTGAGTGATAGGGATGGCTTGAGCTGGCGTGTCCGAGAGCCCTGAAGAGACAGGGGGGCCCTCTTGCGTAGAGGGGGGCACCTTGGCCCACATGGAAGTCACTGGGTTATCACGGGCAGCGGCTGCCTCTGCGTCCTTGTGAGCCCTGTGTTTAGGTGGCATGGCGGCGGGACCCCAAGAGGACAGTAGCCGCCGAGGTCAGGGCCAAGGGTGTGAATCGACGGGACAGCCGAGACGTGGGCCAGTCCAATCGGCCACAGGCAGGGTCCCGGGAGGCCTCCCCTAGGCAGCAAGCACGGCCGGCAGCGTGGCGGCAGGGCGGCTCAAGTCGGTGGTCCCTCCAGAGGTAAGGGCGCCAAAAGCAAAGGGCTATTTTAGCAGGAGCAGTGGTGGGTACACTCAGGGCAGAGGGTAGGGGCAAGCAGCATACACCAAACTCCCAGCAGAGTCCAAGGGCGGCCCAAGTCGTGGCGGTCGTGAAGCAGAGTCCAAGGAGCCCAGGACAAGTGCCGATGAAGAGGCCCCCAGGAATGTGAGCGCCCCTCCGCCCCTTCTCATAGGCACCTCGCTCCAATTAAGGGACCAGATCCAGACACCAGGGCAAGGCCAGCGCTGAGATGTCCCCCAAGGGCAGGCAGGGTCGCAGCAGCGAGCTGGGCGTCAGGGGGCCCACTTTTGGGCGCAAAAGACCCCACGACCCGGTACCTGCACTACTCCAGCCGCAGCTCGGTGGCCCTCTCCGATCGTCGCGCCGTCCAGGATCCGCCAGGCAGGAAGAAGCCGTCGCCAGGCCCCGTATGCTCCAGGGGCCCCACACCAGGATCAGGGGTATCACGGGACCAGAGAAGCAGAGCGATCCACTGGCCAGAGGCGACTGCCTGCACCCCCCCACTGGGAGGCGCCGTAGGCACCAACGGGCGCGCGTCCGCAGCCGGGGCCCAAAATGGCGGCCGGCGGGCTGCAGGCCCGATCCAGCATCAGAGAAGTGGCCGCAGGGGTCCAGGCAGCGGCGTCCAGCCACCAGAGTGCAGCAGGTATCCGGCCCCCGCGTGCCCCCGCCGCCGTCAGCGCTCTCAGCTGGCGCAGCGCCCCCAGCACCGTCCGAAGCTCAACTGCGGCCAGGAGACAAGATGGCGGTCGCCAGGGCCGGCCACAGAGAACCAGGAACACCGAGCCCCCAAAGGACCCCCAGGCCTCCAAACACTGCCCGGGAGGTCCCGGCCGGGCTCGGAGCAAGCCCCAGGTGAGAGCGGAGCCCGGAGATCAAGCTGGCGATGCGGGCGAGAGGCGCTGGAGCGGAGATTCGATGGTGCACGTCTCACTCCATGCGCGCCCAAGCCACGCCCCCCAGCCAAAACTTTTAAACAGATTGCACATTGAGGACGCTCCTCATTATTAACCTGAACACACGTGAAACCATAATCCAGATACCTGTCATCGTACTTTCTGTACTTGGCTTTTTGTTTCCCGTCCTCTTTTTTGTCAGAACAACCTGCAACTTCACTTTGCTCAGACGAACTTGAACTTGGCATTAGAAATGTCTTCATTGTCAATCAGAAAGATGGAAACCAGTTCCACTCGTCTGAATTATTCAGATGGAGAAGAGAAGAATTAACAAAAATATCTAAGAAAGGTCTTTCTATCTGTAAAGTTCCTGGTCTTCTTTTCTTTTCCTTTGCTCAAGTATTTCCAGGTTTCTTGCGGGTCTCATCCATAGTCTCCACGGAATAATAAGCCTGAAGTACAAAACATCCAGGTAAGACAAGTATAAGAAGAACCAAAGTTATTCTCTTTCTAATGATCGATCTATTATTTCTGTTATTTCCCAATAGTTGCCCATGATGATGGTGACCATTTGGACTTATTATTCTTATTGGTACCCCGCACAGACAGAAAGAGCATTCAGTTTTTTAATGAAATCTAAGATCGCACATTTTTGCAAACAATGAAGAAAGCCAAATTGCAGCTAATGTGTACATCAGACTGTGATTTGTAACAGCAAATAGCAAACTTCAACAATTCCTGGGTCCATCCAAGGGCATATCACAGTAGTACAGAGTATGCTACAGCACGGACATATGGTTTTTCATCAAAATCATGGCAGTTTTACAAGTCCCGGGCCCACAAGAGTAAGAATAGCAATATATACAGAACAATAAAATGGCAAATGGAAAGTTTGCTGCAATTGAGTGCAGCGGTTGCAACCAACAATAGAAAACATGAGTAACTCTGACTTAGTTCATATAAGCTGGGTAGAAACCACTTTACGTACCTGCTCGTACTTCAACAATGGCTGTTCTGCCTGGAGGAACTGGTTCAGTGGGTTCAGCTGGTGAGATCGGCTTTTCCTCCACAGCGTGCTTCTTCCCTACAACCAGGATTTAAAAGCAATGAGATAAATTATTAGCATTATTACTCTAGTTTTCTTTTACCAACCAAAGCTATCAATTTTTTTAATGCAGCATGCCATCTAAATAAATAATGATCTGTACATGCTTCAAATGGCAAATATAACAAAAAATTACTTTGACATTTATTCAGACCCTCCTTAATTATTATCCATTCCTAAAGTGAAGTACAAAGAACAACGTGATGGTTGGAATGCTTGAATTATTAATCTCATCCACTGGCAATCTCTAACCCATTTTGTTTTTTACCCCATTACCGGAGGTGGGACCCGGAGAACGTGGTGCAACATGAAAATGAAATAACGCACCAGAAATTGTAAAAAATAAATAATTGAAGACATGGCCTAAATTGTGCAAAATTGCAGATTTTAAGGTGGTTCATCTTTTGTTTTGAATGTAGTGCTTCGTTTCACATTTTTACTATTTCTTTTTGCTGTAAATAACGTGCTGTCCTATATTATTACAAGGCTGCACTTTATGGACAAAAACTACCATTGTCAGTTGTGATATCAATTTCCAGGTTCTGTGGGTGACCTCCCACTTGGCTGGTCGTAAGCACAATTATTCTTATCTTCGGGTCTGCTCCAACCTGCTTCTACAAAACAGATACCGCAGGTCAGCAGCAGTGTAAGCCTTCCCTCAAACAAATAACTAATACAGGAGAAGTTGCAGAATTCCAGCTTCTCTACTAGCCTACCCCAGCCCAGCCACTGATTCCCACGTTAAAGTTTAACGAACATTGAATCCAAGGCAATCTAATTTTAACTGATAATGTTGACTTCAATCCACATGTCGCAGTGCTTATTTCAAAGTGACGAGTGACCAGAAGATGGCACTGCTAACTCAAAAACCCTTATTTTCAGCCTGATCTGTCATTTCATGGGAAGAAACGGGCGAACGGGAGTTTCGAGTCAGTGTGTGCATGGAAATAATGCCACCGGGCAGCACGAATGCACCCACATCAAAAGCACAAGCATACAAGTCCGCACTTCACTTGTTCGAAATGCTTCCAGCGCTCTGAAAATCTACCACGTGACTAAGCTTTGGAAAGTAGACTTGTGTAATCTTTTAAAGCATTGTGGCATAATTAACTGGCGTGATTTGTATCAGGCAGGAGAATCCTACTTATTGTGGGCAAATGAGAGGGGTGTTTCCCTGAGAAAACTTTAAAAAGGAAAATGTGCTGAATGGTGCACTTCACAGTACAATGTTCACATTAATTGACAACGAAGCCATTGACTCTGAAGAGGGAAACATGAAATATTGCAATACTTTCACAGTGTGCCAAGCAAGATGGATCTTATCTAATGTTGAGGATTCACTCTCGCCACAAACACAAATCATGGTGGCAAAATGATGCAATTCACAGTACAGTTTGCTGAAAGAAATCAATAAAATGTCCATAGGAACTTCAGTCAGTTCAGAAAATCTGGATCATGCACTTTAAAATGGCCTATCTATTAAAAAAAATCAATATAGCATCCTGCTTCACTTCTACATTCCTCTTTCTTTGACTGTTCCATCCTAATGTGTGCACGAGTTTCCCAGTCACAGAACTGAGGGTCATTTGGAAGAAAAACAGCTGGAAAATTAAAATACTATATATGGCATGCTGTTGCTAACATTTATAAAATGCAGCCCAACGATGTAACGAGCTCCGTGGAGAAGTAGCAGAATTCCAGCTTCTCTACTAGCCTACCCCGGCCCAGCCACTGATTCCCACGTTATGCACCCACATCAAAAGCACAAGCATACAAGTCCGCACTTCACTTGTTCGAAATGCTTCCAGCGCTCTGAAAATCTACCACGTGACTAAGCTTTGGAAAGTAGACTTGTGTAATCTTTTAAAGCAGTGTGGCATAATTCCAGCGCTCTGAAAATCTACAACGAGCTCCGTGGAGCCCGCCTTTTTACAGTAAAATTATTAATCAAATACCATGCCGATCTTCGGCCCAACCTCCGTTTTACACCCGTATCACCAGCATTGTTTTTACTGTAAAATTTACAGTAAAAATAATGCTGGTGATACGGGTGTAAAACAGAGGTTGGGCCGAAGATCGGCATGACATTTGATTAATAATTTTACTGTAAAAAGGCGGCCTCCACGGAGCAAGTTAAAGAACTCAAAGGCAAACATAAAACGGACCACACAGGAATCCCTCCCATGCCAGTTTCAACACCAACGGCCCTAGTACTAACCTTACATGTGAAGGAGAGGCTCCCACGAGGCACGGCGGACAGCAATAACGCGCCTGAAACGGTCAGAGCTGCGTAGAAAATGGAGACTACGACTGTGAAAGCACGTACGTCCGACACGTATACGTACGCACGTATCGCACCAGTACTCTCTTGGGCCAAACCATGTTCCCAGATTATGCAGGGGGCACGTAATTTGCACTACAGCTGACACAAGCTTCACTTTCCCACTTCGTGAGTGCGGCGCCCCTGGCACCTCATAACGGCGCACCGGGGTGCCGCGGCGCACAGTTTGGGAACCACGGACATAGACAAATGAACAAAATGTTTCCAAGGTTCATCATTTGATTCCAGTTCTTCCTGGAAGTTCGAATACCAAAAGTCCAACTTGACTTTTGGTATTCGAACTCCCAGGAAGAACTGTAGCACTTTTTAATTTCTTGTTTTGTGTGAGTAATTTTTTTAACAAGCAGTGTTTTGTTCACTCTTGCTTGCTTTCTTGCCCAGACTTGTTTTTATCCCCATGTGCCTAACTTGCTTTCTTGCCCAGACTTGTTTTTATTCCTCTGTGCCTGTACTTGCTTTCTTGCCCAGACTTGTTTTTATCCCCCTGTGCCTAACTTGCTTTCTTGCCCAGACTTGTTTTTATTCCTCTGTGCCTGTACTTGTTTTCTTGCCTAAACTTGTTTTCCTTCCTGTGCCCAGCTCTCCCGCGGCCCCCGCCCGTTTTCCCGCCGCTGCGTCCCTGCGGCCCGCCCCCTGCAATCCCATTCGCCGCCCCGCTCCCGCCTCACAGCTGCTCCTCCCTCCCACATCCCCTCATATGGAGGCCGCGCAGCGGCCGCGCGCTGGCGCGCCAAAGGCGTGCATAAGGCAAGCCCGTCTGCGCCCGTCCGCGCCTGGACCGCGCCCAGTGCCAGGACCCCTGGACCCCACGAACGCCACGACGCCCAACACCGCTACAATGCCAGATCCCTCCACGCACTCAACACCGGACGATCACACACCTGCTTCCTGGCCGCACCCACGGAGCTTTCACCTGCCGGAACTGCAGCTTCACAAGCATCCGCCCCACCATGCCGCCGACCAGGAAAGAACCCAACCACCTCAGATGCATCCTTCTCAACACCCGCTCCGCCCGCAAACACGCCGTTGAACTCTGGGACCTACTCGACTCAACCTCCCCAGATGTCGCCTTCCTGACGGAGACCTGGCTAAACCCCGCCTCGGCACCCGACATAGCCATAGCCGTCCCGGAAGGCTACAAGATCACCCGCAGGGACCGCACCAACGGAGCAGGAGGAGGAATCGCCATCGTCCACAGGAACACTCTCAGAGTCTCGACCAACACCGACGACACCCTCAGCACCGCCGAACACCTCCACTTCCAGATCCACACCGATCCCAACACCACCCTCAGAGGAACCCTCATCTACAGACCCCCCGGACTCCGACCACAGTTCAGCGACTCCATCTCCGACTTCGTCAGCACACACGCCCTCGCCTCCACGGACTACATCCTCCTCGGGGACCTGAACTTCCACCTCGAGAACAACAACGACACCAACTCCACCACCCTGATCGACAACCTAGCCAACCTCGGACTCAGACAACTCGTCACAACACCCACCCACTCCGCCGGTCACACGCTTGACCCCATCTTCTCCGCAAGTCCCCACGTCTCCTTCAACCACACCACCGAGCTCCACTGGACCGACCATCGCTGCATCCACTTCACCTTCAAGAAACCCACCACCACACCCAACAGATGCCCCGCCGCTGCTGGAGCAAAGTCACCGAAGACCAGCTAACCACCACCCTCGCACAGAGCCCACCCGCCGACCCCACCGACCCCGACACCGCCGCCCGCAACCTCAGACAGTGGATCAACGACTGCGCCAACACCCTCGCCCCGATCAAGAAACCCTCCAACAGTCACACCAACAAGAAAGCCAGCTGGTTCACTGAAGACCTCCGGGCCTCCAAGCAAACCTGCCGAAAGCTGGAGAAGATCTGGCTCCATGAACGAACACCGGACAGCCACGCAGCCCACAAGAACGCCACCCGCAGACACCATCACCTCATCAGATCCGCCAAAAGGGCCTTCTTCAAAGACCACCTAGACAACAACGCGCACAACAGAAAAGAGCTCTTCAACATCGTGAAGGAACTCTCCAACCCCAGCTCCAACACCAACGACGTCCCACCCTCGCAAGACCTGTGCGACTCGCTGGCCACCTTCTTCCACCGCAAGATCGCAGATATCCACGACAGCTTCAACGCCACACCCGCCCCGACAACCACTGAGTCCTGCGCCCCCACGACCACCATCCGCACCAACCGCCTGCTCTCCTGCACCAACATCAACGACGACGACACCATCAAGATCATGAACACCATCCACTTCGGATCTCCGTCAGACCCATGCCCACACCACATCTTCAACAAAGCCAGCACAGCCATCGCACCCCATCTCCGGAAAGTCATCAACACCTCCTTCGAGACAGCAACCTTCCCGGAGAGCTGGAAGCACGCCGAGATCAACGCCTTACTCAAGAAACCCAAGGCGGACCCCAAGGACCTCAAGAACTTCCGGCCCATCTCCCTGCTCCCGTTCCCGGCAAAGGTCATCGAGAAGACTGTCAACAAACAACTGACCCGCTACCTCGAGGAGAACAACATCCTGGACCCTTCCCAGTTCGGGTTCCGCAGCAACCACAGCACCGAGACTGCCCTCATCGCCGCCACCGATGACATCAAGTCCCTGCTGGACAACGGAGAAACGGCGGCCCTCATCCTCCTGGACCTGTCAGCCGCCTTCGACACGGTCTGCCACCACACACTACGAACACGCCTCCACAACGCCGGGATCCAAGAGAAGGCCCTGGACTGGACCACCTCCTTCCTCTCCGGCAGAACACAGAGCGTCCGCCTTCCCCCCTTCCGCTCCAAAGCCACCGAGATCATCTGCGGCGTACCCCAGGGCTCTTCCCTCAGCCCAACTCGGTTTAACATCTACATTGCACCGCTCGCCCACGTCGCCCGTCGGCACGACCTCAACATCATCTCCTACGCCGATGACACCCAGCTGATCCTCTCCCTCACCAAGGACCCCCACACCGCCAAAACCAACCTTCATGAAGGAATGAAGGCCATCGCTGAATGGATGAGGAACAGCCGACTAAAGCTGAACTCGGACAAGACAGAGGTCCTCATCCTCGGATCCACCCCTTCGGCCTGGGACGACTCCTGGTGGCCGACCGCACTGGGAACCGCACCAACACCCACCGACCACGCACGCAACCTAGTGGTCATCCTCGACTCTACCCTCTCCATGACTAAACAGGTCAACGCCGTCTCCTCTGCCTGCTTCAACACCCTCCGCATGCTCCGCAGGATCTACAAGTGGATCCCCACTGAAACGAGAAGAACGGTCACCCAGGCCCTCGTCAGCAGCAGGTTGGACTACGGAAACGCCCTCTACGCAGGAGCCTCGGCCAAACTCCTGAGACGGCTCCAACGCATCCAGAACGCCTCTGCATGCCTGATCCTCGACATCCCTCGCCGCAGCCACATCACACCCCACCTGAGAGACCTGCACTGGCTCCCGGTCAACAAGAGGATAACCTTCAAACTCCTCACCCACGCACAGAAGGCACTCCACAACACCGGACCAACGTACCTCAACAGACGACTCAGCTTCTACACCCCCACCCGCCAGCTCCGCTCCGCCAACCTCGCCCTCGCCACTGTCCCCCGCTTCCGAAGAGCGACCTCCGGTGGAAGATCGTTCTCCCACCTCGCCGCCAAGACCTGGAACACCCTCCCCATCCACCTACGGCAGACCCAAGACCTGCTGACCTTCAGAAAACTCCTCAAGACCTGGCTTTTCGAGCAGTAGCAGCATTCCCCACCCCAGTGCCTTGAGACCCTCACGGGTGAGTAGTGCGCTTTACAAATGATATGATTGATTGATTGTTAATTGGTAGTCATTCACTTGTTGTTTGCAGAGTGTATGAGCTACGAATTTTGTTCATTTCCTTTTATTTAAAAGGGTTGAGGTCATGTGATTCTAATCAGTTTGAGGCTTAAAGGTGTGGGGTGTGTCTAAGTATACATAGGAGGGATGTTAATGGAGGGGCACAGTGTGAGAGTTTTGTTGTTCACATAGACCAGGTAGCTCTAAAATTACCACGTCTTAAGTGATAAAGCGGTATTTTTGTTGAGGTAGAGAATGGTTAGCAAAAGGTTAAGCTAGCAATTCCAGTTGTATATCTTCTTGCACATATTTTGTACGAGACTTGGAGCGTGTGTTTTCGTGTTTAGGACAAATGTAACGAGGTGTTTTAAACTAGGGGGAGCTTTGATTAAATCACGCTGTTTGTAATGGGTTGTTCTTTTCAAATGTTTTACACTGACCCCTGAAGAAGAGATTGTTCTCGAAATGCATTGGGTATGAAATGTATGATGTTACAAATTGAAGAAGAGATAATCATGGATTGTCGCATTTTTAAAACACCACAACGTGAATAAAACATGGAAGTTTTGAATACCTGTTGTGCATTTCGTTTGAATTCAAGATGAAAAAGTGGATAAGAGTCGATTAAAAGTGTTGAAAAAAATACAGGAATAGTTTGTTTAAAAAGGTTCAAAAAGTTTCATATAACGTGCCACAAAGGTAGTGGCTTGAGTTCGAGGCTGTGCACCCTGCATCTGTTGAACAAAGTGTTCTTCGGTCTGTCTTCGCATTATTTAGCGCGCAAGGGCAGAGCGCGAATCAGGTGTTGCACGCCACATATTACAGCTGGAGAACTTGGCATAAAGCTTGAGGATTACCAGGGTGTGCATGCTCCTATCTATGTGTACTTACCAGATTTTCTGTCCGAACTGAGTTTTGCACCCCAAATGAAGAGAATTAATGGATGAAGAGTTAAAAGGCAGTGGACTTCGACAAGTTGGACTTTTGGTATTCGAACATCCAGGAAGAACTGGAATCAAATGATGAACCTTGGAAACATTTTGTTCATTTGTCTATGTTAAACATGGATATTCATTTATAAATTCATTTATTTTGAGACAGGGTTTGAACGTTAACAGTATTTCATTATATTATGATTGTTGCACTTTTTAATTTCTTGTTTTGTGTGGGTAGGTGACTAATTTTTTTAACAAGCAGTGTTTCGTTCACTCGGTGTTAATTGGGAGTCATTCACTCGTTGTTTGCAGAGCGTATGAGCTACGGATTTTGTTCATTTCCTTTTTTTAAAAAGGGTTGAGGTTGATGGAGCAAGGTCTCGTAAGAAAGAGACTTGCTCGGAGGCAATCCGCTCGTTTAACTCATTAACAAGAAATTAATTATGTTTGGTGAATAAGTAATACGCACCACATGAACACGCGGGTTAGTGAAGCTTGCTTATGTGTGTATTAATGCGGATAACAATGAAAACGGACTAATACCGCTTTAAACGGGGAAACTGTTGTGCGCATGCGTCAACTGCATCTACGCAGTATGACGAGGTAACGCTTGGAGGGAAATTCTAGTGCATGAGCAGAAGACACTAAAATGGAGTCTTGAAGAGACTGGCATGGCATCGGCTTAGCTGAAACTAAAACAAGCTATTTTACTAATGGTAATGCGGGAAAAGTATTAATAAGAAGAGGGGAATAGAGTAGAGGTGGGAGGTATACAGTGTGACCATTTATTTGTGAAATTAATATTTGTCTTTTTGACTTTATTGTTAGTGCGTATTTGGGCCTCTCACACATAACTGAATTAAGCAGAGTGATGAAGCGAATGCGCATGTCCACTGAAAGTTAACCCGGAACGATGACATGGAGGTTGAACAGAAGCCAAGGTCGCAAATGATGTGCCCTGGGAAAGGAGGGTGAAGAGTTCAGTGAAGAAGACTCTTATTCATAAACTAATAAAAATGTTTCAAGTAAAATGTGGATATGTATGGGAACTTAAGACATAAATAAAAATGAAGGGGATGGGTTTGCGAACAATAGTTTAACTGATTTTGATGACATGTAAGCATGGTGTGATGGAGCTTCCCCCTTGCCTGACCAATCATATTTCGTATTTTTACGATATTGAAACTTTAGTGGGTGGAACATGAAGAAACGAAGGTATAACTAAGGTAGCTTTAGTTAGTTAGATAGTCGAGACTGCAAAGAGAGGAAGGAGACGCAGATGCTGTGAGTCGGAGATGCTGTTGCTGGGTGGGATGCTGTGAGATGCTGATGAAGAATCAAATGCAGAACCTGAAACAGAACTTTCTATCCTAACTTAATTGGGTTAGATCAGGAGATCGCTGAAGAATCTCAAGGAGGAAGAGAATGTCAGAGAGGGGTGCGACGCAATCGTCGGTGTTCTAGAGAGGTCAACTATCCTGTCCTGAATCCTGTCCTGAAGTCTTTGTCTCCTGACCTATCCTGGGGGACCCTTACCAGCCCTTTGGCCAGGGGTTGGTCTTTCACACCATTCTTGGTAACTATAATTTCACGTTATTTGCAAATGTTCTTTTCTCTCTGTCCTCTCCCTTTCTGAGCATTAATTATTGTATGAGTCCAAAATATTTGCTTGATGTTTAATCAAATTGAATTTTCTCTCCTAAGAACGATGGTGGCTGCACTGTATTTTTGAAATGGTTCACATGCATTATTTAGATAAAGATTTTAAACCTTCCTGAGTCTGTGATCATTTACTTCAAACAAAAGAACAGTTAAGGGTTATGTTAATTATCACCATCAACTAGTTCAACTAATGGTCCATTGACCAGAGGAAAGAACTTTTTGATCAGTGAAAGGTTAGTTAGGAAAATTAAATAACTAATATTGTGAAGTATAAATATAAAACTTTGACAACTCCAGCGGTTTACTCAATGTGTGTCTTTTATGGGCCCAGGTGAGTATATGGTAGTGGAGTATCTGTTGTTGGTATACCGCTGGATCAAGGTCATGTGATACTAATCAGTTTGAGGCTTAAAGGTGTGGGGTGTTGCTAAGTATACATAGGAAGGATGTTAATGGAGGGGCACTTTTGGCAGATTCGGCGGTGTGAGAGTTTTGTTGTTCACATACACCAGGTAGGTCTAACTTACCACGTCTTAAGTGATAAAGCGGTATTTGTGTTGAGGTAGAGAATGATTAGCAAAAGGTTAAGCTAGCAATTCCAGTTGTATATCTTCTTGCACATATTTTGTACGAGAGTGGGAGCGCGTGTTATCGTGTTTAGGACAAATGTAACGAGGTGTTTTAAACTAGGAGGAGCTTTGATTAAATCACGCTGTTTGTAATGGGTTGTTCTTTTCAAACGTTTTACAGTGACCCCTGAAGAAGTGACTGTTCTCGAAATGCATTGGGTACGAAATCTATGATGTTACAAATTGAAGAACAGATAATCATGGATTGTCTCCATTTTTAAAACACCACAACGTGAATAAAACATGGACGTTTTGAATACCTGTTGTGCAATTCGTTTGAATTCAAGATGAAAAAGTGGGTAGGAGTCGATTAAAAACGTTAAGAAAAATACAGGAATAGTTTGTTTAAAATGGTTCAAAACGTTTCATATAACGTGCCACAAAAGTAGTGGCTTGAGTTCGAGGCTGTGCACCCTGCATCTGTTGAACAAAGTGTTCTTCGGTCTGTCTTCGCATTATTTAGCGCGAAAGGGTAGAGCACGAAACGGTGTTGCACGCCACATATTACAGCTGGAGAACTTGGCATAAAGCTTGAGGATTACCAGGGTGTTCATGCTCCTATCTATGTGTATTTACCAGATTTTCTGACCGAACTGAGTTTTGCACCCCAAATGAAGAAGATTAATGGATGAAGAGTTAAAAGGCAGTGGACTACGACAAGTTGGACTTTTGGTATTCGAACATCCAGGAAGAACTGGAATCAAATGATGAACCTTGGAAACATTTTGTTCATTTGTCTATGTTAAACACGGATATTCATTTATAAATTCATGTATTTTGAGACGGGGTTTGAACGTTAACAGTATTTCATTAGATTATGATTGTAGCACTTTTTAATTTCTTGTTTTGTGTGGGTGGGTGACTAATTTTTTTAACAAGCAGTGTTTCGTTCACTCGGTGTTAATTGGGAGTCATTCACTCGTTGTTTGCAGAGCGCATGAGCTACGGATTTTGTTCATTTCCTTTTTTTTAAAAGGGTTGAGATCATGTGATACTAATCAGTTTGAGGCTTAAAGGTGTGGGGTGTGGCTAAGTATACATAGGACGGATGTTAATGGAGGGGCACGTTTGGCAGATTCGGCGGTGTGAGAGTTTTGTTGTTCACATACACCAGGTAGGTCTAAAATTACCACGTCTTAAGGATAAAGCGGTATTTTTGTTGAGGTAGAGAATGGTTAGCAAAAGGTTAAGCTAGCAATTCCAGTTGTATATCTTCTTGCACATATTTTGTTCGAGAGTGGGAGCGCATGTTTTTGTGTTTAGGACAAATGTAACGAGGTGTTTTAAACTAGGGGGAGCTTTGATTAAATCACGCTGTTTGTAATGGGTTGTTATTTTCAGATGTTTTACAGTGACCCCTGAAGAAGAGATTGTTCTCGAAATGCATTGGGTACGAAATGTATGATGTTACAAATTGAAGAACAGATAATCATGGATTGTCACCATTTTTAAAACACCACAACGTGAATAAAACATGGAAGTTTTGAATACCTGTTGTGCAATTCGTTTGAATTCAAGATGAAAAAGTGGATAGGAGTCGATTAAAAACGTTGAGAAAAATACAGGAATAGTTTGTTTAAAATGGTTCAAAAAGTTTCATATAACATGCCACAAATGTAGTGGCTTGAGTTCGAGGCTGTGCACCCTGCATCTGTTGAACAAAGTGTTCTTCGGTCTGTCTTCGCATTATTTAGCGCGCAAGGGTAGAGCACGAAACGGTGTTGCATGCCACATATTACAGCTGGAGAACTTGGCATAAAGCTTGAGGATCACCAGGGTGTGCATGCTCCTATCTATGTGCCTGCCAGAGATACGACATAACAAGCGGAGAGCGGGGGGGGAACGGACGACTGTGAGATAGTACCGGATACCCCGAGAAAAGCCACAACATTGGTAAGCACAGCTGCTGGGCACACCCATTGCATTCAATGCTGATCACCACTCTCACCCCAAGGAAGACCACATAGTGCAGGAATTGGAGCAGTGGATTGTTGCTGGGCTGTGGGAGAGGGGTTGCCCTACCGCCTGAGCAAAGGGGAGAAGGCGAAACAACGCTAATGCCAGGAAGACGCCTGGGAACAGGCCACAGACGACAGCTCGAGCCCTGCTGGGAGGACCTTAAGCCGACCACCAGGAATAACAACACAAGCTGATAGACTTACACTGTACACAGGGGTGGTTTGGGGGCAGTAGGCTGCATCAATTCCGTACCTTCGAAGAGGCCACAAAGTGGGAAAACTCACACAGGCGAAATAGAGGGATTCTCTATGTCACCCAAAAAACAACAGAGCAACAGATTCTCCTCATACTTTACTCCCACAGCCACTAAGGATTCGCAACTAGCTGCAGGAGGGGAGAACGTCATAGCCCTTTCCAAAGAGGACCTACTCGCCTCCCTGAGGGACTTCAAAGAGGAACTAAGGGAGGAACTAAAGGCGTACATGGCCCAGTCCACGGAATCGTTGAAGGCCGATCTCGGTAGTAGACTCACCACACTACAGCAGGTTGTTGACTCAGTGGGCACCAGGGTGATGCAAACAGAAACAAAAACCACAGATCTCGAACGACGAAAGGAACAGTTAACAATGACCACGAGGGAACTCCAAACTCAACTACAAGAAATGCTGCTGAAAAATGAAGATTTGGAGAACCGGTCAAGACGTGAAAGCATCAGACTTCGCAACCTGGAAGAAGGAGCAGAAGGGCCAGACCTCAAGGCCTTCAAAATGGGACTCTTCACTGAAACTCTGGGGACGGCAGCAATCAAAGTAAAGTTGGAAAGAGTACATAGGGTAGAAAGGCCCAACCAAGGAGAGAAACGGCGACCACGAGATATCCTGGCAAAACTACATTCATTTAGAACCAAAGAGTCTATATTGCAAGCTGCCAGGAAAGTGGACATGGTGAAGTTTTAGGCGTTCTCCTGTGAACTGTATCAGGACATAGCACCAGCCACCCTTATGCTCCACCAACAACTCAGACCCGTCACGGAAAAACGTAGGCAGGACAATATCAGGTACCTATCCCTTTGGCCTAGGCTTCGAATATCGAAACAAAATGCATCACATTACCGAAGTCAAGGAGGCATTCACTCTGCTGGGTCTCCCGACACCGGAGAACGACCCTGGGGCAGACAATCAAGGCCAACAAGACAGCTCTCCCACTGGTGCGGGGAAAGGAAACTCGTGGCAAACCCGCCGACTTCCCAGATCGCAGAAGACACGTGGACTTCCCGAGATAAATTGAGAGACTCCACATCAATGGTCTTCCACTGAGAAACGTCTCCAGTTTTTAAAGTTCCACGGAAAAAAGGGCGGCAGTTGACACCGTCCTATCTACACTGTGAAACAAGGGACCACTGATAATGTGTCCTAGGATATGGATATTACTGGTACTATCGTACTCTGTGCCCAGCAACTTGAAACACATCAGGGGAGCACGACACCGGGGCTCAATTCGGAGGAATGAAGCTTATCTTCTTAAATAGCCTCAATACAGGAACTTAGGCAGCGGACTATGGTCCATTTTACCTCAAATGTTTGAAAGACACCACGATGGTGGTCTGAACTGGGGACAAGTTGTCCCAACGTTAACCATGCTGGAGTCTGATTTTTCCTTTTTTTGTCTTTTTTGGGGACCTGGGTGAAGGAGGTGACACGGGGAGAACAAAGATGGGCAACAAACAATGGAGGAACATGTTTGAGAGACCTGGGGTGGGCGGATGTGAGTGGAGCCTGGGGGGAGGGAAGGGGAAGGCGAGTGGAGAGAAGGAGGCATACAAGGTATGGCAAATAGGTACACACAGTCAGTTTGGTGATCGCCACATTATCATGGAACATTAGAGGTATGAATGCTCCCTCCAAACATCAGAAAATATGGTAATACCTCACAGACCAACACTATGATATAGTAGCTCTCCAAGAGACCCACCTCAAGAGATCAGAAGATCACAGGTTAAAGCATAAGGCATATCCACTGATATATAAATCTTCTACCCCCACAAAACATAATGGAGTGGCTCTCCTCTTCCACTCCTCCCTCAAGTTCCAACCGGAAGATTACAAAACTGACAGAGACGGGAGAGTGATACTGGTGAAAGGCCACATTTGGGGAAGGCCCTGTACAATTGCATTGGTATACGCGCCCAACACTAACCAGGCGGCTTTCATCCAAAACACCCTGTCCTTATGGGGGATTTGTGGTGGGAGACATAATCCTAATGGGAGACTTCAATCTCACCTGGCACTCAGGGACTGAAAGCACACACACACACAGATCTCATACAGGAAGCTTCAGGCTATGCAAGAAATGGGCCTCAGAGATACTTGGAGGGAAGCGCACCCAGAAGACAGAGACTATACCTTCTTCTCCCACATCCATCGCACCTATTCGAGGCTCGACTACACCTTCATGAGCCAAGCCTTAAACAAGCAAGGCAGAGAGGCCATCATACACCCCATTATAATCTCTGAGCACGCGCCAGTATCGGTCTCTCTGGAGTGGTCCGGCCTGAACCTAAATTTAAGAGATGGTTCTTCCCCAATGCACTAGCCTGTGACAAAACACTACGTGACGCATTACGTACTGCCATCAGGGAATTCTTTCAAATAAACGATCCCCAAGACCCATCCCTGGCGAACAACTGGGACGCATTTAAACAGTAGTTAGGGGCCAATGTCTGACAATAATGGCTGCCCTCAACAAAGAGAGAACAACGGAAAGGTTAAGTCTGGAGGGGGAATTGAAAACATTAGAACATACACACAAGGCTAATCCGACGTTAGCACTCCAAAGAAAGGTTACAGCCCTGAAAGGGAAACTACAGGTGATTTACTCTAATAGAGCAGAGCTGACATTACTCTGACTTATGCAAAACCAAAGGGGATGATGGACGGAGTGTTGAACATTGCAAGCACTCACCCCCAGTCAACTGATCTGGGTTTAATCCATCATCATTCTTTAGCTCACTCCGCCACCCCAGTTCAGACATGGCCATATGCAAATCAGTCTGACCCTGTGACTGGGGGTGAGTGCTTGCAATGTTCAACACTCCGTCCATCATCCCCTTTGGTTTTGCTATGTTCGCCCTAAGTTGGCAGGGTATGCCCAGACGTGGGTCCCTTGCTCACTTTGCCACTGGATTCAAGATAGCCTGGCTGATGATGGCTGTAAGCCCGAAACCGGTCCCAGGATGCTTGTTTCCGGTCCAGGGAAGACATGGCTTGGCAGTTCGGGCTGGACTGTTCCCATGAGGCACAGGGTCAGACTGATTTGCATATGGCCATGTCTGAACTGGGGTGGCGGAGTGAGCTAAAGAATGATGATGGATTAAACCCAGATCAGTTGACTGGGGGTGAGTGCTTGCAATGTTCAACACTCAGTCCATCATCCCCTTTGGTTTTGCTATTACTCTGACTTAAACAGACTTCATACGCACAAGGCAACAAAGTATGAGCGCATTTGGCACGACAATTACGAGTGAAGAGGGAAAAGGAGTATATTGGAATCATATAGGACCCTTCAGGAACGCAGACACGGGAAGAGACAGGGAAAGCACGAACATTCAGGGATTTCTACAGCACATTATATACTGCTGAACAATACAACCCTCAGGCACAAGCAGACTACCTTAGTGCAGTGGAGCTCCCCTAGGTCACATCAATCCAGAACGAACAGTTGGGAGAACCTATAGCAGAGGAGGAGGTACAGAAGGCACTCGGGGGCCTGAAGTTGCACAAGTCTCCAGGCCTGGATGACCTGACAACGCAGTTCTATAAAACTTTCAGTGCAGAACTCATCCCCCAACTGACTGCCCTTTTTAATCACATCGCGGACACCAAACATGTGACACATTCCATGCATGAAGCACTTATCACTGTGATACCCAAAACTGGGAAAGACCCACAGCAATGCGGATCCTACCGCCACATAGCACTTCTCAATCTCAATGCCAAATTATATTCTAAAATATTGGCCACTCGACTAGAGAATTTGATTCCGGGACTAATAGACCCGGACCAACCCGGATTCAGTAAGGGTAGACAGACACACGATAATGTACGCAGAGTAATTCACTTAACAGAAAAAACTACTAAAAAACAGATTCCCGCAGTTCTTCTCGGCTTAGAGGCTGAGAAGGCGTTTGACCGGTAGACTGGCCCTTCCTCTTCCAGGCTCTCCAGAGGTTTGGCTTCTGTGAGGCGTTTATCAACATGATAAAGGCTAACTTTGTGGCTGCAAGTGCCAGAATTTTGGTTAATGGGGTAGCATCTGATCCTTTTCTTCTGGTGAGGGGGACGAGACAGGGGTGCCCGCTATCCCCACTCCTCTTTGCGCTTAGCATTGAATCCTTAGCCGCAAAAATGAGAGAGAACCCGGGGATTAGGGGTGTAGTTTTTGGATCCGACAAACACAAGATTTCCCTGTTCACCGATGACATCCTGTTGACATTGTCTGACCCGCAGCGATCGCTGACAACACTGCAGGAGGAGCTGGGGCGCTTTGAGGGGGTGACGGGACTCCGAATTTACCTACCTAAATCCTTCCTACTCAACCTGACATTAACGGAAGCAGAGATGGGAGACCTTGTGGCTTCAACTCCATTCCAGAGGGCCAAGAGGGAATTAACATACCTAGGTATAAAATTGACCCCCAAAATGTTGAGACTATTTGCAGCTAACTATCCTCCGCTCCTTTAGCATTGGACGCCACTATATCTCTCTTGGATCGGCAGAATACATGCCATCAAGTAGGTAGTTCTTCCAAAATTCTTGCATCTATTTCAGAGCTTGCCCATTGACCTAGAGAGAGATTTCCTATATGGAGTCCACACACTGCTAAAGAAATGTATTTAGCAAAATAAAAGACCGCGACTCCCCTTCAATCTCCTGTGGAAGCCCTCCGATGAAGGAGGATTGGCGATGCCCAATCTGAACCTTTAATATAAAGCAGCTCAACTTCGAGTTATAGTTGAATGATCCCAGCATGAGTCAGATAAACACTGGCTACATATGGATCGAGCGATTACGGGAAGGGTGATTTGGGATCTCCTATGGAAACCAAGGTCGGATTGACCAGGCAATGCCTACATAAGTACCCCCACTAAAATGACTCTCAAAACTTGGGACGAGGTATTGAGACAGACTGACTGGACAACGTTTCCCTCACAGTTAACACCCATACACTACAATCCAGCTTTCCCACCAGCACTACAACCGGGACCCTTCGACGCATGGAGGGAGGAAGGTTGTCTCACCCTAGCTGACATTTTCCATAATTGGGACATATTAACATTTGAACATTACCAAAGAGACTTCCACTTGCCTAATACAGAACACTTTCATTACCTCCAATTGCGCCACTGGGCCCTGCAAACCGAGGTTAGAGAAGGGCCGACAAGAGAACTCATGTCACTAGAGCGCTACATGAAGGGGCAGGTTCAGTAAAAGGGGCCATCTCCTTCCTCTACTCCCTACTGCTGCATACACTTCCAGTTAGGCGCACACGCCATCTCGAATTCTGGGAATGCACACCAGGTCATGATATCACAGACACACAATGGAAATCTTTATGGAGAGATATAAAGCGTCACAACAATTCTCTACGCCAACGTGAAGCGCACTACAAGATACTCTATGACTGGTATCTATTCCCGACAAAACTAAAAAAGATATTTTCTAACACATCCGACCTCTGCTGGAGAGGGTGTAGCCTTTTGGGTGACTTTCGCCACATATGATGGGACTGCCCGATAATTCGTCCCTTCTGGTCTGAAATCCTGGCCCAAATTAAAGAGATACAGGGGTATCCCATCGCAGACTCTCCAGACTTCACGCTTCTGGGCCTTAGAGATCTGGGCTTGAAATACCAAACGACAGCTGACCAGCCAAGACAGCAATAGCCAAAGCTTGGAAGAAGAATGAAGCGCCAGCCATAACACAATGGCATGCTCGTCTATGGCAAGCACTCACTATGGCACGTATGAGCGACATCTACAGGAACGAGTTCAAAAACTTTGAATACACCTGGGGCCCCCTGGTCAGCTATCTATCTAGCGGTCTTCCACTGACCACCTGTCCCACGAGGGTGAGAGCACTACACCTGTTCCAATTCTAAATAGGGCCACTATCCCTGCCGAAGCTTACCCCAGAGTCTGACCCACACCTCCAGGTCATCCAGGTCCTCGGTTAGCCTAGGCTAATTTGGTTTTTCTTAATTTCTTATCTTCATTTTCCTTTCAAAATATAGTTTTGGTTTTCTTCCATACTCCCCTGACTTCTGCCCACAAGTAGAAGCAGAATTACGATAACCTTTCACGGGGAATAGACTCATGGGAGGGGGAGGGCTAGGGGAGGAAGGAAGGGCTTAGTTTAAAGAAAACGTTTTGAAATATAATGTATACTTCAAGGTAATACCTGAAAAGGCATTTGAAAGGGACATGACTCGGACCAACCGATAAACTCTGTACAAAGAAATGGATTTCTAATAGCGATATACGAGTATAAGGACTGAATGTATTACCATGTTTGATAATAAATGTTCTGAAATATTTTTTTATAAAAATAAGTTTGACAAAAAAAAATAATAATACTAGTATTATTGGAAATAGGTTTTTGAACTCCCGTGAGGGTTCGCGGCTCCATCGAGACACTACACTGCAGCACCGCGGTGGAGTCGCGACTTCAGAAAATTACAGAACCAGTTTGGGTACTTTTAGAAGACAGTTAGAAAGGTTTAATGTGTCTAACCAATAGAAATGTGTTTCACAATTTGAAATAATGTAGGAAGGAATGTGATTTCTTACTTACATTTATTTGTGTGCGGAAAGAGAGGGAAAGTTTCCCATTACTGGTTTTAGGTAGTTGAGAGTGGTGCATTACATTTATTGTGTGCAAAAGAAAATCTTTTATGAGTTTCTGATATTTCATATTCTGCAATACTATTTGAAAGGTGAGTTACAAATTAGTGAGGTGTGTTTTGTATTATGTAGTAGTGCTTTACTGTTTGTAGTGATATTTTTAGATTTGAAAAGCTTTATTTTCAAACTTTTTAAATTATTTGAGAACTGTGTTGTTTGAAATATGTTACCAAATCTATAGATGTGTATTGTAGTTTGTTTTATTGTAGTGAAATGATGATTGAAATAGTTTGTGCATACTAATATGTGTACATTGGTAGATGGATTACTGACTATGGTAGTTTGTATGAGTCTATGGAAAGGTACAGTTGAAGTACGCAGCATAATTTTAGGTGTCTCTTTGAAATGGGAAGTGCAGTCTCTCAAGTTTTAAGGTCTGCATTGTCTTGTGACTGAGGTATGTCTCTACTTCAATATGTAATCTCATATGTATTATCCATCTGAAGATGCTAGAAGTATAAAACACAGGTATACATCTATTTGTATGTTTCTTTTATATATGATGGCACTAGTAAAAGGTACAGACACATGCATGCATGCTTTTAGGAATATGTTGACATTTACAACAGAGATATACAAAGGGTCGCTGCTTTATATTTGGCAAGGCCCAGCACCATGAGTAGTAGTAGAATGGTTAATCTGCAGCACAAAAGTGAGGTTTAAGACATGTTGGTAGAGGGATTTGTGATTAGGCTACTTTGTATGAGTCTGTGGAAAGGTGCACTTGAAATACACCACATCATTTTAGGTGTCTGCTTGAAATGGGTAGTGCAGTCTGTGAAGTTTTAAGGTCTGCATGGTTTTGTGACTGACTCATGTGTCTACTTGCAGATTTATTCTCATACGTCTTATGCATTTGAAGATCCTAGACATATAAAACACAGGTATATGTCTATTTGTATGTTTCCTTTATATATGATGGCACTAGCAAAAGGCACAGACACATGCATGCATGCTTTCAGGAATATGGTGAGACTTACAACAGAGATATGTGAACGGTTGATGCTTTATATTTGGCAAGGCCCAGCACCCTGAGTACTAGTAAAATGGTGAAGCTGCAGAACAAAAGTGAGGTTGAAGACATGTTGGCGGAGGGATTCGCGATTAGGCTACTTTGTACGATTCTGTGGAAAGGTACACTTGAAATACACCGTATAATTTTATGTGTCTGCTTGAAATGGGAAGTGCAGTCTGTGAAGTTTTAAGGTCTGTATGGTCTTGTGACTGAGGTATGTCTCTACTTGCACATGTATTCTCATACGTGTTATGCATCTGAAGATGCTAGACGTATAAAACACAGGTATACGTCTATTTGTATGTTTCTTTTAAGTATGATGCCACTAGGAAAAGGTGCAGACACATGCATGCTTGTTTTCAGGAATATGGTGAAACTTACAACAGAGACATTTGAAAAGTTGCTGCTTTACATTTGGCTAGACCCAACACCCTGAGTAGTAGTAGAATGGTGAAGCTGCAGCACAAAAGTGAGGTTTGTGACTTGTTGGTGGAAGGATTAGTGATTAGGCTACTATGTATGAGTCTGTGGAAAGGTACACATGAAGTACGGCACATAATATTATGTGTCTGTTTGGAATGTGAAGTGCAGTCTGTCAAGTTTTAAGGTCTGCATGGTCTTGTGACTGAGGTATTTCTCTACTTGCACATGTATTCTCATACATCTCATGCACTTGAAGATGCTAGACATATAAAACACAGGTATACGTCTATTTGTATGTTTCTTTTATATATGATGGCACTAGCAAAAGGTACAGACACAGGCATGCATGGTTTTAGGAATATGGTGACATTTACAACAGAGACATACAAAGGGTTGCTGCTTTATATTAGGCTAAGCCCAACACCCTGAGTAATAGTAGAATGGTTGATCTGCTGCACAAAAGTGAGGTTTAAGGCATGTCGGCAGAGGGATTAGTGATTAGGCTACTTTGTATGAGTCTGTGGAAAGGTACACTTGAAATACACCGCATAATTTTATGTGTTTGCTTGAAATGGGAATTGCAGTCTGTGAAGTTTTAAGGTCTGCATGGTCTTGTGACTGAGGTATGTCTCTACTTGCACATGTCTTCTCATTTGTGTTTTACATCTGAAGATGCTAGAAGTATAAAACAAAGGTGTACGTCTATTTGTATATTTCTTTTATATATGATGTCACTAGGAAAAGATGCAGACACATGCATGCATGCTATCAGGAATATGGTGAGACTTACAACACAGATATGCGATGGGTTTCTGCTTTATATTTGGTAGGCCCAACACTCTGAGTAGTAGTAGAATGGTGAAGCTGCAGAACAAAAGTGAGATTTAAGACATGTTGCTAAAATGATTAGTGATTAGGCTACTTTGTACAAGTCTGTGGAAAGGTACAAATGAAATATGCTGCATAATTTTAGGTGTCTGCTTGAAATGGGAAGTGCATTCTGTGAGGTTTTAAGGTCTGCATGGTCTTTTGACTGAGGTATGTCTCTACTTGCAGATGTATTGTGATATGTGTTATGCATCTGAACATGCTAGACGTATAAAACACAGGTATGCGTCTATTTGTATGTTTCTTTTATGTATGATACCACTAGAAAAAGGTGCAGACACATGCATGCTTGCTTTCAGGAATATGGTGAGACTTACAACAGACAAATGCACAGGGTTGCTGCTATGTATTTGGGTAGGCCCAACACCCTAAGTAGTTGCAGAATAGTGAATCTGCAGCTCAAAAGTGAGGTTTAAGACATGTTGGTAGAGGGATTACTGATTAGGCTACTATGTATGAGTTTGTGGAAAGGCACACTTGAAGTACGGCACATAATATTATGTGTCTGTTTGGAATGTGAAGTGCAGTCTGTCAAGTTTTAAGGTCTGCATGGTCTTGTGACTGACTCATGTGTCTACTTGCAGATGTATTCTCATACGGCTTATGCATTTGAAGATCCTAGACATAAAAACACAGGTATATGTCTATTTGTATGTTTCTTTTATATATGATGGCACTTTGGAAAGGTACAGACACATGCATGCATGCTTTCAGGTCTATGGTGAGACTTACAACAGACATATGTGAACGGTTGATGCTTTATATTTGGCTAGGCCCAACACCCTGAGTAGTAGTAGAATGGTGAAGCTGCAGTACAAAAGTGAGGTTTAAGACATGTTGGCAGAGGGATTAGTGATTAGGCTACTTTGTATGAGTCTGTGGAAAGGTACACATGAAATACACCGCATACATTTCGGTGTCTGGCTGAAATGGGAAGTGCAGTCTGTGAAGTTTTAAGTTCTGCATGGTATTGTGACTGAGGTATGTCTCTACTTGCACATGCATTCTCATATGTCTCATGCATTTGAAGATGCTAGACATATATAAAACACAGGAATATGTCTTTTTGTATGTTTCTTTTATATATGATGGCACTAGCAAAAGGTACTGACACATGCATGCATGCTTTTAGGAATATGGTGACATTTACAACTGAGACATATGAAGGATTGCTGCTTTATATTTGGCTAAGCCCAACACCCTGAGTAGTATCAATTAATCAATCAAAAATAGCTTTATTCAATTTAAAATATAAATCATAAAAGCACAATTTATCAGATACAATTTCATACAATTACACACAAATATCACGTGCAAAAAATACAATTTAAAATAAAAATTCTTACAAGCATGTTTAAAAACCAGGACTCATGTTCCCCATTGTTTTCCTTGCATAAATAACATGTTTCAAGTAAGTGACCACTGAGGACGTAAACATCTCATTTTCTAAGGACTGTAGAACCAGAGATGCTACACGGCATTGTCTCAACCCTAAAAATTTAAAATCGGCACTAACCATCTTTTTCTTAAGAGAGAATAAAACTTACAGAATAAAAAGATGTGCATCGTGGATTGTTGTGATAAATCATCACAAGGGCAGGGAACCAAATTTTTGGACCAATCATTTGTATCCGGGAAACTTATGAGTCTATGAAAGGACCCTAAGCAGAAACGAGTCAGCAGCATCCTATCATAGCTCCCGGATACATGTACAAGATATGGCTGGGTACCATGACAGACCATCATCAACTGGTTATCCAGGACCGTTGGTTTAACAATTTCTTGTGAGAGTCTTATAGACTGCAAATGGGTTAAACAAACTGCTTTCAGTGTTTTCCTCGAGATTATAACAATACTATCAGGCCTAGCAAAATATTCGGGGTGTCCTATATCGCTCATGAAATTTTTAATATAGTTTAACCAAGGGATAGAAGATGCCCTATGCAGCCTTAGGCAATCGTTAATGATGTCCCGATTAAAACCAGTGTGAATTGTCGCCCATATCTTATGCCATAACAGAATTGGTTCGATTTTAATCAGATCCGAGAGGTACGGGATCCCCAGTTCTGAGTGGCAAATAAACGTAGCAGCGCTACTAGGAACCGCCAATAAATATCTTAAAAATGAATTTTCAATACATTGTAGCTCTTGTACATTCGTATGTCCCCATATGCCCGATCCGTACATGGCAGTACTAAGACACTTAGCTTTATAAATTAGGGTTAGTTCCGGGACTGGTCTTCTGCCTAGTCTTCTTGCGAAGTTGACCAGAGCACCGGTTGCTCTAGAGAACAACAATTTCCTTGCCAACACCGCTGGAGACCAAGACCCTCTATAGTCAAAGTGAATGCCCAAGTACGGAAATCTATTGGTGAATTCCACCTTGGTATTATTAATGAATATATCGCTACGTTTTACAATATTCTTGCCACATTTCATTAAGTAAGTCTTAGTAATGTTTACTTCCAAACCCCTAGATTGCATAAATGAAGCAAAACTGGTCACGACTCTTTGCAGCCCTAATTGAGTACCGGCCATTAAAACCTGCATCATCTGCGTATAGTAATGCGGGAATAGGGCACTTGTTAATAAAAGGAAGGTCCTGGCATTGATCACTTAAAACCTGGCCAAGGCCATTTATGTATAAAGTAAAAAGAAAAGGAGCAAGCACGCAACCTTGTCTCACTCCTTTTCTAATCGGGAATTTAGCTGTACACTCGCCCTGTTTTCCAAAACGAACCCTTGCACCTGCACCACTATAAAGCTGCCTCATGAAGTTTATGAGAGGAGGATCCACCAACCCATATCAGCAAGTATGTCCCAGAGTCTATCGTGTCTCACGCAATCAAATGTTGAGCTGAGGTCCACAAAGGCTAAAAACAGCCTTCCTTGTTTAGCCTGTGTGTATTTACCGATCACAAGGCTTAAATTTAACCCCTGTTCTATAGTCCCTAAACTTTGGCGAAATCCATATTGTAAGTTAGAGATGACACCTGTATCTTCAGCCCAGGTCTGTAATCTATTTAAAATAATGCGCCCAGTCACTTTCAGGAAAGAATCCAAGAGGGAGATCGGGCGGTAACATGTCGGTTTATTACTGTCCCCCTTTTTAAAAATCGGGACCATAATTGAGTCAGACCAGGATGCAACAAATCCCTGGTGACAACAGGCATTTAAGACAACTGTTCACAGTGGGCCCCACAGCGAGAGGTTTGATTTGTACACATCTACCGGCACGCCATCCGGACCGGGTGCTTTTCCTCTGGCGCTAGCGTTTATGGCACTTATAACTTCATCTAAAGAAAAATGTAGGTTCAGAGGAAACGTATTAGAAAGGTCAGTCTCTGGAAAAAGATCAGATTCTACTGGGTGCTCAGCCAGATTGAAATAGTTTGTGCATACTAATATGCGTACATTGGTAGATGGATTACTGACTATGGTAGTTTGTATGAGTCTATGGAAAGGTACAGTTGAAGTACACCGCATAATTTTAGGTGTCTCTTTGAAATGGGAAGTGCAGTCTCTCAAGTTTTAAGGTCTGCATTGTCTTGTGACTGAGGTATGTCTCTACTTCAATATGTAATCTCATATGTATTATCCATCTGAATATGCTAGAAGTATAAAACACAGGTATACGTCTATTTGTATGTTTCTTTTATATATGATGGCACTAGTAAAAGGCACAGATACATGCATGCATGCTTTTAGGAATATGTTGACATTTACAACAGAGATATACAAAGGGTCGCTGCTTTATATTTGGCTAAGCCAAACACCATGAGTAGTAGTAGAATGGTTAATCTGCAGCACAAAAGTGAGGTTTAAGACATGCTGGCAGAGGGATTAGTGATTAGGCTACTTTGTATGAGTCTGTGGAAAGGTACACTTGAAATACACCGCATCATTTTAGGTGTCTGTTAGAAATGGGAAGTGCAGTCTATGTATTCCTCTCTGCTTGTAAAACACTTGAGTATTGAACAGGCTATTTGAGTGGCTTCATCACACCTATATACAGAAGACATCAGAGGCTGTGTGACTGAATGATAGAGCTGAACTGAGAGATTTGTCCACCAGTAGCCAAATCAACCAGGTTTTCAAGCTACAATGTTTAGATGCATAACACATCAGACAATAGATGTAGAAGTAGATACATACCTCAGTATCACGCAGAGTTTTAAATTTGACAGACTACATTTCTCATTTCAAGTACACATGTAAACTTAGACAGCCTACTTCAAGTGTACATTTCCACAAAGCCATAGCAAGTAGCCTAATTACTAATTCTTTTGTCAACATATCTTAAACCTTACTTTTCTGTTGCAGCTTCAGTTTTCACCAACTGCTCAGAATCTTGGGACTAGCCAAATTTAAAACAGCAATCTGAACAATGTTACTGTTTAAACATGTATGTTCTTCTCACAGGTTTGTTAATATCTAAAGTATAATATTCTAAATATTTACGTGTTATGGAGACATTTGCAATGTAATCGAAAGTATTTGTTTATTTATTGATATGAATATTAATATATAATTATTTTAAAAGTATAAAATTATTTAACAAACTAACTTTTTCTCTGTTTTTCGATATTTACATTTATTGGTAAGAAACATTGAGACTGGCAAAAAAAGATCAAAAGAGAAGACAAAGAAAAAAACAGTACTATTTAAAGGAAAGAGAAAAGAGGAAATTAGATGGAGTGCAAAATGTTACACTGAAGAGAAAGACTTCTGGTAAGAGAACTAAAGAGTTTGTTAAAAGACTTTTACAGGATGTAAAACATTTTGAAAATGTTGAAAAGTGAAAGGATAGGAAAAAAGGACTTGATAATAGAAAATCATGTTATGGGAAAACAATCCACGTTGAAAGAAGGCTGAAAGAATATAAAGACATAAGGAAGAGAATGTATAGAAGTAGAGTACTACAACATTTATTGAAAGATTGTAAAAAATATAAAAGAAGATCAGCAGCTATTAGGAAAAAGCAACAGATTGAAAGTGTAGTAGCTACAGCTTTTGAAATAAAAAGAAAATTATTTATAATAATATTGAAGAGAATCAAAACATTGGATAAAACAATGCTGTTTATGAAGGAGAAAAGCAAAAGAAAAAGACTGGTTAATAGAAGTAACTTTTGTCAAATGTTCACAGGTGAATGGAAGCATACTTCTAGTACTGAGCCTTTCTTTAATGAAGAAAGCTATTTTCAACAGAACACATTAGTACATGCAGTTGATACTAGTGGTCGGTGCTATGAGATGAAAGATGGTTCTCTGATTCAAAGAGAAAAAATTGTTCCTAGGAATGTAGAAGAAGTAATAGCTGAAGAAGTTCAAGGGAGGTGTAGACAAACTCCTGTATTTAACTGGGATTGTAGCAGTATTCGACAGGAGTCAATTCACATATTACGAACTTTTTTTACGAGAATATGGCAAAAAAAGTATTAAACAGAAAATTAAGATGTTACAAGGACTAGATCCATGTAAAATAAGAAAATAAACTAAGTTGCAAGGTCATTCTCTGGCTTGTCTTTCAAGAAAAGTCTGCCAAAGTACTTTTCATCATTTTAGAATGTTATCTGTACACCACTCTGAAATGCGGAAGTTGGTAAGGAGACTCTACTATGTAAAAACTCCCGCATTATGTTTAAGTGAAAGGAACACAGCTCTTCTGCACCGTTCTGTATCAGACATAGAGAAAGTTTTTGATGATATACAGCTTCGGTTTTTTGGATCAGAAGACGAGTGTAGAGAAACTGAGAGTTCGATAAGTGTAGGTGTTGAAGAACAGGAGAAAGCAATTAGTATTGATAAGTTTGCAGAAGAAATTATAAAGTTTAAGACTGTTTTGTCTGAAAAAACAAACTTTGTTTGTATTTATTGTCGTCGTGCTTACTTAGAAGTCAAACTAGGAATGTTGATTTATATTTAAAAAGTGAAAGCGAAAATACAAGTGTAAAGGGAAATTTTATACAAAATGTCGTTTTGGATTCCCACGTCCTATAATTTCAAAAGGAAGAGTAAATAGTGTTTTGTCAGCAGTAAGGCATACAATAACTTGGAAATCGTCCAAGAATACGTACAACTTAAAAAGAACAGAAGCTTCAAAGTACATTAATGACTACAATCCAGTTATTTTGAAAATGTGGAATGCAAACATGGATATCCAGTATGTTGCAGATAATTCAATTGCTCTAGCTTGCCATCTTACATCATATATAACCAAATCTGAAAAGACAGAGATGAAAGAAATGTGGGAAGAAATTTCACAAAAGAAGATTCTTAGAAAGAAATTGTACAGCTTCAGCTTGAAAATGCTTTCCCATCGAGAGATTGGATCCTATGAATGTTCGGATCACTTGAGCTCAGCCAGTTTATATTCAAAGTCAAGAGAAATCATTTGGGTAAGTCTAGGTCTTGCCGCCACAAGAAATAGAGTATTAAAATATTTGCAAGAAATAGAATACTTAGCACAGAATGAACCACAAAGTACAGATATTGTTAAAACTAATATGATGGATACATACTATCCCAAAAGGAGTCCACATCTCGAAAACGTATGTCTGTATGAAATACTTCAATATTCCAGCTTTAAAAGAAAAGTTACAGAAAATATAAAAGAAGAAAAATATGCAGTAATATATATGTAGTAATTGGATGTGACGGATGTTTGGTAAAAACATGCCAAAGGAAATATTATTAACCACAGAAAACACAGTTGCGAAAGTCCAGATAAGAGGAATATTTCTATTTAGCACTTCTGCAACTGTTTAAGCCCTGGCGTAGTAAAATGGAATTACTTGGAGATTTCGAATGCTATGAAGATTCTTTTAACGCAAGTAAAGATAGTATTCAGTGCACAATTTTCCCTATATATCTACAAATGTTAAATGATGAGATTGAACAAGAAAGTACTATTGCAGCTGAAATAGCTAGAGAAAGTTCTCAAGATAGTCAATGTTCTGGTCCACTGAGTCAAGATCCACAGGGACAACCAATTATCGAAATTGAAGCAGCAATAGATATGAATGAGGTAGAAACTGCAATGCAACAAGCACAACAGGATATTATTCAGTTGGAAAAGTTAGAAGTAAATATTGAACAGAAAGAAATATATCTACAAGTCAAACAACAGATACAGCATGGTTTGCTGCACACAAAAAAAGAATGCCAATGTTCATCATTTAAATCTATTCTAATGTACATCAGTGGTCAAGCTGGAACAGGAAAACGTTTCTTATTTAACGTTTTGACCAGTTGTCTACACAAAACTACAGAATCACATTTATCTTGTGTTGTAACAGCTCCAACTGGATTAGCAGCACACAACATTAAAGGGATTACTTTACATCGCTTACTTATGCTACCAGTTGAACATGATAATAAATTAGAACATCAGAAGCTATCTGGAGAAGCTTGTTATGAAGTCTCAAGAGTACTGAAGAAAATGAAACTTTTAATCATTGATGAGGTGAGCATGGTCTCAAACTTAATGCTTGCATTTGTACATTTAAGAACGCAACAGATTTTAAAAACAGATTATGATGTTCTGTTTGGAGGAAAACATTTAATTGTATTCGGAGATCTACTACAACTTACTCCTGTAAAAGGACAACCTGTTTTTAAAACACTTGTCCATGAAGACACTAGGAAATCTTTGGAAAGTATTGGAAATGTGAACATGTGGTTAAATTTTGATAATAAAGAACTTGTTAAGAATATGCGACAAGCAAGTGATGAAGTTACAAAAATATTCTTCAAGACATAAGAATTGGTGTTCTGACGAAACATGGTAAACAAGCTTTAGCAATTCGGCTATTAAGGAACTTGTTTATAACAGGAAACACAGCAGCTGAGGTAATGTACAACACGCTTGGAGAAAAGCAGTCTATAGTTTTCCTAATGCCTACACTGCAAGAGTGTTCTATATTTAATCAACAACTTCTCAAACTGGAAAAAGAACAAATAGTGGAAAATGAAGCTATTGATAAAATTGAACACCAGGTAGTGACTATTCTTCTTACAGAGAAATTACAGGCTAAATTGGATTCTTTGGAAAAGTCTGTATCTAAATCTGCAGGCTTAGAAAATACTTTACATGTATGTATAAACTGTCAGGTAATTTTATGGCGTAATTTGAATGTAGAAGAAGCTTTAGTAAATAGAGCAATGGGAAAAGTTGTTGATTTTGTAAAAGTTCAGAATAGAGATGGAATAGAATTTTTGCTTATAAAATTTGATCAGATTAAAGAGGTAAGACAGATTGGGCGTTGTGTTGTATGTTTTTTTGCTTGTAAAAGATTTATATGTTCATAGACAACAGTTTCCTGTGTCTTTAGCATATGCAGTAACTATTCATAAATCGCAAGGTTTAAGTATAGGCACTCCTTTTGTAAATATTGGAAGTACAGTGTTCAAAGAGGGAATGGCATATGTTGCATTGTCTTGAGTAAGAACATTGTCTGGTTTGAATTTGATAGATTTTGATGACAAAAAGGTTAGTGCTGATGCAAATTGTGTAAGAGAGTACAATCGTTTAAGAAAACTTTATGCTCCTGATTTAGGTGAATATCCTATATATGAGAAACGAATAGTGTGTCCAAAACGGAAATATGTCAAAGATGCAATTGAGGTTCAAAAAAAGAAAACAAATGAAGAGAAACTTGAAGGCGTAAAGAAAAAGAAAATGCAAACTGTTGATGACATTGTAGGATACCAGTTGGAAAACAGTTCAGGTATCAACTGTTATGCTAATGTGATTCTGAATGTTGTGTTTTAGCTACATGATTTTCATCATGAAATCATGGGAAATAGTGAAAAAAGATTCTGTTCTTTACTACATCATATATTTCAACAGTTGGTAGCTGACAGAAGTAAAATCCATACTGCTTCTGGTATTCTGCATCTTTTGGATATATGGACTGGTTCTTTGACATTTACTCTTAATATACAACAAGATGCACAAGAATTTCTCATCCTTATTAGAACATGAAAGAATACAGATTGAAAACTTATTTGGGCTAAGTTACAGTTGGATCATAAATGTGAAGAGTGTTCATTTACTTCTACCACTGAAATATAAAGAGAACGATTCATATACTTGACAATACCAGACTGCCAATCAGTACCTTTTAACAAATTGATAAAAACAGCCAATCAGGATATGAGATGTTCACATTGTAGATCAGAGATGTTGTCTACATTACATATAGAAAGATTTGGAAAATATCTGATTTTAATGCTACAACGTTGTAGAGCAAATGGAAGAAAATTGGAAACCAAAATTAAACATTTTAATGCAAGTCAAATATCTATTTCAGGAAGAACCTTTATAGCAGTGGCTATTATTTTCCATCATGGACCTACTACAACATCTAGACACTATACTGTGTATTTAAAGTGTAATAAAGGATGGACACATTACAACAATACCCACTTGGAATAAAAACCTAGATTGCCTTATGAATTACCAAATTCATATTTGCTTTTTCTGCAGCCAAGGTTTTGAGTACATCATTCAGCCTATTGAGAAGATGTGAACAGAAAGTAGACAAGAGTGCAAACTATTAGTATTTATAATTAGTGTTTGGAATATTATTTGCGCTAAATGATATTGTATTTGGAAAATTGTGTTTAAAAGGAAATACTTTATATATTTGTTGTCTATATTGTCCCAGATGTAAATGAGAGTCTACATTTTGACAAATGTATTTGAGATAAATAATAGAGTTAATGTAGATGAAAGATGTAATTAACAAAGTGTAAATAGGAAAAGACATAGCTACACATATTGGAAATAATGCTCTACGCTGATTTGTATTTTTTTCTACAATCAAGTTGATTGTTTTTTTCCCGCTGTTCAATGATGATACTACATTGAAATCACTGTGTATGGTGAAGTTAAGTGGAATCTGAGAACAGCAAAAAAGGGAAACTGAAAATGTTATGTAATTCTAAATTTATGTTCTTAAAAATATAATGTTATAAGTTCTGTAATACATTATATTAAATAACAGTTTTTCTTCTTCTTCTTTATAGTAACTACTGGTGAAGTTTGAAAAGAGTTTTAATGCTGTTTAGGACAATACTACTCTAAAAGTAATGTATCTAAATTGCTTAAAAGGTAAGAATACATAAAATCATGTGGATGATAACGTGAAAAAATTTTTAAAGTTCATTTATATGTTATTTGAATCTTATATAAATAATATTGATCCTTTACACTATTTGCAAACTATCATCATGTTGCTGATGTAATCATCCTGGCAGTCATCCTCTCACGCAAACACTACATGTGGTATCATCTATTCTCTATAGCATAACTCTTGCACTAATTGGATAACCCAGGCATCATCCTTGCATTCTTCCTTTCACACAGGTACAACCCATGCACTCATCGATTCACCCATGCAATACCCTGTACTCATACAATCACTTAGACAGTAGTCTTGCACTCAAACATTCTCTCAGGTACTAAATATGCACTCATGTAATCACCCAGGGATTACTCTTGCAGTCATCCTTTTACTCAGGCACTACCCATGCACTGATCTAAGTACCCAGCCTTTACTCTTGCACTCATGAAGTCACTAAGGCACTACCTATACACACATCTAATCACTCAGTCACTGCTGTTGCAGTCACCCATTCATCCAGGCACTACCCATACACTCAATTCAGTCAGGCACTGCCTATGCAGTCATGCAGTCATCAAGGTTCGACCCATGTATTCATGGAATCACCCAGACACTACCCATGCACTCATCCAATCAGCCAGATACTACCCTTGCACTAATGCATTCACTCAGGCACTACCCATGCACTCATGCATTCACTGAGGCACTACCAATACAGCCATCCAATCACCCAGGCACTACCATGCACTCATCTATTCACACAGGCACTACCCATGCACTCATACAATCACCCAGGCACTACCTCTGTACTCATGCAATCACTTACATACTATCCATGTACTCATACAGTCACTCAGGTACTACGCATGCACTCATCCATTCACTCGCACACTACCCATGCACTCATCCAATGACCCGGGCATTACTCTTACAGTCATCCTTTTACTCAGGCACTACCCATTCAGTGATGTAATCACCTAGACATTACCCTTGGACTCATAAACTCACTCAGGAAGTACTTAGGCACTCATCACCCAGACAGTACCTCTGCACTTATACATTCACCCAGGCATTACCCATGTATTAATGTAATCACTCAGGCACTACTCTTTTACTAAAGCATTCACTCAGACACTACCTATGCACTCAGTCAATGACCCAGGCATTAGCCTTGCACTCATACTTTCACTCACATACTTCCCAAACACTCATCCAATCACCCAGGTACTACTCCTGCACTCATGCAATCACCCAGGCCCTACCCATGTACTCATACAATCACTCAGGCATTACTCTTGTACTCAAGCATTCACTCTGGCACTACCCATGCACTCATTCATTCTCTCAGGCACTACCTATACGCTCATCCAATGACCCAGACATTAGCCTTGCACTCATTCTTTTACTGAGGCACTATCCATGCACTGATCTAAGCACCCAGACATTACCCTTCCACTCACGAAGTCACTCAGGGACTACCCATGCACTCCTCCAATCACCCAGGCAGTACCCCTGTACTTATACAATCACCCAGGCACTGCCCATGTACTGATGCAATTACTCAGGCACTAATCTTGCAGTCAACTATTCACTCAGGGACTACCCATACACTCATACAATGACCCAGGGATTACTCTTGCAGTCATTGTTTTACTCAGGAACTACCCATGCACTGATCCAAGCACCCATATATTACAGTTGCAGTCATGCACTCACCCAAGCACTACCCATGCACTTATGCAATCACCCAGGCAGTACCTTTGCACTTATGCAATCACCCAGGGACTGCCCATGTACTCATACAATCACTCAGGAACTATTGTTGCACTCAACCATTCACTGAGGCACTCCTATGCACTTATGCAATCAAAGAGGCACTGACTATACACACATCTAATCACTCAGGCATTAACCATACATTCATGCAATCACCCATGCACTACTCTTCCACTCAAACATTCACTTAGGCACTATCAATGCACTCATCTCTTCACTCAGGTACTACCCATACACTCATGCAATGACCCAGGCATTCCCCTTACACTCATACTTTCATTCAGGTACTTCTCATACACTCATTCAATCACTCAGGCACTACCCCTGCACTCATATAATCACCCAGGCGCTACCCATGCACTCATAGAATTATACAGAAAACTACTTTTGCACTGAGCCATTCACTCAGGCACTACTCATGAACTCATGCATTCTCCCAGGTAGTAGCCATGTACTCATGCAATGACCCAGGCACTAGAGTTGGACTAATCCATTTACTCAGGCACTATCTATGCACTCATCCATTCACGCAAGCACTACCCATTTACTCATGCAATGGCCCAGGAATTAGGCTTGCGCTCATACTTTCACTCAGGTACTTCCCACACACTCATACAATTACACAGGCACTACTCCTGTACTCATGCAATCACATAGGCACTACCCATGCACTCATGCGGTCACCTAGGCACTACCTATTCACTCATCCATTCCCTCAAGCACAACCGATGCAGCAATCCATTCACTCAGGTACTAACAAAGCACTCACCTAATCATCCAGGAAATACACCTGCACTCATAGAAACCCTCAGGCAGTACTGTTGCAGTCATTGTTCCACTCTGGCAATACCCATGCATTCATGCCATCACCCAGACACTACACATATACTCATACAATGACCCAGGCACTACGAATGCACTCATGCAATCATTCAAACACTATTCTTACACTGAAAGAATTACACAGGTCTTACGCATACAGTCAAACATTCACTCTGCCACTAATTATGCTCATATCAAATCACACAACCACTATTCTTTTACTTATTCATTCACTTATGTATTATGCATGCGCTCATCCACTCACTGAGACACTACTTATACCCAATTCTAACATTGATCATACAGACATTCATACAAGCAATCACTTTTTTTTAAATCATTTTTTTGTATTTTTGTTTTTTTAAAAACTGTTTGGGTGTTTTTCATATTTTAAAAACAAAAAATAAAAGTAAAAAGAGTCCACTCTGCTGTTTCTTTTCAATGTAGAAACAAAAGCAACAAAACAAAAAAAACAAAAAATGAACACTTGTGAGCTCTGAGGAGTGTTTTGATGGCGTCAATAGAGAGCTCTCCCTCACACAGAGTTGCTAAACATTTTCTACAGTGGATGGCAGCATCCGCCAACTCCGGAACAATGAGAGGTTGTGGTGTATTCAAGACAACCCCTGCAGATGTTGATGGTTGTGTTCCATCATCATTGGCTGCCTCTTCCCTTCTTCGGCACTCCACCTCTTTAGCCAGACGAACAGGGTGTATTGTGTCAAGATGTTTTTTCATGGAAGAAGTACCACATGAGTACTTCTTTTCAGATCCTCTTGACAGGACTTTGTGACAAATTGTACGTCACCTTACGTGCGTTCACTTTCTTATCCCCTGCAGGCACAGTGAAGAAGGCCCACATGATGCTTTCCCTCCTCTTCTGCACTGGTTCCTCCACCTCCTCCATCTCCTGATCCTGCTCTTCAGGGAAAGGTGATGCCCTTTTATTTTTGTAAAAATGAAAAACACCGGTAAAAATTGAAAATTATCAGAGCCTACAAAACAGGTAGTCTTCAAGCCAGACACACCCAAAAAGAAAGGACTGTAAGATGTCTTGGTTCCACCCACCAACAAAATGAAAACCTCTTTAACCAATAAAAAGCTTTCTTTCTATGTGACATGGATCCGCGTATGTGTTGCGCACCCATCGCGCATACGTGGCGCACCCGTAAAATTTACAAAATGTCGTATAAAACTGTAAATTTCTATCAGGATATTGTGTTTCAAAGTATTTCAATGAAAAGTCTTTATGCAAAACAGATATTTAAACTTAAAACATTCATATTTCATACTTTTGAATTTACGTCAGAGTGATGGTGCCGTGTACACCAAAATGTGCTTTAAACATCTTAGAAATATTGCACAAGAACACTAATAGTGATTTATAGGATTGATTAATAAACCTCTTTGTTTAAAAAATATATTATTTCAGTGTAAGTATGCATTTTAGGGTTACATTCGTGTAACGGATTCGGGCACCCATTTCGTAGATCCGCGTCCCGTACGCAATACCATCACGTCCACAAAAATCTCTTAAAAACACTTTAAAACAAATGTATAACTCCTTTATTACAATTTTTATGTACTCAGTAATAAACCTCTATGTCAAAAACATATATTAATTCTTTCTAAATATGTTTTTAGAGTTATATTCGTATAACGGATCCGCGCAGCCATTGCGTAGGTTCGTGTATAATGCGTAAAACTTTTTTGTAAATTAAAAAATATATATATATAAAAAAGATAGTTATCATAAGAAAACAACAAAACAACTTTCATACTAATAAAAGCAATTAAACAAAATTTAATGTATCAAAAAATACGGTAAAAAATATGGTAAAAATTGTTTAAATGATTTCTTTTTGAATTGAAAATTCTATTATATAATATCACACTGTACAAAATTACAAACAAGAAAACAATGTTAATTAAAATAAATAACACTACAAATCTTTGATCAGTTATGTTATATATATTTTTAAAAACTGATTACAATTATTTTAAAACTTTGTAGAAATACTTAAAAAACATAGACAAAAAATAAAAAATAGTTACAAACATCCTTTCATAAATAAAATGATCTAAAAAACCTTAGAAATTAATTGAAAAAAACAAAGGTTTCAGGGACATTATAGTTAGGAATTAGCATTTAAAAAACCTTAGAAATTAATTGAAAAAAACATAGGTTTCAGGGACGTTATAGTTAGGAATTAGCATTTAAAAAACCTTAGATATTCACTGAAAAAAACACAGGTTTCAGGGACGTTATAGTTAGGCTGACATTCCACTCGTACAAAACCAGAGAAATTCAGCCATTACAGTTAGCTGAGCTAACTATAACTCACGCCCCCGCAATGCACTGCTGATGATGTCACATATTACATCACTCACGACATGGTCAGTGACAACAGTGATGACATCAGTGATGACATCTCAAATGACATCACTGATGACATCATCCACGTGATAATCTGATGCACCTCATCACACCCTAATATAACCTTTAATACACCCACTGTAAAATACACACTACCATTTTCGAAACCATCCACACACCGATACCAGTTACTACATACTCACTCACTGATTCCTAGGTCTGCACACACATCCACTCATTCACCTATACAATGACTTATACATGCAGTCACTTATCAATACAACACTATCATATGCACTCATACACCTAATCAGACACTCACACACCGCCACTCATCCATGGACTCATCCTTGTTTTATATCAGTTATAGCTTTAGTACAATGACCAACTTCTTGCAAGTCCAAAGGAACACTGAATGGCAGTCTACACTGCGGACAGCAGAGCTCACAATTTGAATTCAGTCTTGATTTATTAATTGCAGACAGAATTGTACTCTATGTCCTCGAATTTTGTCAAGAGGAAGTGACAAAAAGCATTCCTTGATGTCTGTGCTGACTACTGCCTTCGATCTACACTGCGGTCAGCAGGGCTCACAATTCAGATCGAGTCGCGATTGCAGATGTCGCAGTCCAGTAGGCAAGACACATTGCATCATCGCTGGCTGTGCACATGCTGAGTGCCACACCTACCACTAACTCTATGTAGCTCAAGTGAACGCCACGTGGCTGTGTACTCTTCCTGACCACTGCCTCCGGCCTACACTGCGGTCAGCAGGGCTCATAATTCAGATCGAGTCGCGATTGCAGATGACGCAGTCCAGTAGGCAAGAGACATTGCATCATCGCTGGCTGCGCACATGCTGAGCGCTACACCTACCACTAACTGTATGCAGCTCAAGTCAATGCCACGTGGCTGTAGGCCCTTCCTGACCGCTGCCTCCGGCCTACACTGTGCTCAGCAGGGCTCACAATTCAAATTCAGTCTTCATTAATTAATTTCAGAGTCCAGTAGGCAACTAACTATAATGTCCCTGAAACCTACATATTTCGACAGTGTATTCCATAAATGTTTCATCTTTTGTTCCATACACCTACACTGCGGTTAGCAGAGCTCACAATTTAAATTGAGACATGATTTATTTATTCCAGACAGAATTGTACTCTATGTCCTCGAATTTTGCAAACAGGAAGTGACTTTAAGCATTCTTCGATGTCTGTGCTGACTACTGCCTTCGATGTACACCGCGGATAGCAGGGCTCACAATTCACATCGAGTCGCGATTGCAGATGACTCAGTCCAGTAGGCAACAGACATTGCTCCCAGTGCGGCTCGCCCGCACCACGCATCATCGCTGGCTGCGCACACGCTTAATGTTTCTGATGCCCCTATCTCAGTGCAGCACAACTCATGGACCCTTTATGATACAATGTTTTGTGTATAATTTCACATCTGCTGCCCCTACCTCAGTGTACCACAAGTCATGGACCCTTTACGATACAATCTTGTGTGTATTATTTCACATCTGTTGCCCCTACCTTAGTGCAGCACAAATCATTGACCCTTTATGATTGAATCTATGTGTCTGATCCAATGATTACTGTTATACTTGTTGCCAGCACCAACCATTCCCGGAGGGCTGGCTTACACTCACCCCACACGCATCCAGCACAGACGTCACTGGACATGTGACCCTGGTAATAAAAATGAGTCGAGCGCACGTGCCCGTACCCAGTTCCACTATCTATCTGTGTCCGTGTGTTCATTATGTATGCAAGATGCCGCCCCTGGGCCCTACCACATTACATTGTGCTGTGGACAGCGTATGCAACCATGTTACCTTTGGCAGTGGGGAAAACTTTGGTTATGTAACTTTCTCTCGGTCATTGTACAAGTACTTACGTAGAGACTGGATCATTAGAGTACTGCAAGGAGAGTGTATAGTGAATTTATAAGTGCTTGGGGATTGGCGGAGTAATTCTATAAGTACATATGTTTGGGCAGCCTAACCCCGAACACAAGCTTGGCTCTAATTGGCTGCCCTCCATGTGCCAAAAACTGAAACTTAAACTTTCCATGGCCCTGAATTGCTACAGCTGCAACACTCCACTGAATGTGCAATAAACATTCATATCCACACAGATGTGTCATGTCCACCATCTTTCATGTGTGGAACTATGGATGAATGTAGGGTCAGTGATTCCCCGTACCTTCCATGTTGGCCATGTTGTGGGACTTGGCTCACAGAGTGACACATTGGCGCTTGCGACCCGGGTGACATCAGCACTACAACAGGGACACCCGCATCACTTGATTCCTCATACAGCCCAGGACGGAGCCACGCCCATAGCTCAAGAGTCATTCTTCACAGCCTCACGCAGGACTGGCATACGCCAGGCCAGCCCACTCCGCTTACGCTTACAGGGAAGGACAACAACGCTACATCGCCCAGATTTTCATTGCAGTGATCTGCTGGTCACATCCTAGTTGTCAGTACGCCACAGCCACTCACTCACGGCTAGAATACACCCACACCACACCCATCCAGCACACGCATCACAAGACACATGACCCTGCCAATAAAAAAGACCGGGCGCACGAGCTCGAAGCCATTTCAGAGTTGCTCGCACCGGATACACTGCGGCCGGCACAGGCACACCGGCACGGGATGGTGACTTTCGGTCCACTGAGGTACGGGTACCGTAACTGCTGAGCGGGTGTGCAGCCTGCGGTGATGGCCCTTCCCGGCGGTCTGGACAGCTCAGGTTTTGTGTGCCCTGCTGGACCGCAGTGTAGGCCTGAGCCATCAGACAGCACAGGCCTACTGCCATGTGGCGTCGCCTCGCTGGTCACAGAGTTAGTGGCACCGCAAGGGCTGAGTGGGTGTGCAGCCTGCGATGAAAAGCCTGGTGCACTGGTATGTCCTCTGCCATGGCGAAATCAAGACCCAGCCCCAAATGTGAGACCTGGTGGCTTGCGGAGCGGGGCTGCATGACATGCAGGGTGCGGTGTCCGTGGGCCCAGGGCTTGGGGCTTGCAGCGGCACGTGGTAGGCCCTCTTTTCTACACGCAGGTTGCGAAAGGTGAGCAGAGGCTTGTTAGCGCAGTGGCGGGCAGTCACGTCCGGGCAGTGGGAGTGGATGGGGTGCAGCAGCCTGGGTGCGCAGTGGCGGACAGTCACCTCCGGGCAGTGGGAGTGGATAGGGTGCATCAGCCTGGGTGCGCAGCAGCGGGCAGACACCTCTGGGCAGTGGAAGTGGATGGGGTGCAGCAGCCTGGGTGCACAGCGGCAAGCAGACACCTCTGGGTTGTGGAAGTGGATGGGGTGCAGCAGCCTGGATGCACAAAGGCGGGACAGAGAATTAGGCGTGTGCAGTTGTATGTACTCTGCCATTACTGACTCCATACTACGTTTCAGATGAGTAAGCTTGAGGGCTCCACTATGTCCCGACACGTGGTTGGAGACACACCGGTGACGGAAAGGTGAGCTGTGAGGGTTTTGTCCACAGTTTCGGCACTCACTGTCCCTCTCCATCTCTTCCTTTCTCTCCCTCACACTCTTTCTCGCTCCCTTCCTCTCTCTCTCACTCTATCTCTTCCTCTCTCTCACACTGTTTTTTTCTTTCTCTCTCTCTACCTCTCTCTCTCTTGCTCTCTCTCTCACTCTTCCTCTGTTTCTCTCTTCCTCTTTCTCACACTGTTTCTCTCTTTCTCTCTCTCCTCCTCTCTCTCACTGTTTCTCTCTCTCTTCCTCCCTCTCTCACTCTTTCTCTCTTTCTCTCTGTCTAACTCTCACTCTTTCTTTCTTTCTCTCTCTCTTCCTCTCTCTCTCTCCTTTGATGGAAGCATGACACACAATCTTATCTTGCTTTTTGTCTAGCAGGCTGTGATTCACAGATCGACGACCCCCCCCGACACGGACCTCCCGCCACGAGGCGATGACTTCAGTTCCACTGAGTTAGTGCCAGCAGAGCTGAGCGCGTGTGCAGCCTGCGATGATGTGTGGCCATCCTGCAATCAACACCCGCTCTGAATTGTGAGCTTGGCTTGACCGCGTGTACGCAACTTGCACCTGAGGAGGTTGCTTCAGCACGTGGTGGACCCTCTTAGACACACGCCGGTGGCGGAAGGTGAGCAGAGAGCCTTGTTTCCGCAGCAGTGAGCAGTCACCTCTGGGCGGTGGGAGTGGATAGTGTGCAGCACCCTGGGTGCACAAGAGCGGGCAGACACCTCCGAGCAGTGGAAGTGGATGGGGTGCAGCAGCCTGGGTGCACGGGAGCGGGCAGACACCTCTAGGCAGTGGGAGTGGATGGGATGCAGCACTCTGGGTGCGCAGGAACCGGCAGTCACCTCCGGGCAGTGGGACTGGATGGGGTGCACCAGCCTGGGTGCACAGCAGCAGGCAGACACCTCTGGGCAGTGGGAGTGGATGGGATACAGCAGCCTAGGTGCGCAGAGGTGGGCAGACACCTCTGGGCAGCGGGAGTCGATGGGGTACAGCAGCCTGGGTGCGCAGGGGCGAAACACAGAATTAGGCGTGTGCAGTTGTATGTACTTTGCCATTACTGATTCTATACTGTTTCAGATGACTAAACTTGAAGACTCCACCATGTCCCGGCACGTGGTTGGAGACACACCGGTGGCAGAAAGGTGAGCTGTAAGGATTTTCTCCACAGTGTCAACACTCACTCTCCCTCTCCATCTATTCCTTTCTGTCACTCACACTCTTTCTCTCTCTCTCACTCTGTATCTCTTCCTTTCTCTCTCTCACACTCTTTATCTCTTTCTATGTCTCTTCCTCTCTCTCTCATTCTTTCTTTCTCTCTCTCTTCCTCTCTGTCTCACTCTTTCTCTCTCTCTCTACCTCTCTCTCACACTGTTTCTCTCTTTCTCTCTCACTTCCTTGTATCTCACTCTTTCTCTCTGTTTCTATCTCTTCCTCTCTCTCTCTCACTCTTTTTCTCTTTCTCTGTCTTCCTCTCTGTCTCACTATTTCTTTCTCTGTCTCTTCCTCTCTCTCACTCTTTCTCTCTTTCTCTCTCTCTCTCCTTTCATGGACGCATGACGCATCAATCTTATCTTTCTTTTTGTCTTGCAGGCTGTGATTCACAAATTGTCGAGGGATGACACGCCATACCTGTACCTACTTTTATTTTGTTGTATTGTTTAAATAAAATGTTTTATATGTAAATCCATAGATGACTGAGATTCTTATTTGTCCAACCTCACATGCATCTTCTTTACTATAATTGTGCGACATCAGCCAATTTGTTACGTTCCAGATTTCCTAACGTTGCTGTCACATTTGTTTGTGTGGGGGAGGTGAGGGGGATGGCGGACAAGGGGCTGGTGGCGGGGGTGTCGGAGCAGTGTTGGGTGTCCGAGCTGCATGATCATTGGCTCCACTGCATCTGTTGTCATTCACGTATGGCTCTGGGTGGGCTCCCTTTCATATTGCAGGTTGTAGTCCGACTTTATACCAGCTCAGAGCAGGTGTAAACTTTCTGCTACTAACGCACCTTATCGCCTGTTTTGTACTCTCTTCGACGATCTTGCTGGTGGTTGAGACACTTGCGAAGTGATGTGTTGCCGCTTTTTGCACGAGAACGCCTACTCTACATCTCATTAGTAATATTTGCCGGACTCATCCGTGACGATGCTTTTTGAGGCTGCTATCGCTGGTAAACTGGTGATATGGGCTGTTTGCTCCAGCTTGTGAATGGTGCGTTAAATTTATCACCTTTTTGGTTGCGATAAAGTGCCGTTAACTCGGCGATATGTCCTTGAGAATATACCCCTCGTTGTTTGAAAGACTTAAGAAGTACTTGAGTGCCGCGCTGAGAGCCGCGCACCCATCGCTTTCACAAGTTTGCTATGACAGTTTGGGAGAGAGCGAGGGAGAGAGACGGAGTGAGATAGCACAAGCAGCGCAAGGCCGCACGGGCACCTGGCTCCACATACCAACATGTGTGTGTGCATCGCCATCCATGGACAGGCAATTCCCCCACAATGCAGCCCAAAAAACATATCAATCACAGAACATCAGCAATGAAGGCAATGTGGTACAAAACTCCCCTCATACGGGTTCTGTGTCCGGTGTGTGTGGCGGGGTGATGGCTGCATGGCTGTGTGCCCCTGACACATCAGACTGCGTAGGTGATGGGGCTGCATCAGATGTCGTCCAGCACCTAGGCAAAAACAATGTCTGGCTCACAGAGGCGGAGCTTGCCAAAGGGATACACCCCCGCACATAACACACCTTCTTAATTTCTAATTTACCTTCCTAGTTGGTATGCAGATTTCAAATGTCACAAACGCATGCAATTCTTTTCTTGTCACACAGTACATGTAATGCACCGCTTTCATCAAGAATGGAACCAGTAATGGCACAATTTCCCTGTTGCTCCACACATAAAACCATGTAAAGAACAAATCAGAATAGTTCCTTATTTTTTTAGATTGCAAAACCTCTCTTTATTGCTTATTTTTTAACTTTCCATATAAACTGTTTTGTTAAGGACACATACAGGTGAAAAGTTCAAGGTATTGTATCACCACTTTCTAGAACATTCTACGACACGTGCAGGTTAAAAGTTCATAATTTTTTTAAACCTACCAATATTTTTTTGCAACATTTTCTCCAACATTTAACGGCACGTGGAGGTCAAAAGTTCACCATTCTTTCAAGTTTGAACTGCACCTTCCAAATACAATTAGCAGGTGTGGTTGAGCTGAGCAAATTTCATCCTATAATATGTACTCCACGTATAAACTGCTTTTTTATTAACCAATCACAAAGATACTTTTCATCAAAACTAATATACACCCTACGTTTTAGGACACAATACATTTCATCTCCCAATCCGTTAACGTTTTGTATGTAAAAAAAAAGTAGTTCCCCATGTTTAAACATATCTCTTATTCTACGAACGGACTGCATGAGCTACAGGCATTTATCCATATCTTCTAGCCATACCTTCAAAATGCTAGTGTGGATTGTAGGACATAGCTATGTTTTCTGGTGCAAGAGGTTTGCAGAACAGAGACGTATTGACTTAGACCTATGTTTACAAAATGTGTACATTAAATGGTTTGCACAGAGAGGATTGAAGTGGCACCAATTGCTCCCTTTGGTTAAAACCTGTTTGCATCTCCAACACCCTGATCTCATGATTGTGCACTGTGGTGGTAACAACCTAGGCACATTGACTGGGTAGGTTTGGAAATGCTTATGAAGGACACCTTTGGACAATTGATGTTACTTTTGCCTCAAACTGTCTTTGTATATTCCAATATATGCCAAAGACAGAAGTGGAAATGGTCAAACCAATTATGTCATAAGATTGAAAAATCTAGGAAGAATGTCAACAAAGCTGTGTCTGCATACCTCAGAGACCATATAATGGGGTCGATTTACAACAACAACATACGTTTTGATATCGCTGATATCTACAGAAGTGATGGAGTACACTTCACAGATGAGGAAACCAAATTTTCCTGATTAACCTGAAGCTGTGCATTCGCACTTACATGTAGCTCCAACTATTAAACAGAAGGGCCTTTTTAGAGCCGCCTTATATTCCCAATTTCGGCTCGCAGAGTGTCAGCTGCGATTCGGCTAGCAGAGGGACACCTGCGGGCCGTCGGGCAGGCTCGCAGAGGAAGAGCTGCGGCCCGTGGGCGCAGCTCGCAGAGGAGACCTACGAGCCGTTGGCTCGCAAAAGCACAGCACCGTACCGGCTCGCAGAGGGAGAGCTGTGGCCTGACTCACAGAGGGAGACCAACGGGCCAACAGGCCTGCTAGCAGACACACAGCTATCAGTTAACGAGCTGGCTCGCAGAGATACAGCTGCGAGCCCTCCGCGCTGCAACCCGACGGGCTAACTCGCAGAGGGAGAGTAATGGGCCGACGGGCCTGCTAGCACAGACACAGCTATGAGCTAATGAGGTGGCTCACAGAGGTAGAGCTGTGGGCCCCACGGCTCGCAGACACAGAGCTGCGAGCCGACGTACTGGCTTCTAAAGGCATAGCCGCGAGCTGATGATGTCGGGAGAGGGAGCGTAAAAGGAGTATCTCGCACAGACAGACCTGCGGGATATTTTTAGTATTGCCTCGCAGAGGTAGAATTACGGAACCGATGCCTTTTAGAGGGAGAGATGCGAGCTGACGGACTGAGTCACAAAATGGCTCACAGCTCGCAGTCGCAGAGATGCAAGCTGACGGACTCGCTTCTAAAGGCATAGCCGCGAGCTGGTGATGTGGGGAGAGGGACCGTGAAAGGGTATCTCGCACAGACAGAGCTGTGGTATATTTTTAGTGTTGCCTCGCAGAGGTAGAACTACGGACCTGATGCCTTGTAGAGGGAGAGTTGTGAGCTGACGGACTAAATCACACAATGGCTGCCAACACTTCCTAGTTTCAACAGTTCGCAGCCAATCAGCCGCAAGCTCGTGCTCGTTACGCTTCAGCCAATCAGATGTCAGAATTCTTAAATTCGATATCTGGAAAATGTGATATTTCTCTAAAACTACTGAAAGATTTACCCGATTTAAACAAAAGCGTGCTTTCTGGACCAAGACCTTTCTCTGTGCCAAATTTGGCGTAATTCCATTCAGCAGTTTGACCTGTAGCCTTGTCTAAAGTTTCCTATGGAAATTGCATGGAGAAAACACGTTTTGGGACCCCACTTTTTTCTTAGCGCCCCCTTGATGAAGCCCCCCCAAACTTTTAGGATAGCAGCTGACCTGAAAAGAGGAACTTTTTGGAAAATTTCATAAAGATTCGTCAAACGACGCCAAAGTTATAAGAACATCAAAAAATGCTTTTCCTATGGAAACGTGGTCCTAACTATAACTACCTACTGGCGACCGCCAGTAGGTAATATATATATATATATATATATATATATATATCACTACCAGTCTCTCTCCTTCACGAAAAGAGGTGACCAGCTCCGGGGGATTAAAAGAAGGGCTTTATTGATGTAAAAAGCGATAGCAGTCCAAGGGTCCCTGAAACGCTGGGCAGACGCGTTTCAGCCTCAATAAGCTTTCCTCAGTGCCCCATTTCAGTGTCCTCGATGTTTCAGGAGATTCGCCGCTCTGTTGTTTAAAAACGATCACACCCCATCACGTGATCGCTGGCTCCTCCTATGCCTCACAGCTGTGAGGCACCTCATGCTATATATATATATATATATTCACTGAAAAACCATAGGTTTCAGGCACGTTATAGTTAGAAATTAGCATTTAAAAAACCTTAGAAATTCACTGAAAAAACCATAGGTTTTAGGGACAGTTATAGTTAGTTGGACATTTCACTCGTACAAAACCATAGAAATTCCCCCGTTATAGTTAGTTCAGCTAACTATAACTCGCGCCCCCGCAATGCACTGCTGATGACGTCACATATTACATCACTCATGACATGGTCAGTGACATCACTGATGACATCACTGATGACATCTCAATAGAGTGGTGAAGGGAGGGGGCGGGGCCCCCCTTCTTTTTTCCTTTTTTGGGCCCTGGGGACCCCATCCCCCTGGGCATGGCCACATTTTTAAAATTTTTAAGGAGGGGGCTGCGAGGCCCCATCCTGAGGCCTCTATTGGCCCCGGGGACCCCATCCCCCGGGCCGGCCTTTTTACATTTGGGGAGGGGGCACGCAAGGCCCACTCCGAGGCCACTACTGGCCCGGGGACCCCATCCCCCGGGGCAGGCCCTATCTGTTGGGGACCGTGGGGAGCCCCAATGCCCCCACGGTCCCGCCGGCTCCCCGCGTCCTGCAGGAGCCGGCATTGCTTTCCACATGGGGAGCTGCTAACATACAGCTCCCCTTGTGGAAAAAGCAATCTGCTAGATTTTGGAAGAGAGAGCAGGTTTCCTACTCTCTCTTCCAAAATCCTTAACAAACTAGCAGTGTCCAGGGGTGGGCACCCGGGACACTGCAGGAGCCGGCCCTGGGGTTGGCGGTCCCCAGGGCCATCCAGGCCCCCCTCCCTTCACTTGCACAGCCCCGGGGAGGTAGTGGTCCCCGGGGCTCAGGGGTCCATTACGGACCCCCAAATTTACATTCTTAGTGCCCCAGGGAGGTGGCGGTCCCCGGGGTGTGTGGGGGGGCTCGAGCCCCCCCCCCCCCACACAGGTTATTTTTATTTTTTTTAAAAGCCCCGGGGAGTGGCGGTCCCCGGGGCTGCGGGGGGCCGTGTGCCCCCCGCAAATATTCATGTAAAGCCCCAGGGGGTGGCAGTCCCCGGGGCTTGGGGGGGCCTTGGAGGCCCCCTCTCATTAAAAAGAAGCCCCGGGGGGTGGCGGTCCCCGGGGCTGCGGGGGGGCTGCGTGCCTCCCTGCAACTCATAATAAAAGCCCCGGGGAGGTGGCGGTCCCCGGGGCAGTGTGGGGGGGGATTGAGGCCCCCCACACATTTTTTTGTCACTGCCCCTGGGACTTGGCCCACCCGGGGGCTAAATAATAACGAAGCGCGGGAGGCCGCGCTTCGTTTTATTTAGTTTCGCGGCCGGATCCGCGGATCCGACGCGCATTTGCTGATTTTCTTTTTTTTAAAATGCTTTTTTGGGCCCTGGGGGTCCTTGTGGGACCCCTAAGCAGGCCTAGGGGTCAGGGTGTTTCTACCCTGCCCCTTTTCTTGTTTTTCACATTTGTTTTTCTGTTTTCTTGTGACTCGGTTCTACCGAGTCACAAGATGGCTGCCAACACTTCCTGGTTTGGAGTGTTGACAGCCAATTAGAATAAAGCTCGTGGTTGGGAGGGTGCGCGGATCCTCCGTGCCTCTAGATATCGCTATGTTTATTTTTTGAATTTCTCAGCAACTACTGAACGGATTTACACCATTTAAAAAAAGGGCGCTTTCTGAACCAAGCACTACCTTTTTGCCAAATTTGGTGTAATTCCGTTCAGCAGTTCGGGCTGTAGCCGTGTCTAAAGTTTCCTATGGGAATTAACATGGAGAAAACATGTTTTGGGACCCCCCTTTTTTCTCGGCCCCCGCTTGCCGAATCACCCCGAAACTTTCAAGACAGGAGCTGACCGGAGCGCCCCACTACTTTTGAAAATTTCGCGATGATTCGTCATCCGGCGCCAAAGTTATTGGGAAAACATAAAACGCTTTTCCTATGGAAACTAGGTCCTAACTATAACTACCTACTGGCAACCGCCAGTAGGTAATATATATATATATACATATATATATCCATGCTCCAAGTTCGCCCAAGCAATGAGCTACACTCAAACAAAAGTGAGGCTGTAAGCCTTTAATCAGGTATGAGCAGACTTCTGACTGACTATGACATTAGACAGCCGTTCCCTCCGTAGCCTGACACGTTTTAAAAGTATTCTTTCTTCTTCAGAGGCGTTGATTGGGAAAGGTTACGTGCAGATTCCAGTTTTGATTCCCCTTAAATAAGGCTTAATTCCACTCCCTTCGATGGGCTGGTCAAATGACATCCCGCAGGGCCTTATGGGAATCGAAGTCCCAGTACTTATTACTCCAATAGTTGCACTAATTACTGTCAAACTGATGAAAGCCCACAGATGGGCCTCGACAATCAGTGTCCGCTCTCGATCCTTCACTCATGCTCCAACAGAACGAGTGGGTGTATCCCAAGTCTCGTGGCCCCCTGTATTCCCAGGGTGGTGCAAGCTCGGCAGCGGGGCAGCCGCCCAATATCCATGCTCCAAGTTCGCCCAAGCAATGAGCTGCACTCAAACAAAAGTGAGGCTGCAAGCGTTTAATCAGGTATGAGCAGACTTCTGACTGACGATGACATTAGACAGCCGTTCCCTCCGTAGCCTGACGCGTTTCAAAAGTATTCTTTCTTCTTCAGAGGTGTTGATTGGGAAAGTTACGTGCACATTCCATTTTGATTCCCCTTAAATAAGGCTTAATTCGATGCCCTTCGATGGGCTGGTCAAATGACATCCCGCAGTGCCTTATGGGAATCGAAGTCCCGGTACTTATTACTCCAATAGTTGCACTAATTACTGTCAAACTGATGAGACTTGGGATACACCCGGTCGTTCTGTTGGAGCACGAGTGAAGGATCGAGAGCGGACACTGATTGTCGAGGCCCATCTGTGGGCTTTCATCAGTTTGACAGTAATTCGGCCATTATAGTTAGTTGAGCTAACTATAACTCGCGCCCCCATAATGCACTGCTGAGGATGTCACATATTACATTATTCATGACATGGTCATTGACATAACTGATGGCATCACCCATTGACTGTGTGTTTCTGTAAAGTTCAAATACGTTTTATATATATATATATGTCAAGGTGTTTTGAAGTATGAGTGGGTGTTTGAGTGTCTGAATAGATGATTTAGTAGGTGCGTGTCTGACTGTATAACTCAGCGATTAAACGTATCTTACTGAATGCATGGGTTAGTGCGTAAACTGTGTAAATGTCTATATCAGTCTGTCAGTTGGTGTGTAAGCAGCTGCATGGGTTAGTGAGTAGCTACATGAGTGTCTATATCGGTTATTGATTGGTTGTCTGAGTATCTGTATGGGTGCCTGAGTGTCTGTGTGGGCAGGTGGGCAGTGTGTGACTCTGTGCATAGATGTGTGAGTGGGTAATTCACTGGGTGTATGGGTTCAAGAGTGCATCTGTGAAGGGCTGTATGGGTGGGTGAGTGTGTGTATGGGTGTGTTGGTGAGTGAATGGGTGTCTCAGTGGTACATGTGTGAGTAACTACATCTGTAAAAGGCAGTATATGTGAGTGTTGGAGTATATAAATCACTATATGTGAGAGTGAGTGATTGTGAGAGTGGCTGTATGGATGAGTGTGTGCTTGTATCAGTGATTGTATAAGAGAGTAAGTATGTGTTAGTATCTGTATGAAAAAGTGAGGTGGTGTGTGTATAACTGTATTGGTGAGTAAATGAGAGTGTGAATGATTCTTTGCATGACTGACTAGGTATGTGAGTAACTCTATGGATGAGTGGCGGTGTGTGAGTGTCTGTATAGGTGTATGAGTGCATATGATAGTGCTGTATTGATGAGTGACTGCATGTGTGAGTGACTGTATGGGTGAATGAGTGGATCTGTGTATAGACCTAGGAATCAGTGAGTTGGTATGTAGTAACTGGTATTGGTGTGTCTATGATTTCAAAAATGGTAGTCTGTATTTTAGAATGGGTGTATCAAAGGTTATATTAGGGTGTGAGGAGGTGCATCAGACTTGCACGTGGATGATGTCATCAGTGATGTCATTTGAGATGTCATCAGAGATGTCATCAGAGATGTCATCAGTGATGTCACTGACCATGTAATGAATGATGTAATATGTGGCGTCATCAGCAGTGCATTGCAGGGGCGCGAGTTATAGTTAGCTCAACTAACTATAACGGCCAGAATTTCTCTGGTTTTGTATGAGTGAAATGTCCAACTAACTATAACGTCCCTGAAACCTGTGGTTTTCAGTGAATTTCTAAGGTTTTTAATGCTAATTTCTAACTATAACGTCCCTGAAACCTATGGTTTTTTCAGTGAATTTCAAAGGTTTTTTAAATGCTAATTTCTAACTATAATGTCCCTGAAACCTATGGTTTTTTCAGTGAATTTCAAAGGTTTTTAAATGCTAATTTCTAACTATAACATAGCAGTCACGTTTGCAGAGTGGTGGAGAAAGGTGAGCGTGGCCTCCGAACACCTCTTAGCAATCCCACTGTATGAGATTTACTGGAGGTAACAGGAGGGGTAGTTAGCCCCAACGTCAACCTTGGGGGCCAACTACCCCTCCTATTACCTCCAGTAAGTCCCACACAGCAGGATTGCTAACTTCTCATACTAGGCCACGCCCCCTTTCTCCACCATCTGCAAACGAGCCCCCTGGCGCATTCTTAGTTGGGGGATTAATTCCCCTTGAATACTGAGGGTCCCTGGGGGCCAACCTGCCCACCAGGTACCTCCAGTAAGCGCCACAGAGCTCGATTGCAGAGAGGTGGACACAGGCTATGCCCCCTTTCTCCACCACTCTGCAAATGCGCCCCCTGGCACGTTCTAAGTTGGGGGATTAAGTCCCCTTTAATACTGAGGGTCCCTGGGGGCCAACTATATATATATAAATATATTACCTACTGGCTGTCGCCAGCAGGTAGTTATAGTTAGGGCCTTGTTTCTATTCAAAAAGCGTTTCTTCTTTTGCCAATATCTTTGGCACCGTTAGACGATTCTTCGCAAAATTTTCAAAACTAATGGTTCGCTGAGGTCAGCTCCTGTCTTGAAAGTTTTGGGGGGGTTTGTCAAGCAGGGGCCGAGAAAAAAGGGGCTCCCAAAACGCGTATTCCCCATGTTAATTTCCATAGGAATTTTGGAACAGGCTACAGCTTGAACTGCTAAACGGAATTACACCAAATTTGGTAAAAAAAAGGTAGCTCTTGGTTCAGAAAGCGCCCTTATTTTAAATGGTGTAAATCCGTTCAGTAGTTCTTGAGAAATTAAAAAAATAAAAAATTACATATCTGAGCACCGAGGAGGGTTCGCGAACCCTCCTGAGCACAAGCTTAATTCTGATTGGCTGCCAACACTCCGAACCAGAATGTGTTGGCAGCCATATTGTGACTCGGTAACCGAGTCACAAGAAAACAGTAGAAAAAACATTAAAAAACAAGAAAAGGGGCAGGGTAGAACACCCTGACCCCCTAGAGCCTGCTCAGGGGTCCCACAAGGACCCCCAGGACCAAAAGCATTTAAAAAAAAAAAAATCGGCCTTAGTCACGCTGGGTACGCGAATCCGGCCGAGAAAATTTAAAAAAAATGAAGTGCGGGCTCCTGTGCTTCGTTTTAATGAGCCCTGGGTGGGCCAGGTCCCGGGGGCAATATGTACATATATGCGGAGGCCACGCAGGCCCCCGCAGCCCCGGGGACTGCCACCTCCCCGGGGCTTGTTTAATAAGGGGTGAGGGGTCTCCCAGGCCCCCCCAAGCCCCGGGAACCGCCACCTCCCTGGGGCTTTATTTAATTATGCGCGGGGGCACCCGGCACGCCCGCTGCCCCGGGGACCGCCACCTCCCCGGGGCTTTGTTAAATTGTGGGTGGGGGCCTCATGGGCCCCCCCAAGCCCCGGGGACCATCACCTCCCCGGGGCTTGGTTAATTATTTGCAGGGGGCCTCGCAGGCCACCCCATGCCCCGGAGACCATCACCTTCCCTGGGCTTTTTCTCAATATTGAGGGGGGGCCTCATGGGCCCCCCCAAGCCCTGGGGACCACCACCTTCCCGGGGCTTCACACATGATAAGAGGGGGGCCTCCAGGAGCCCTTCATGGCCCTGGGGACCGCCACCCCCCAGGGCCGGCTCCTGCAATGTCCCGGGGTGCCCACCCCCGGGACATTGCAGTTTGCTATGACAGGGCGGGAACACGGCTCCCGCCCTGTCATAGCAAACACTGCTTTGCTTCTTGGAAGCAAGAGGAGGAAACCTGCTCTCGCTTCCAAGAAGCAAAGCAGAATTGCTTTTGGGCAAGGGGAGCTGCATGCAGCTCCCCTTGCCCAAAAGCAATTCCGGCTGCCGCAGGAGGCGGGGAGCTGGCAGGGACTGCGGGGGCATTGGGTCTCCCCCTGCGGTCCCATCAAGGAGGCCAGGCCCCGGGGGATGGGGTCCCTTATTGGCCTCAGGAAGGGGGCCACACGGTCCCACTCCTTATTTAAAAAAAAAAAGTGGGGTGTTTTATTTTCTTTCGAGTTTGGATTCACGCTCCAACACAGCTCTCAGCGCGGCCCCTTGTGTAATGTCACGTTGGATTCGCAACTCCAGGCAAAATAAAAAAAAAGAGTATATATGTTTTTGAAAAAGTAAGATTATATGTTGGGTTATAGGGTGGCTCTAAAAGAGCCCTTGTTTTTACTTTGACTTTGTTGAAGCTACATGTAAGTGCGGATGCACAGCTTAAGATTGTTGAGGAAGACTCTGTTCCCTTGATCTGTGAAGTGCACTCCATCACTTCTGTAGATGTCGTCCATATCAAAACGTATATTGTTGTTGTAGATGGACCCCATTCTATGATCTCTGAGGTATGCAGAAACAGCTTTATTGACATTCATTCTAGCTTTCTCAATCTGTGGACAGAATTGATTTGACCACTTCCATTTCTGTCTTTGGCATATATTAAAAAATACAAAGACAGTTTGAGGTAAAATCAACATCAATTGTGCAAAGGTGTCCTTCATTAGCATATCCAGTCCTACCCCAGTCAATGTGCTTAGGTCATTGCCACCACAGTGCACAATCATGAGGTCAGGGGGTTGGAGATGCAAAAAGGTTTTAACCAAAGGCATCAATTGGTGCCACTTTGATCCTCTCTGTGCAATCCATTTAATATCCACATTTTGCAAAGCTAGGTCTTTGTCAATACCTCTGCGTTCAGCATACCTTTTGCACCAGAAAACATAGCTGTGCCCAACAATCCATACTGTAAGCATCTTGAAGGGATGTCTGGAAGTAATGAAAAGAAGTCTGTAGCTGAGATAGTCAGCTGGTGGAATGAGAGGTATCAAAAATGGTGGACAAGATGCTGTTTTTTAAAAAGTAGATAATTGATTGGCTGTTTATGAACATTGTACACTCAAAAATAGGGTGCATGTTACTTTCTTTAAAAAGCATGTTTCTTATTGGTTTGTTAAAAATGTTTGAAAGGTACAGTAGATAGGATAAGGTCATATTTTGCAGACGTCAACCACACCTGCTGTTTGCATTTGTAAGCTTGTGTGCTGAACTTGAAGATATGGTGAACTTGTGACCTGTCAGTTCACTTGAATGTTCCATGAACTGTTGCTATGGAAACAGGCATTAGGCAGAAGGGGGGAAGGGTTGACGGTTATCTGTGGTTTTAAAATATGGAATTGTAATTCATTTATAAGTGATATGTTATTAAAGTAAGATTTCCCAAGTCAGTACTACCTTTAGAAGTGGTGTAATCTTAAAAAATAGTGGTATTTTTATTTGTAATATATTTTTGAACTTCCGTATGGATTCGCGGCTCCATCGCGTTGGTGCACGGTGGAATCACGACTCCAAAAAATTCCAGAACCAGTTTGGGCACTTTTAGAAGTTGGTAAGGGTTAATATGTCTAACCAATAGAAATGTGTTTTACAATTTGAAATTATGTAGGAAGCAATGTGATTTGTTACTAACATTAATTTGTGTGCCGAAAGAGAGGGAAAGTTTGCCATTACTGGTTTTACCTTGTTGAGAGGGGTGAATTACATTGATTGTGTGCATAAGAAAATCTTTTATGAGTTTCTGATATTTCATAATCTACAAATCAATTTGGAAGGTGAGTTATATATTTGTGAGGTGTATTATGTATTAGCTTTATTTTTAAACTTGATAAATTATTGAAGAACTGTGATGTTTGAAATATATTTTTAAATGTAGAGATGTGTATTGTAGTTTGTTTTAATGTAGTTAAATGTTGTTTGAAATAGATTTTGTATAGTAATATGTGTATATTGGATGATGGATTAGTGATTATGGTACTCTGCCGGTTATCATGCCGTATCAGTTCTACATGTCCTAGAGGAGGCATGCCAGGATCCTTATTGCAAATAAGCAGTGTTTTGAACTATGCCCATTACCATTAAGGCTTTGAGCCATCTCTATTACAACATATAAATTACTGATTCGTGCTAGAGCTTTACACACCTTGCCCCGGGCGGATCGTGCCTTTTGAGTTGTTATTTTTTCAAAAATACTTGTTATTCACTACGGAATAGTTGGATTTCGAAGAGCCCTGATGAAGTTCCCTTTTGGCACTATTGGGAACGATTGAATAAAGGAAATAACTTTGGAATTACTGCTCACGTGTTTGACTTCCCTGCGAGTGCACCTTCCGCTTTTTCTTGAAAATCTTTGGTTGTGATTTGCACCTTTGGACGACGGGTGCAGGAAGTGTTTCTGCACCACCCCTCAATTGATTGTACATGTGGATTGGTTGAGCTGGACCTTGGTCTGTCGTCTGTTCTTTGTTTGCTAATTTAGTGATTATGGTAGTTTGCTTTAGTGTGTGCATATGTACATTTGTAGTACACCGCATAATTTTAGGTGTTGCTTTAAAATTGGAAGTGGAGTCTGTTAAGTTTTAAGGTGTACATGGACTTCAGTCTGAAGTATGGCTCTAGTTGTATATGTAAATTTATATGTCGTATGCATTTGAAGGTGCATGATGTATAACAAAGAGGTGTTGTTGGTTTTTATGTGGTAGGCTCAAGACTGTGAGTAGTAGTAGAATGGTGAAGATGCAGTATAATAGTGTGGTTTAAAAGATGTTGAGATAAGGTATTAGTGACTACACTACTTTTAATAAGTCTCTAGAGAGGTACAGTTGAAATATGACACATCATTTTTGGTGTTTGCTTCAAATTTGAAGTTTGTTTTGTGAATTTTTGAGGTGTGCATAGTGCTGTGATAGAGACATGTGCATGCATGCTTTCAGGGTGTTGCACTTTTTCACTCACTCAGCTACTAACACAGTACTACAATCTCCCAGGCAGTACCCATGCACTTATAAAAATCACCCAGGCACTTCCTATGTACTCTTGTAATCCCAAGATATTACCCCTCAACTTATGCAAACACCCTGGCATTATGTATGTACTCCTTAATCCCCCAGACATTACCTTTGCACTCATGTAACCACCAATACATTAGCTATACACTGATTCAATCACTCAGGCACTACCCTTGCACTCTTCAAATCACTCAGGCACTACTGCAGTACTACTTCAATCACCCAGGCAATACACATGCACTTATAAAATTATCCAGGCACTTTCTATGTACTCCTGTAATCTCCCAAATAGTACCCCTGTAATAATGGAATCACCAGCCATTACCTATGTACCCCTCTAATCCCCAGACATAACTCGTGCAATCATGCAATCACAAATGCGTTAGCTAGACACTGGTTTACTCATGCAGGCACTACCCTTCCACTCCTCCAATCACTCTGCCAGGTTCTATGCACTCTTCCAATCACTTAGCTAGTGCCTATGCACTTATAAAATCACCCAGGCACTACCTTTACACTCTTCCAGTCACTGAGGCAGTGCCACAGTATTTCTCCTATCACCCAGGCAGTACTGATGCACTTATAAAATCACCCAGGCACTTTCTATTTACTCCTGTAGTCCCCAGATATTACCTCTGAAATCATGCAATCACAAATGCATTAGATATACACTGGTTCAATCACCCAGGCAATACACTTGCACTCCTTCAATTACCTTTTAAGGATCTATGCACTCGTCCAATCACTTAGCTAGTGCCCATGCACTTATAAAATCACCCAGGCACTACTTTTACTCTCCTCCAATCATTGAGACACTACCACAATAGTACTCTAATCACCTACGCAGTGTCGATGCACTTATAAAATTACCAAGGCACTTCCTATGTACTCTTATAATGCCTCAGATATTATCCCTTAACTTATGAATCACCCAGACATTACCTATGTACTCCTGTAATCCCTTAGATATTACCTCTTCACTCATGCAATCACCAGTGCATTAGCTATACAGTTGTTCAATCGCCCAGGCACTACCCTTACACTCCTCCAATCACCCTCTCAGGATCTATGCACTCATCCAATCATTTAGCCAGTACCCATGCACTTATAAAATCACCCAGTCACTTCCTATGTAGTCATGTAAATCCCCAGATATTACCGCTGTAGTCATACAATCACCCAGGCATTACCTATGTACTCCTTTAATCCCCCAGACGTTACCCCTGTACTCATGCAATCACCAATGCCTTAGCTATACAGTGCTTTAATCACCCAGGCACTATCCTTGCACTCTTTCAATCACGTACGCACTCCTCTTGTACTTATGTAATCACTCAGCCAGTACTCATGCACTTATAAAATCACTCAGGCACTACATTTCCACTCTTGTAATCCTTCAGGCACTACCTTAGCACTTCTGTAATCACCCAGGCAGTACTCATGCACTTATAAAATCACCCACTCACTTACTATGTACTCCAGTAATCCCCAAAATATTACTCCTGCAGTCATACAATAACTCAGGCACTACTTATGTACCTTCTCTGCAGTCTTGCAATCATGCAGGCTGTACCTATGCACTCATGTATTCATCCAGGCACTAGCCTTGCAGTCGTAGAATCACCCAGGCACCACTGTTGCACTCACCTATTCACCTAGGCACTACTCCATGACTCATTTATGACTTCTGGTGCTATTTATACACTTATCCATGCACTCAAACTCTATGTGTGCACTCATGCAATTAGCCAGTCACTATCCATCTTTTCCTGCAATTACCCAGTGAGTATCCTTGCACTCATACAATCACCCAAGCACTACCTATGGAGTTATGCAATCACTCAGGCAGATCTATTACATGTCTCAGCTTCTAGGTTTTACTATATTCCAGAAATATTGTATATATATTTCTTTTAGATATCATGATGATTTGAAATGGTAGAGACATATGTATGCATGCTTTTAACAATATGGAGAGACTGTTATATGGCCCTTAGGGTCATTGTTGACATTGCTAAGTTAGCATGAGCTTTGCTGCCATGATGCTGCTTTTGCGCACGTTACTACAAGACTTTATTTTTGCAAGACGCTGTTTGTGCCTTTCACATGAGAACTGTCTGCTTTTCGCGTTCTTTGCTGAAGTTCCTGGAGTTGAGTCTGAACACGATGTGCAAGGTCGATAAACAATGCCCCTTGTTATTCTGTTATGGTCAGTCCCTAGCACCTAGACATAACATGCTAAACACAGCTGCAATGCTGGAGACTCTGCTTTAATATTACGGGGATGCATGTTGTTTTAACACACACATGGAGAAGAGCTATGCTGTTCCTATGATGTAAACCTTGCATCTAGGCTTTAAGGTATGGGGTCTGCTGACAAAGCCCAGAGATCTTCCTTTTTCTAATAAACATCTTCCAGTCAAGGGGAGGGTGGTTAGGTCTTATAGCCCTTTTTCCACTGTCTTTATAAAATGACTTCCCCCTTTGTACTATATGGAATTGTAACAATGCTAATTGTTTTGAGTTTATGCATTTTGCTGCTGGTAGTGGCACGTATACTGTATTGTAGTGCACAATAGTTAAAATAAACATTTTGAACTATTACAGTGACTGCCAAATCTTGTTGTGGACAAGTACGAGTGAGCGAGCGAAAGAGTATGTCTTGCTACCACGATTCCTGAGAGAGTCGGGAGTGTTGTGTTCTGGGTTGTCTAATCATTTGTAGCTCTGTGATTTTTGGAGGAGAACGAATGAGACACTATAGCTAGTTGGTTTTGGGATTTTGGGCACTAAGGTGGTAGGTTGGCACACCCCTATACACCGAGGTTAGTTTTCCTGCGCTTAGTTCTGTGTAGGTGCAGAATCCCCGCCACATGGCGCCGCCATCGTTTGGTCTGGTTCTTATCTGCGAGACTCTTGAGTAGTGCTTGTGCTTGTCCACAATCCCCTCACATCTGTTTCCGGAGACAGCTGTGATGGTGTAACCTCCTATATTGATGTTTTATAGGTTTTTTCAAGCTTGAAATTTTAAAAGGTTCCTTTTCTTTATTCTTAACACGTTATTGCGCTGCCACGTTTTAGGTGTCGTTCTTTGTTGTTCATTATGGCGGTTGCAATTACTCCGCCTAATCGGGCTGCAGTCACAACTTATTTGACTCAAAAGGGAGTCCCTAATGCTGGTGTTGCACTCACTTTTGTTGTAGAAGTGGATGCAGCTTAACGCTTTGAGGTGTTTTATTCTTGGGTCACCTTTCCGGCGGTGGATGGAACAGATAAGTTGTTTCATGAATATACTGCCACGGCCCTTCCTCAAGTTTATCAGCCTTATAGGGCTCTCGAAGTTCCGCTAACGGCTTGGCAACACCAAATATGGTTTAATGGCGCCCTTCCTCACCCAATAACGCAGGTCCGTTTAGGCCCTTTATCAATAGATGGGCCACGTGGCCTGTTTTGGATGGGTATACACCTCACCCCTGTTACGCTACAACTGCGACGCTTGCTGAGCTTTGCGCGTTGCATACTTCTTTGATACATGTACATCGAGCTGTTATTCAGTTCATGTCGCGCAACTACCAGGTGGGACCACCTGGTGTTGCTGCGCAACCAGCTGGACCTGGTGGCATAACCATCAGTCCACTTATGGTTAATTCTGTAATAGGCAAGCGTCCACAAAATAAGGATGAGTTACCTTATTGGCTTGCGGGAAATTTGGACAAATCGAAGCTGTTTTTCCGAATTCCACTCCTGTAGAAAAACAGAGGATCTTAACAATAAGTTTACCTAAAGACTTAATTCCTGAATTGGCTGATAATAACACTTGGGGCAAAGTGCTTGCAGCAGTATATTCAAAGTGCTTCGGCACTCCTTCCATGACCGTCCTCCCTTCCGTGATCAAACGTGTTCAAGATCAGCACAGAGCTGAGGCGGCTCTGGAATTAGGGATGAGACTTGTGGGGGTGTTCGACGTGGTTGCTGATATGATCCTTGCTAATGTTAAAGGTGATGCAGTAAGCTTACAAGTGGCTAACCGCTTGGAGGCTGTCACAGACGCAGATAAGCCACGTGAATTACCAAAGATTATTGCAAAGGCTTATAAAACTATTGGCTGCAATAGTCTGGGAGTTAAGTCTTTTACTCAAACGCAAACACAATCACAAACACAAAGGGCCAAACCTGATAAGGACGGGCGCCCGTTCTTTCCTAAAAAGAACTGGAAAAATAAGAAACAGGGGCAGCAACAGCAAGGTTAGCGTGCTGGTTCACCCACACCTGAGTCTTCTGAGCGTACTTATGATTTGCGCGACAGCGCAAAACTTAAGAGTCATGATAGATTTCAAGTCCCTGATCAGCGCTCTCCTCGTTCTTTAAAGGACTCAACGGCCTCTCAAATCGGTGGAGGGGAGCTCCAGGATCATGGCAAAGCTCCAACTGGTCAACATGGACGAGATCAACCTCGACAGTTTGACACTAACGCCAAACAAGAGGATCTGCCTCGTTTTAGACCCCCGTATCAGAAGAAAAAAGTTGCCGCTTTAACAACAAGATATGCCTCAGACGGTGAGAACACGACTCCTGGAATGGACATGGGCGGTGACTCTGCTCAACAGCGCAGTAGAAGTTACCATAGTGTGGGAGGCACTGCGTCCCTGTCTGGAGGCGACAGCAACTGATACCTTCATAACTGTGGAAACAGCAGATACCCGGGTTGCCCCCCGGATAGACTGTATAACATTATTTTTTCAAATTGAAGGTGATGTACAACGTCCAATCAAGGTGGTTTTCTGGGAAAATCTAACCTCCTCATACGACATTTTGTTGGCGGAGGCGGATTGGCCTTCACCGTTTGTGTTAGTCGCTTCTAGAGGGGAGGACGTGATACTTCCGAGTTTTTCGCATTACGTCCCTGAGGAGTATGCCATGGCTTTAGCAGCTGAGTGGGCTTTGGCCCTTGCCCCAGTGGTGTACCGTAACCAGGTGGGCTGGGATATAGATTCACCGGCACATGAGATACCTTTACGGTCTACGCCACAACCACAACCGCAAAATCCAATGAAACGCGAAGCTAAGGAGCACGTTTTGACATTCTAACACAGTTGGAATATCAGGGAGTGATTGAATCATGTACATCACCGATGAATAATCCTCTAATTACGGTATCAAAGCCTGGTGGTTCATATTGCATTGTGTTGGATTACTGAAATTTGAATAGTCATTGTCGCACTTTTGCAGTACAAAACACCGACAGCTCTGCGCTGGTGAACAACCTTGTTTGTAAAAAATACAAAACTACACTGGACATATCCAATGGTTTCTACAGTCACAATCTGGCTCCTGAGAGCCGTGACTTGACAGCATTCACCGCCGTCGGAAATCAGAAAAGATTTACACGATTGCCCATGGGGTATAAGAATAGCCCCGGGGCATTTGCTGCACGTGTTGTGTCTTTGTTACACGACATAGATCCAGATGCGTTCTCGTACGTGGATGATATCTATCTCATGGACGATGAGCTTATGCCGTATCTTGTCCAAGTCGACCACATAATTTCTGCGTTCGCCGACTATGGATATAAATTCAATTTTGCAAAGTCACACATCGCTCATTTGGCGGTGCTCTTTTTGGGCTATGAGCTCAATAATGAAGGGATGGGGTTAGCCCCCCACTTCCTGGAGAAATGTGCACATTTGCAACCCCCTTCTAGTCGGAAAAAACTTCAGTTCTTGCTGGGATTTTTGAATTTCGGGAGGACTTACATTCCCGATTATGCCAAACGTATCAAGCCGCTTTATGAGTTGATAAGGTGTAGTGGAGAGGTGTGGTGCAGCGGCCAGAGCAGATGACTTTGGAGCACAGGGCTCACGGTTCGATCCCCGGCTCCGGTGGCAGCTCAGCTCAGCACCATGTGACTCTGGGCAATAGCTCACTTAATTTCCACGACGGCCCCCAGCGCCTTGAGACCCGTAAGAGAGAGTAGTTTGCGCTTTACAAATACGGTTTTACATTTATACAACCAACATATTCTTCTGCCAGCTGGCTTCAGGAACATACCTCTATTCTACAATCTTTGCAATCTGACATGCTTGCAACTAACTACTTATTGATGCATAACACCACAAACCTGGTGATATGTATCGTAGCTGGGAAGGTGTGTTTCACATACCTGACGTTCAATGAGGGGGACACAGTACTTATTGTATACAAATCACATTTATACACTGCAGCTGAAATGCGTTTTTCCAATGTTGAGAAAGTGTTAACTGCGGTCCAGATGGCGATTCTGAAGGAACGCTCATTGTCGCAAGGTAAACGCATTCTTATGGTCACGCCCTTCCCTGCTTTGGATGCCGTGACTAAGGCAAGTGTACCTAACTCTAAAGCGTTACATCCCTGTTGGATACAATGGGCTACGTCTTTGACATCATCTGATGTCACATTTATCTTTGACTATGTACTTCAGACACAGGAGTTTTTACAGTATGAACATGTTCATCCTCCTCCATTGTCCTTCCTTCCTTTACAAGAATACAAATGTATCATTTACACCGATGGCTCGGCTCAACCGGCCACCAGTTCCAAGCATGCTTATTCAGCGGCTTGCGCAATTGTGGCTGGCTCCATTGTCAATGGAGAATTTAAGTCTTCCATCGTGCATACTCAAGCGCTTGTGGACTGTACAGCACAATTGGCGGAGCTGCGAGCTCTTATTCTTGCTCTCGAGTTTGCTGATCCTAATGTGAATACTCTTATTGTGTGCGATTCCTACTACTGTGTTCAATCTTTTAATGACAACTTTTTTGTGGGACTCGAAATCACTATCGAGACTCTAAAGGCAGCGCAATTAAGCATAAAATGCTTTGGGTTCGAGTGGCAGAGCTTAAACAGCGTCTGCCCCTCACACATGTTATCCATACTCTTGGCCATCAGCGTGTGGGAGCGCATGCTCTTGGTAATTCTTTGGCTGACGAAGCGGCTAAATCTGCAGTAGCCACGTGTTCCGTAGCAGCCGTTACTAGGTCCATGACTAAAATAGATAATGATATTCTGGCAGCGGTGGCTGCTACGAGGGAGGGAACCACTTATCCTGAGGGTTTCCCTTCAAAATACTCATCATGTATCTCCCGAACAGGTTCCTTACGCTTCTATTCCATCTGTTGGGGATCAGCTGATTCCCAACATGGACCGCAGACTTGCTTTGATCAGAGCCGCACACGAGGGCATGGCTTCTGCACATACCGGAGTGTCTGCGACAGTCTCGATTTTACAGTAACATTATTGGTTGCGTGGTTTATATAAACAGACCCGTACTTATCTGCTTTCTTGTGAAATTTGTCAACAAATCAAACCATCTATGGTGTCACGCCGACCACAAACACAGCTATTTACATGATTGCCCATGGGGTATAAGAATAGCCCCGGGGCATTTGCTGCACGTGTTGTGTCTTTGTCACACGACATAGATCCAGATGCGTTCTCGTACGTGGATGATATCTATCTCACGGACGATGAGCTTATGCCGCATCTTGTCCGAGTCGACCGTATTATTTCTGCGTTCGCCGACTATGGATATAAATTCAATTTTGCAAAGTCACACATCGCTCATTTGGCAATGCTCTTTTTGGTCTATGAGCTCAATAATGAAGGGAAGGGGTTAGCCCCCACTTACTGGAGAAATGTGCACATTTGCAACACCCTTCTACTCTGCGCTTGTGGACTGTACGGCACAATTGGTGGAGCTGCGAGCTCTTATTCTTGCTCTCGAGTTTGCTGATCCTAATGTGAATACTCTTATTGTGTGCGATTCCTACTACTGTGTTCAATCTTTTAATGACAACTTTTTTTTGGGACTCGAAATGACTATCGAGACTCTAAAGGCAGCGCAATTAAGCATAAAACGCTTTGGGTTTGAGTGGCAGAGCTTAAACAGCAACTGCCCCTCACACATGTTATCCATACTTTTGGCCATCAGCGAGTGGGAGCGCATGCTCTTGGTAATTCTTTGGCTGACGAAGCGGCCAAATCTGCAGTAGCCACGTGTTCCGTAGCAGCAGTTACAAGGTCCATGACTAAAATAGATAATGATATTCTGTCAGCGGTGGCTGCTACGAGGGAGGGAACCGCTTATCCTCAGGGTTTCCCTTTGAAATACTCTTATCATGTATCTCCCGAACAGGTTCCTTATGCTTCTATTCCATCTGTTGGGGATCGGCTGATTCCCAACATGGACCGCAGACTTGCTTTGATCAGAGCCGCACACGAGGGCATGGCTTCTGCACATGCCGGGGTGTCTGCGACAGTCTCGATTTTACAGCAACGTTATTGGTAGCGTGGTTTATATAAACAGACCTGTACTTATGTGCTTTCTTGTGACATTTGTCAACAAATCAAACCATCTACGGTGTCACACCCACCACAAACACAGTTATGTATTTCTAATCAACCATTTGGCTGTGTATATCTTGATCACTGCAGTCCGTTCTCTTCTGATACTGCATACAAATAAATTTGAGTTGCAGTTGATTCATGCACACGATTCCTTTGGGTTTGGCCATAACGCAGTGCTGATGCTCGAAATGTCATCAGGGATTTGCGTGTCTTTGTCGGGATGTTTGCCTGTGGCACCTTCCATTCGGACTAAGGTCCAGTGTTCGCCTCTAAGGCGTACAAGGACGCGATGAAGTCAATGGGGGTGCTGGTGCGGTTTTCGTCTCCATACAGGCCTTAGGGCAATTCAATTGTGGAGCGAATGAACAGTGACTTAAAGCAATCCTTGACAGCTAGAGTCTTAGTAACTGGCAGGAACTGGCTGACCCATTTGTATGGTGTTCAACGTGCACTCAATAATCTCCCTAGAAGATCTCTGGGTGGGCGGACCCCATACGAAATGCTCTTTGGCATCAAAATGTTTGTGCCAGACCTTGATGGTGTAGACGTTGTGGCGGCTGCCGCAACATTTGATGTAGATAATCATTCTACTGTGTTACAGGATCTACAAAAGACCCGTGACAGCTATGCAACTGAACATTTACCCTCATCCGACAATCCAGCACTGCTGCTTTCGGTTGCCGGCTGGCTTTCTAAAATTGGAGATCTGGTACGAGAAAAGTTAGAGAACAAAAAAGAATTTGGTCCCTCTTATCGTGTAGAGTATGTCTTGCTACCGCGATTCCTGAGAGAGTCTTTAGTGTTGTGTTCTGGGTTGTCTAATCATTTGTAGCTCTGTGATTTTTGGAGGAGAACAAATGAGACACTATAGGTACTTGGTTTTGGGATTTTGGGCACTAAGGTGGTAGGTTGGTACACCCCCATACACCGAGGTCCTATTTTATTGCGCATAGTTCTGTGTAGGTGCAGAATCCCCACAACAAGACTTATAGTTGAGTCATGTAATACTCCGCTGCTTTATATTTGGCTAGGCCCAACACTCATGAAGTTATAAAAACACCCAAGTACTTCCCATGCAGTCTTCAAATGATACAGGCACTACATATGCACTGCTGTAATCACTCAGGCATTACTCCTGCACTTATGCAATCATGCAGGCACTACCTATGCAGTCATGCAATCACCCAAGTATTACCAATGCACTCTTTGATTCACTTAGCCACTACTCATGCACTAATATAATCACCCAGGAACTACTGTTGTACTCCTTCAATTACAGAGCCACTACCCTTGTACTTATGTAATCACTCAGCCAGTAGTCATGCTGTTATGAAATCACCCAGGAACTATCTTTGCACTTATTTACTCACTCAGGCACTACCTCAGTAGTCCTGAAATCACCCAAGAAGTACCCATGCGCTTATAAAATCATCCGTCACTTCCTATGTAGTCATGTAAATCCCCAGATATTACCCCTGTAGTCATGCAAACACCCAGGTGTTACCTATGTATTCCTTTAATCCCCCAGACGTTACCCTTGTACTCTTGCAATCACCAATGCATTAGCTATACAGTGCTCTAATCACCCAGGTACTATCCTTGCACTCTTTCAATCACGCACTCACTACTCTTGTACTTATGTAATCACCCAGGCAGTACTCATGCACTTATAAAGTCACCCACTCACTTACTATGTACTCCAGTAATCCCCCAAATATTACTTCTGCAGTCATGCAATAACTCAGGCACTACTTATGTACTATCTCTGCAGTATTGCAATCATGCAGGCTGTACCTATGCACTCATGTATTAACCCAGGCACTAGCCTTGCAGTCGTAGAATCACCCAAGCGCTACTGTTGCACTCACCTATTCACCTAGGCACTACTCCATGACTCATCTATGCCTTCAGGTGCTATTTATACACTTATCCATGCACTCAAACTCTATGTCTGCACTCGTGCAATTTGCCAATCACTATCCATCTTCTCCTGCAATTACCCAGTGACTACCCTTGCACCCATACAATCACCCAAGCACTACCTATGGAGTTATGCAATCACTCAGGCAGATCTATTACATGTCTCAGTTTATAGGTTTCACTATATTCCAGAAATATTGTATGTATATTTCTTTTAAATATCATGATGATTTGAAAAGGTATAGACATATGTATGCATGCTTTTAACAATATGGAGAGACTTATACTTGAGTCATGTAATACTCTGCTGCTTTATATTTGGCCAGGCCCAACACTCATGCAGTTATAAAAGCTCTCAAGTACTTCCCATGCAGTCTTCAAATGATCCAAGCACTACATATGCACTGCTGTAATCACTCAGACATTACTGCTGCACTCATGCAATCACCAAGTTATTACCCATGCACTCTTTGAATCATGTAGTCACTACTCATGCACTTGTATAATCACCCAGGCACTACTGTTGCACTCCTTCTATCACAGAGGCACTACCCTTGTACTTATGTAATCACTTAGCCAGTAGTCATGGAGGCACTACCTTTACACTTATTTATTCAATCAGGCACTACCTCAGCAGTCCTGTAATCACCCAAGAAGTACCCATGCACTTATAAAATCACCTAGTCACTTCCTATAAATTCATGTAAATCCCCTGATATTACCCCTGTAGTCATGCAATCACCCAGGCGTTACTTATGTACTCCTTTAATCCCCTAGACGTTACCCCTGTACTCATGCAATCACCAATGCATTAGCTATACAGTGCTTTAATCACCCAGGCATTATCCTTGCACTCTTTCAATCATGCACGCACTAGTCTTGTACTTTTGTAATCACTCAGCCAGTACTCATGCACTTATAAAATCACTTACTCACTTTCTATGCACTACAGTAAACCCCCAGATATTACCTCTGCAGTCATGCAATAACCCAGGCCCTAGTTATGTACTATCCCTGCAGTCTTGCAATCATGCAGGCTGTACCTATGCACTCATGTAATAATCCCAGGCACTATCCTTGCAGTCGTAGATTCACCCAGGCCCTACTGTTGCACTGATCTATTCACTGAGGCGCTACTCAATGTATTTCTTTATTTATAGATGACAATATTTGTATATAATTATTTTAATAATATTAAATAATTTTTAGAAAGTTTATAAACTTTTCTTTTTTTGAGATATTCTCCATAATTATTAAGAAACATTCAGTATGAAAAGAAAAGTTGAAAAGAAAAGACAACAAAGAAAACAGAACTATTTAAAGGAGAGAGAAAAGCAAAAATTAGATGAAGTACAACATGTGACAATGAGGAAAAGGTCTTCTGGTAAGAAAACGAAAAAATGTGTTAAAAGTCTATTAAAAATGTAATCATTTTTCAAAATGGGGAAAAGAGAAAGAAATGTACTACAAGCAATCAGAAGGAAATAAAAAAAGGAGAAATTAATGGAAAATCAGGTTATAGGAAAACAATCCATGTTGAAAAAGGATGAAAAAATATTAGGAAGAAAATGTATAAAAGTAGAGAACTACAAACTTTATTGAAAGATTGCAAAAAATATAAAAGAAGATCTGCATTTTAGAAGCAGAAACAACATATTGAAAGTGTAGTCGAAAAGGGTTTTAAATTGAAAAGAAAATTGTTTATATTGGTATTGAAGAGAATGAAAACATTGAATAAAACAATGCACTTTATGAAGGAGAAATGTAAAAGAAAAAGACTGGTTAATAAAACACACTTTTGCAAAAGAATTTTGGGTGTATGGAAGCATACTTCTAGTACTGAACCTTTTTTTAATGAAGAAAGCTATTTTCAACAAAATACATTAGTTCATGCAGTTGATACGAGTGGTCGTTGTTATGAAGTTAAAAACGGTTGTCCAATTGAAAAAGAAAGGATGGTTCCTATAAATGTGGAAGAAGTAATAGCTGAAGAATTTCAAGGGAGACGTACACAAGCTCCAGTGTATAAGTGGGATTGTATAGTATTTGTAGTATACAACAGGAATCTATTGATATATTACAAAATTTCTTACGAGATTGTGGGAAAAAAAGTGTTCAACAGAAGATTAAGATGTTGCAAGGACTAGATCCTTGTAAAGTGAGAAAATATACTAACTTGCAGAGTCATTCTCTGGCTTGTCTTTCTAGAAAAGTGTGTCGAAGTACTTTTTATCATTTAAGAATGGTAGCAGTACATCACTCTGAAATGCTGAAGTTAGTAAGAAGATTGTACTATGTATAAAGTCCTGCATTATCTTTAAGTGAAATAAACACAGCTCTTTTGCATGGTTCAGTGCTGGATGTAAAAAAGTTTCAGATGATATAGAGTTTTGTTGCTTTGGTCCTCAAGAGGAGTGTAGAGAAAGTGAGAATTTAATAAGTGTAGGTGTTGAAGAAGAGATGGAAGATACTACTACTGTGAAGTTTGCAGAAGAAATTACAAAGTTTAAGGTAGTTTCTTGTGAAAATCCAAACTATGTTTGTATTTGTTGTCAACGTACTCACTATAGAAGTCAAACTAGGAATGTTGATGTGTATTTAAAAAGTGAAAAGGAAAACAATGATAAGTGGGAGCAATTTGTTGCTTATTTGTTGGTGGAAGGTTGTTTTGAGGTGGGTTGTGATCAACGTATTTGTAAATATTGTTACAACAAATTAGAAGAGAAGAAAATGCCAGCTAGAGCTGTACATCACAACCTAGAGTTGGTAGCTATTCCTCCGGAACTAGTAGATTTAAATATGTATGAGTCCATTCTTATTCAATCTGTGCACCCGTTTCAGGCTATATTTCGTATGGAGCCTAAAACAGGTAAGCTGCCTTCAACAGATTTACAAAGAGGTTTAAAAGGAAGAGTTGTGTATTTACCTTTAGATTTTAAGAAAAATATTGAAACTGTTGGTGTAGAGAGAGAGGAAAGTTAACCTGTAGTTATTCTAGTTAATGGTGTACCAACAAAGAGTCGGAAAATATGGCAAGAGTTAGTAGATGTCACCAAACTTCAAAAGGCTACATTATATCTTGTACAAAACAATATTTATTATAAAAATGTATATGTGGAAGAACAAGAAATATCTTTTGAAGATGAAAGAGAAATTTCAACCGGCCAAATAGAAAAAGTGGATAACTCGAGGAGTGAAGAAATTTATGAACATTATAGTATACATCCTCTACATTCAAAAGAAGTGATAGGAAACACTATTGAATTATTCCAAATGAAGAAAGTGAAGGGAACTCCCATGAGTGTATGGGAAAAAAGTTTGGAAGCTCGTTGTTTTCCACACCTCTTCCCCACTGGAAAAGTGGGACGATATGATGAACGACCCGTGCAGATTCAAGCTTCAGAATATCGTACAACAAGATTGTACTCAGAAGATCCAAGATTTCGTCAGTGTATTCCATATTTATTTCATCTTCTGTTTGAAAGTGACTTGTTTAGACTTTCATATGCAGTGAACCACATATTAAAAACAGGAGTTCATCTTCCACATCTTTCTGCAAAGGAATTTTTGGATAAAGTTCAACAAAGAGACGATCTTTTAGAATCTCAGTTAATTAATTTGACGGCGTGTCAATGTGGTATTAATGAGTATTGGTATCATCGTCACGGAGAACTTATATGTATGTTAAGGAACTTAGGAACCCCTACATGGTTTGTTACGCTTAGCTGTGCTGAATACGCATGGGACGATTTACTTGAATTTCTACAACAAGCAAATTCAAATGTAAAAAATATTGAATTGAAGATATCTGGAGAACTCTGTTCTTTGGATCCTGTAAATGTGTGCAGATATTTTAATCATAGGTTTCAAGCTATGATGTCTTTTATCTGCAATAAAAATCATCTACCTCTTGGAGAAGTTATTAATTTCTTTTGGAGAAAGGAGTACCAAGCCAGAGGTGCTCCTCATCTACACATGCTATTATGGATCAAGAATGCACCTAAATTTGGAACTGATTCTGATGAAACTGTTTTGTCTTTCATTGAAGACTATGTTACCTGTGCCATTCCAAAAAAAGGAGGAGAAAACAGCTTAAGACAACAAGTTTTATGGTTTCAAAGTCATCGATGTGGAAAATATTGTCGACGAAAATATACGTCAAAGGGAAAATTTTATACAAAATGTCGTTTTGGATTCCCACGTCCAGTAATTTCAAAAGGAAGAGTCAACAGTTTCATGTCAGCAGTAAGGCATACTATAACTCGAAAATCTCCGAAGAATACTTACAACATAAAAAGAACTGAAGATTCAAAGTATATTAATGACTACAATCCAGTGATTTTGACAATGTGGAATGCAAATATGGATATCCAGTATGTTGCAGATAATTTGATTGCTGTTGTTCGCTATGTCACGTCGTATATATCCAAATCTGAAAAGACGGAGTTGAAAGAAATGTGGTAAGAAATTTCACAAGAGAAGACTCTTAGTAACAAATTGTACAGCTTTAGTTTGAAGATGCTTTCCTATCGAGAGATTGGATCCTACGAATGTTCGGATCGGTTGACCTCTGCAAGTTTATATTCAAAGTCAGAAGGAATCATTTGGGTAAGTCTAGGTCTTGCTGCAAGACGAAATGGAGTATTGAAATCTGTACAACAAATTGAATACTTAGCATTGAATGAACCAGAAAGTACAGATATTGTTAAAACAAATGTGTTGAATATGTACTATCCTAAAAGAAGTCCACATCTAGAAAACATATGCCTCTATGAAGTACTGCAACATTACAGCTTTAAGAGAAATGTTACAGAAAATATAAATGAAGAAAAATATGCAGTAATTGGATGCGAAGGATGTTTGGTAAAACATGCCAAAGGAAATCTTACTAACCACAGGAAATTCAGTTGCGAAACTCCAGATAAAAGGGAATTTTTCTATTTGGCACTTCTGCAACTTTTCAAGCCTTGGCGTAGTGAAATGGAATTACTTGGAGATTTTTACTTCTATGAAGATTCTTTTAATGCATGTAAAGATAGCATTCAATGCACAATTTTTCCAAATTATCTATAAATGTTAAATGAAGATATTGAACAAGAAACTACTATTGTAACGGAAATAGCTAAAGACAGTTCTCAAGATAGTCAAAGTTCTGCTCCACTAAGTCAAGATCCATTAGGACAACCAATTCTTGAAAATGAGGCAGCAATAGCCGTGAATGAAGTAGAAACGGCTATGCAACAAGCACAACAGGATGTTATTGAGTTGGGAAACTTGGAAGAACAACTGAATATTGAACAAAAAGAAATATATCAGCAAATGACAGAACAGATACAGCATGGTTTACTGCATGAAAAAAAAGAATGCCAATGCACATCATTTAAACCTATTCGAATGTATATCAGTGGTCAAGCTGGAACAGGAAAAAGTTTCTTAATTAAAGTTTTGATCAGTTATCTACAGAAAACCACTGAATCACATTTATCTTGTGTTGTACCAGCTCCAACTGGGTTAGCAGCACACAACATTAAAGGGATTACATTACATCGATTACTCATGCTACCAGTTGAACATGAAAATAAGTTGGATTATCACAAGCTATCTGGAGAAGCTTGTAATGAAGTCTCAAGAGTACTAAAGAAAATTAAACTTCTGATCATTGATGAGGTGAGCATGGTCTCAAACTTAATGCATGCCTTTGTACTTTTAAGAATGCAACAGATTTTAAAAACAGATTATGATATTTTATTTGGAGGAAAACATGTAATTGTGTTCGGCGATCTACTACAACTTACTCCTATGAAAGGACAACCAGTTTTAAAACTCATGTCCATGAAGACACTAGGAAATCTTTGGATAGTATTGGAAATATAAACATTTGGTCTCATTTTGAATATAAAGAACTTATTAAGAATATTCGACAAGCAAGTGATGAACATTATGGAAACAATCTTCAAGATATATGAATTGGTGTTTTGACAAAACATGGAAAAGAAGCTTTACAAAGTCGGCTACTAACGAACTTGTTTGCAAATGAAAACATAGCACCTGAAATAATGTACAAAAACATTGGAGAAAAAAACTCTATAGTTTGCCTAATGCCAACACTGCAAGAGTGTTCTACATTCAATCAAGAACTTTTGAAACTGGAAAAACAACCAATAGTAAAAATGGGAGCCATTGATAAAATGGAACACGAAGGAGTTACTATTCTTCTCTCAGAGAAATTACAGTCAAAATTGGATTCTTTGGAAAAGTCGGTGTCTAAGACTGCAGGTTTGAAAAGACTTTATATGTATGTGAAAACTGTCGGGTAATTTTACGGCATAGTTTGGATGTAGAAAAAGGTTTAGTAAATGGAGCAATGGGAAAAGTTGTGGATTTTGTTAATTATCAGAACAGAGATGGAATTGAATTATTGAAAATTAAATTTGATCAGATTGAAGAAGTAAAACAGATTGGACACTGTGCTGTTAATTTTTTTCTTGTAAAAGACTTGTATGTTCGTAGAAAACAGTTTCCTCTTTCTTTAGCATATGCAGTGACCATTCATAAATCTCAAGGTTTAAGTGTAGACAATGCTTTGGTAAATATTGGAAGTACAGTGTTCAAAGAGGGCATGGCATACGTTGCCTTGTCTCGAGTAAGAACATTATCTGGTTTGTATTTCATTGATTTTGAGGACAAAAAGATTAGTGCTGATGCAAATTGTGTAGGAGAGTATAATCAGTTAAGAAGACTTTATGCTCCTATCTTAGGTGAATATCCCATATATGAGAAAAGTGTAGTGTGTCCAAAATGAAAACATGACAAACATTCAAGTGAAATTCAAAAAAAGAAAACAATTGAAGAAAATAATGAAGCTGCAAAGAAAATGAAAATGGACACTGTTGATGATATTGTAGGATACCAGTTAGAAAATAGTTCAGGTATCAACTGCTATGCTAATGTAATTGTGAATGTTGTCTTTTATCTATAAGATCTTCATCATGAAATTATGGAAAATCGAGAAAAAAGATTCTGTTCTTTATTACATTATATTTTTCAAAAGTTGGTAACTGATAGAACAAAAATCCATACTGCTTCTGGCATTTGGCATCTTTTGGATATATGTACTGGTTCTTTGCAATTTACACTCAATATACAACAAGATGCACAAGAATTTCTTATGTTTATGCTTGCAGTATTGGAAGATGAAGGAATAGAAATTGAAAATTTGTTTGGACTAAGTTGCAGATGGGATCATAAATGTGAAGAGTGTTCATTTTCTCCTACCACTGAAATAGACACTGAAGGATTCATATATTTGACAATACCATATTGCAAACCAGTGTCTTTTAATAAAATAGTAAAATCAGGTAATCAAGATATGAAATGCCCCCATTGTAAATCAGAAATATTGTCAACATTATATATAGAAAGATTTGGAAACTATGTCATTTTAATGCTACAACGTAGAGCAAATGGAAGAAAATTGGAAACCAAAATTAAACTTTTTGTGGCAAATCAACTATCAATTTCAGGAAGAACTTTTAAAGCCGTGGCTATTGTTTTCCATGATGGACCTACTACAACATCTGGACACTATACTGCATATTTTTTTTTTTAAGTTTTCAAAACCTTTATTGACATTTGGCATAGTACAGCATCGCTTGGTATATGTACATTAATACGTATTTGTTCCTGTCACTGATCCCACTCCCAGTCCATGTCTTTCTGAACGTACTGAACAAACAATCCCTCCCTCTGTTTTCCCTTCATCCCCGACTTCCATGCCCTCCCATGCACCACGACCTTTTCATATATTTACAGCTTGTATCATCTTCTTTTATCTTAGGGCAGGACGATAACACCCCATATTTTGACGACATCCTCTTATTCAGGCCTGCCTGTACATTCTGTTCTTCTGTGTATTTAGACCCTGCAACATTCTTGGTCTCCCATATATAACAGTTAGGTTGTTTAGAACTATCCCCCCTGTTCTACATTGAGGCACCATTTCCGGTTTGCTCCTCCAACCTGCGAGCCGTCCCTCCCTCCGTTGTTTCCTCCCTTTCCCGCTGTTCATCCACATCTTCTGCCTTCTGCGCCAATAGGTAGGTGATTAGTGGCCCCCACATATCTTTAGGTCTGGACCTTATGGGCAGGAGGTCTGCATAATTATGTAGTTGTTCCTGCCAAGTGGTGAGATCGCTCACCCAGTCCTTAAATTTGGGTGCTCGTCCTCTTCCCCATCTGCACGCCACCTGTCTCTTTGCTAGTAGTAAGCTCATTGCTAAATACTTTTTGTGGACTGTTGCTATATGTGTACTTAAGCCCAGTAGAGCTATTAATGGGGATGGAGTGATCTGTACCCCCACCATGGCGGACATCCGCTCGAATATATCCTCCCAATAGTTCGCTACTTGTGGGCATTGCCATGCTAAGTGTATAAAGTCTGCTCCTTCCCTCCCGCATCGTTCGCATCTGTCGTTGTCCCTCAAGTGAAACCTATGTAGTTTGACCGGGGTATGGTAAAGTCTATGTAGGAACTTGAAATGTATGAGTAGTAACCTACTGCTTCCCGTAACTGCTTCCGTCTGCATGCAGCTTTTTTCCCACTGTTTCCAAATCCTTATCCCATTTTACTCTAGCCCGTAAGGGTTGGGCCGGAGTACCACTGCGTACCTGCTTATATAGCATGGATATGACATGTCGAGGTGCCTCAGCCTGCAGTAATGTGTGTAGAGGCGCAAATGTGTCTGGCTCTTGTGGAAATGCAGGGGTTATGGCTTTCATGCTTTGCTGGATGCGGGTGTACATGAATACATCCATATGTGTGGGCGAATAGTCCCCGAAAAATTGTTCCTTAGTTCGGAATTGTCCTTCAATAATAAGGTCCCCCCAAATGCTGTATTTTAGTTTGCCCAGCAGTCTGCGGCATATTCCCTCTTGTGTAACCCGTAGTAATGGGATATTTACCAGCGCCATGCTAGGGGAATACATCAGTGTCGTTTCCATTCTGCGTGACATCCATCTCCATGCAGCAACGGTGCAGTCCACCGTGGATGGATCCCGCCCCCGTTCTTTCACTGGTGTAAATATGTATCCCTCCGGGGTTGTCGGGGCCATATACCCATCCTCCACTGCCAGATGCGGCATATAAGGAGGCGGGTGGAACCAGTATACAGCGAAGTGCGCCTGTGCACAATGGTAATATTGCTCAAAGTTAGGGACATCATAACCTCCCCTACTATATGGCAGCATCAGTGTGGCCATGTTGAGCCATGCCTGTTTCCCTCCCCAAACGAGCCGGACCAGTTGCGTCCTAAGTGTGTTGAAGAAAAATCTGCCTGGATGATACGGTATATTAGTAAAGAGGTATAAAAACTTTGGCAGTATCGTCATCTTGATTAGTGATATTCGTCCCGCCATTGACAAGGGCAACCGTATCCACTTGGATATGTTATCCGTTATTTTTTCAATGGCCTGTCCATAGTTTGTGCGCATTAGTACCTCTTTGTCCCTAGCGATGTGTATTCCTAAATATTTAAAGTCATCTGTCTCCCAGATCAATGGGTAGTCTAGCTGGTGCTGGGTAGTTTTGCTCGTGAGTGGGAACACCGCGGACTTATTCCAATTTATTTGTATTCCGGAGATGGCCCCAAATTTAGTGATCTCGCGCAGTACGGGATTAAGATTATCCTGAGGTTTTTTTATATATAGCGTCATGTCATCCGCATATAGGGAGATAAGCAGCTGTCTAGACGGGTACACCAGGGCACTGTTTTTGTGATGTTGTCGCAGTTTCGCTGCCAAGGGCTCGATAGCTAAGGCAAATAAGATTGGAGACAACGGGCAGCCTTGCCTTGTGCCCCTAGAGATGGAGAAATTGGCAGATCTGTCCCCGTTTAATAGCACTGTGGCCCGTGGTAGTCTATATAGCAATTGCACCCAGTTCAGAAAAGTGGGCGGCATTCCCATGTGACCTAGGGTTCCCATTAGATAATCCCACTCCACTGAATCGAACGCTTTAGTGGCATCTAGGAATACTGCCACCGCTGAGCAGTTAGGGTCTATGTCCTGCAGCACCGCCAGTAATGTCCTGAGATTATGGGATGTAGCCCGATTGGGGACAAATCCTGCCTGATCTGGCAACACTAGACGCTCCATCAGGAGGTTGAGCCGAGTAGCCAGAACTTTTGCCAGTATTTTGGTGTCACTGTTGAGAAGTGACAGGGGACGGTATGAGTCACAGCTTGTCTGGGATTTGCCAGGTTTTAGTAAGGAGGTTATCTGAGCCTCTCGCATGGTTGTGGGCAGCCTACCCTCCTCTAGAGCTTCATAAAAAACTGCTTTCAACATGGGAGCCAGTATCTGCACGTATGTTTTATAGAATTCCATCGGCAGCCCATCCGATCCCGGCGCCCGTCCTGTTTGCATGTGCATTATTGCGTCTGTGATCTCATCTACCTCCAAATCCAGACTCAAGAACTCACACTGGGTATCCCCCAGCCACACCAGAGCCGTGTCCTCAAAGTATTGTTGCAAATCCAAAGGGGAACCTCTGTGGGACGTGTACAACTGTTTGTAGTACTCTACAAACGTACGCAGTTGGTCAGGTAAGTTCCTATGTGTTTTGCCCTGCTCATCCTGTATTTCCGCAACGTAGTTAGCGAACTTGGGAGGTCGTATTGTATTCGCCAGGGCCTTCCCTGGCCTGTCCCCCTCTCCATATATCCTCGCCATATGAGCCTTCCCTCGGAATCTATATTCCCGGTCCGCTGTGATCTCGTATTCTGTCAGTTTGTTACGTAGTTCCGCTCTTATTGCCCCGTCATCTGTACCGGACGAGAGGTTCCTCTCCAGGGCCTTTATGTCCCCTTCTAATTTCTGTAGGTCCCTGCGCAGTTCTCTAAGAATGCCTCCTCCCTTAGAGATACACCAGCCCCTGACGGTGACTTTGAATGCCTCCCATACTGTTGTTAAGCTCGATACCGAATCTACATTGCGCTCAAAAAAATCTTGAATTTCCTGTTCTATTTCAGTTTTGAAGGCTGTGTCTTGTAGCTGCAAGGGGTTGAGTCGCCAGCTAATATAGGGGGTCTGGGTAATTGGGGCCTGGAGGGTAGCTACTACAGGCGAGTGGTCAGAGTATGTGCGGGCAAGGTGGATCACTTTTTCCAGCCAGTGTGCCATCCCCACAGAGACTAACAGGTAGTCTAATCTGGCCCATGACGAGTGTACTGCAGAGTAGTGCGTCCCTTCCTGCATCACGGGATGCTTATACCTCCATGTATCTAGTAGGTAATTAGAGTCTATTACGTCATTCAGTGTCCGTTGCATATTGGTGTAGTGCATGGGGGAGGCTCGAGATCGATCCATCTGTGGGTTTACTACCGTATTGAAATCACCCCCCCAGATGACATATGTAGTTCCTAACGCTTGGATTTTACTCCATGCCAGTAGCAGGGTATGTGTATCATCGGTATTGGGACCGTAGTAGTTGGCTAGGGTTACATCTTGCGAGTTCAATTTCCCCAGATCAAGCAGAACCTCCCATCAGGGTCAGTGTCCGAGCCCCCCATTATGAATTGCACCCCTCGTCTAATAAGGATGGCCACTCCTCTAGAATACCCCGAGTATGATGAAAAGCAACGGTATGATGCCCATTTCGCCGCAAATTGGGGAGTAACTCTGGGATCTAAATGAGTTTCCTGCAGTAGAGCCACCCCAATGTGATGTCTATCAAGGTAGCCTAAGACCTGCCTCTTTTTTCATGGGTTATTCAGTCCCCGTACGTTCCAAGATAAAACATTAAGTTTGTGTGTGTCTCTCGTGGTGTCAGCCATTCCCTCGGTGTATGGTTGTTGCTTGTACGCATGTGCCATTGCCATTAATCAACTGTACATATAACGATAATCTCCCATGTGGTCCCCTTTCACCCTCCCACTGTAGCATCCCCAACTTGCTAAGCATTGGTACCCTCCCCAGATTCAATGAACTGCCAACCCCCCGCAAAGGAAAATAAGGGGTTCGCCCTCATGTGGGATTCGCTAGGGGCCCACGACATGCCACTCTCCTCCTCTATTTCACCCACCCGCTGTCTTACCGAAACTGGTAGACCACTTTAGTGGGACGGAGGCGAGTGTCCGGGCGGAACTAATTACATATACGGTATTCATTATAATACGTCACCATCTTGGAGCAGTTCATATATCGTAGATCAGCCATAACAGTCCTTTGATCAGCAACTTGGTTCAGTCTTTTCACTCTGGGTTCGACATCGGAGACTGGGATCTGGAGCGTCTTCGTGCTGCCGCTTCGGTGGACGCCTCGCGGCGGGACTGGCGGAGATAGTCTTCCGCCTGTTGAGGGTTTGTGAAGAAGTGTTGTTTCACGGTATGTGTTATCCTCAACTTCGCGGGATACATCATGGCGTACGGTATGTTCTGTGTTTGTAGTTTTTTCTTCACAGCTGCAAATTTGCGCCTTGCCTCCTGAACGGCCTGCGTAAAATCGGGGAAGAACGCCAGGGTAGCATTCTCATAGCGTATTTGTTGCTTCTCACGGGCCAGTCGTAGTACCGCGTCCCTATCCCGGTAGTTCAGAAAGCGCATTATTACTGGTCGCGGTGGTGCTCCAGGTGGTGGGCGTGGGGCTAGCGATCTGTGGGCCCGTTCCACCGTCAAATGTGCTAAGAAAGAGTCTCTCCCAAAGAGTTCTATAATCAGCTTCTCCATGAAGTCCTGCCATACGGCCCGTGTTGGTCGTTTCAGCTAGGCCAAGAACTCGGACGTTATTTCTTCTGGAGCGGGCCTCCAAATCCTCGTTCTTATCCGTAATTATTTTAAGCAATTTGTCCATATTGAGAACGTGCTCTCTATTAGCCACCGCTCCATCTTCTAGCTCCGACGTCCTGGTTTCGACTTCTTTGATCCTCTGATCGTGCTGTTCCAATTTATTTACCACGGAGTCCATCCTGGCATTCATGGTATCCATTTTCGCATCTATGGATGTTAGGCTCTGTTTCATGCTGAGTAGCAGCGTTTTCCAGTCCTCCTCTTGGCGGTCTGCTGCGATCGAGTCTGTCTGTCTGTTCCGCTGATTGGGAACGGGGTAGCCTGCGAGAATCAAATGATAATTTCGCTTGTTTAGCATTGGTGCGCCCCATATTATCTGGCCTATGTTACTATTGGGCAGGATGCTGGGTGATATTTGGCCGCCAGCCCCTGTCGTGTAATTGCCCACCTTTAGCTTTTGCCAGTGCCAGTCCTGTGTGGGCTCTGTGCCTGATGGGGAAGTCCAATCTGGTGTGCTCTGTTGTGGTGCGTAGGTGTAAGCTCTGGAGTCACGCAAATTAGATCTCTAAGAGCCCGTACACCACAGTTGGTAATGGCGGTCTTCGGAGTAGTGTTTTCGTTGTGCTCTGCTGTGCACGTCTGTGCGGTTCAGTCCCCTATGCTGCGCAGTCCCTACCAAAGTGCTCTCTCGCTTTCGGAGCTACAGGTGCCGCCGCATGGGTGGGGGGTAACGGCCTTGTAATCCAAAGTCGCTGCGTGCACATCCGATTCGTAGGTCTTTTAGCTGCCTCCCTCCTAGGCCTTGTGCACCATTTCTCAATCCGGGCTGCTCTGCTCTATCAAAATGGCCATCCAGTCACGCAGTGAGCAGTAGTATCTCCACTCGCCAAGCTCGTCTTTCACACGTCAGTATTGCTTAGGGGCAGTACTTACAGCCTGGCCCTTCTTGGCCTCGGTCTCCAGATCAGGAATATTCCGTAGCAGGGGGAGTTTATCTCTGTAGCGCCTCTGCAGGTTCGCGTTGCGCCCAAAATGGCGGGCCTTCTTCTTCGTCTCAAGGGCAGTGGAGGGGTATGCTGCAGCGATCATGCATATGAATGCGCGCGTTTCCTTTCTTTACAGCCCGTCCCTGAGATATTCACTGCTCCCCCCTGCTGACTGTCACTTATATGCTTTACCGGAGCTCCGTCTCTCGTCTGCGCCGCGAGTGCGGTGAGCTGCGCTTCACGGATATCGGAGCACTATCTCTCTACTTCTCCTGTCTAGTGCCTTGCGTTGGTGCTGTGGCGCGCCTGCCGCAATCTCTCGACACTACCTCTTCGGCCGTTAATGTACGATCGGTCTGCTCACCCGTAACTGTCCGGCTCTTCCCCTCTCTTCTTCGTCAGCCTATGATAGGCCCAGTCGTCACCGGCCTTTCCCAGCAGTGGCAGCCGCCGCTCCTCTCCAGCCCGTTTTTGCTGCTTCCCGCTTCTTATTTCAGCAGCCGTTTCCTCCAGTTCAGCTGGGTCTTTCAGCCATTTGTTAGGGTCGCTGGTATCAGCTGCCGATCCGCTCCACGCTGGGATGCATGCAGGGTTATTTATTCAATGCAGGATGGGACTTTAGGATGTTTTTCCGCCCGGTCTGGCTGGAGCCCTACTGATGCACGTCCATCTTTGTCGTGCGCCACCTAGCCCACTATACTGCATATTTAAAGTGCAATAAAGGATGGACACATTACAATGATGTCCATTTGGAATTCAAATGTAGGTTGCCTTTCGAATTACCAGATTCATATCTGATATTTTTTATGACAAAGTTTTGAAAACATCATTCGGCCTATTGGGAAGATGTAAACACAAATTAATGAGTTTATTTTGGATATTTTCAATGCAAATTGATTTGGAAACATTATTCAGCCTATATGGGAAGATGCGAAGAATTACTGTTTGGATTATTGTTTGTTCTAATTGTTATTGCATTTACAAAATTGTGTTTGAAAGTAATAGTTTATATATTTGATCCTTATATTATACCCGATGTAAATGAGAATGTATATTTCAGAAATGTACTTCAGAGAAATACATGATTTATTGTAGTTGAAGAATGTAATTTAGAAACTGTAGATAGGTAAACAGATAGTTGAACTTGTAAATATATTCAACACAGATTTGTTGTTTTTTTTACTATCTCATTGATTGTATTTTTTTCCCCACTGTTATATGATGATCTACATTGAAATCACTGAGTATGGTGAAATTCAATAGAATCTGAGAACAACAAAAAAGGGAAACTGAATATGTTATGTAATTCTAAAATTATGTTGTGTTCTTAAAACTATAATATTATCTTCAATAACAATTTTTCTTCTTCTTTTTTACAGAAAGTAATAGTAAATCTACAAAAGATTTTAAATTCAGTTTACAATAAAACTACTGTAAAATAGTTTCACTGAGTTTGGTATCTACTTTAATAAAGAAGGTAAGATGAAAACATTTAATAAGTATAATAATATGAAGTAATATTTATAGTCACTTTTATTGCACTCATCCATTATTTCATACAATACCCATGCAGTGATCTATACAATTAGGCACTATTCCCACACTCCTGCCATCACCCATGCACTATCCTTGCTTTTCTCCAATCACCTAGCCTGTATCCATACAGTTATAAGATCACCCAGACACTACCTATGTACTTTTCCAATCACCCAGGTACTCTATGTACACTCATGCAATCAGCTAGACATTATCTGTACACTCTTCCAATCACCCAGGTAGTACCTATATACTTCTCCAATCCCCTAAACATTATCCCTGCACTGATGCAATCACCAAGACACTACCCTTGCACTCTTTCAATCATCCAGGCAGTATCTATACACTGCCCTATTCATTCAGGCACTACACATACACTTAAAAAATCACCCAAGCTCTATTTATACAGTCCACCAATCATCCAGGTGTTCCTGTACTCCTCCAATCACCCAGCCAGAACCCTTCAAGTTTTAAAATCACTCAGGCACTATCTATGCACTCCTCCAATCACCCAGGCCCTACTCCTACACTCTAGCAATCAGCAAGACATTACCCCTACACTCATGCAATTACCAAGGTATTAACTATGCATTCCTCTAATCCCCCAGACATTACACCTGCACTCATGCAATCACTTAGATATAAGCCATGCACTCCTCCAATCACCCAGACATTACCCCTGTACTCATGCAATTTCACAGGCATTACCCATGCACTTCTTCAATCCCTCAGGCACTACCCCTGCACTCATGGAATAACCCAGGCACTACCCTTGCACTCCCCACTCATCCAGGTACTATCCATGCACTCCTCCAATCACCCAGGCACTACCCTTGCACTTATAAAATCACCTAGGCACTATCTATGCACTTGTCTAATCACTCGGGCACTACCCATGCACTCCTCCATTCATCCAGACATTACCCCTGCATTCATGCAATCAGCCAGGCATTACCCATGCACTCCTTCAATCACTCGGGCAGTGCTCATGCACTCCTCCAATCACCCAGATATTACCCCTACACTAATGCAATCAGCCAGGCATTACCCATGCACTCATACATGCACTCAAGCACTTCTGCGGCACTCATGCAATCACCCAAGCACTACCCATGTAGTCTTCCAATCATCCAGGCACTACTCCTGCACTCATGCAATCACCCAGGTACTACTCATGCACTCCTCCAATCATCCAGGAACTACCCATGCAGTCCTACATGCACCCAGACACTACCCATGCACTCTTCCATGCACCCAGGCATTACCCATGCACTCCTTCAATCACCCAGACATTACCCCTGCACTCATGCAATCACACAGGCATTACACATGCACTCCTTCAATCACTCAGGCACTACCCTTGCACTCCTCCACTCATCCAGGCACTACCCATGCACTTATAAAATCACCAATGCACTACCTATGCACTCGTCTAATCACTCAGGCACTATCCATGCACTTCTCCATTCACGCAGACATTACCCCTGCATTCATGCAATCACCCAGGCATTACCCATGCACTCCTTCAATCACTCAGGCAGTGCCCATGCAGTCATACATGCACTAAGGCACTTCTGCAGCCCTCATGCAATCACCCAGGAACTACCCATGCAGTCCTACATGCACCCATGCACTCTTCCATGCACCCAGGCATTACCCATGCAGTCTTCCAATCATCCAGGCAGTACTCATGCACTCATGCAATCACCCAAGTACTACTCATGCACTCCTCCAATCACCCAGGAACTACCCATGCAGTACTAAATGCACCCAGGCACTACCCATGCACTCTTCCATGCACCCAGGCATTACCCATGCACTCCTTCAATCACCCAGACATTATCCCTGCACTCATGCAATCACACAGGCATTACACATGCACTCCTTCAATCACGCAGATACTGCCCCTGCAGTCATGCAATCACCCAGGCACTACCTATGCACTCATGGAATCACCCAGGCACTATCCTTGCACTCCTCCACTCATCCAGGCACTATCCATGCACTCCTCCAAGCACCCAGCCACTACTCATGCACTTATAAAATCACCAATGCACTACCTATGCACTCGTCTAATCACTCAGGCACTACCCATGCACTCCTCCATTCACCCAGACATTACCCCTGCATTCATGCAATCACCCAGGCATTACCCATGTACTCCTTCAATCACTCAGGCAGTGCCCATACAGTCATACATGCACTAAGGCACTTCTGCAGCACTCATGCAATCACCCGGGAACTACCCATGCAGTCCTACATGCACCCAGGCACTACCCATGCACTCATGCAATCACTCAGGCACTACCCATGCAGTCATGCAATCACCCAGGCTCTACCTATGCACTCATGGAATCACCCAGGCACTACCCTTGCACTCCTCCACTCATCCAGGCACTATCCATGCACTACTCCACTCATCCAGGCACTATCCATGCACTCCTCCAATCACCCAGCCACTACCCATGCACTTATAAAATCACCAATGAACTACCTATGCACTCGTCTAATCACTCAGGCACTACCCTTGCACTCCTCCACTCATCCAGGCACTATCCATTCACTCATGCAATAAGCCAGGCCCTACCTATACACTCATGCAATCAGTCAGGGACTACTACTTCACTCATTCATTCCCTCAAACACTATCCATGCACTCATTCAATAACTCAGGCAATACTGCTGCACTCATTCATTCACTGAGACAGTACTTATTCGCTCATACAATGACTCAAACATTACCATAGCAGTCATTCATAGAACACATACAAGTTTGTCTATTTTTAACCAATTAGACGGTTCTAAAAAGAACCATTTTTTTTGGGTTTTATATTTTTTGTATTTTTTAACCCTTTTTGAATTTTTTGGTGTTTTAAAAAATAAATAAAAATAAACAGAACCAACAGTGAACATGTTGAAAAAATTATGCGATTATAAACTCATTGCATAGAGAGAAAAAATTAACAGTGGTGGTTCCTAATAGCAACCAGGACAGCATCCAGTGATTGCTCACCACAACAGAGAATTTTTTTGCATTTTATGCAATGCTGCTCCACTCTAGCGAAGTCAGGGAAGATGTTGACTGTGCTAGATGATGTTGAAGCACTTGATGTGCTAGGTCCAGCAGCGCTGTTATCACTTGCCTGCCTCTCTTGTTCCCGTCTAAACTGTTCCTTAGCTAGACGTCAAGGATGCATTTTTTGTAGGTGTTTCAACATCGACGACGTCCCACAGGAATATTTTTTCTCAGAACCTCGTGAGAGGACTTTGTCAAAAATAGTGCATGTGATTTTCCGGGCATTTACCTTTTTTTCTCCTGGTGGAATAGAGAAAAATGCCCATACGACACTTTCATATCTCTTCTTTACAGGTTCCTCCAGGTCTTCTTCCTCTTCAGGGGGGAGCTGTTCAGGTGCATCACCAGCTGCCATTTTCAGTTCTGTAAAAAAAAACACCAAAAAAGGCAAGCAAGAGGAACAGAAGACAACAGGTGTGTCTGCTAAGATGCTCTTGAAGGAATGAACAAAAATGGGTGGGGTCCTTCAAGTTCTAGAATCAAAAGGTTCTTAACCAATGAAAAGCTTTCTTTTGAAGTCACATGGGTTCACACACCCGGCGTGCAACTAGCGCGCACCCGGCGCGATTCCGGAAAAATATATTTAACTATAATATATTTTTATTCCAGTTACAAATATATGATATTTACAATTATCTTAAATAATGTCTTGGTATAATATATATAATAAACTTATATACATATACTTTTCAAACTTAAAGATTTGCGATGGATTCGCGCACCCAGCGCGTCCCCCGGAAATATGTGTGTGACGTTGCACGAGGTCGAGAACTGCGCACCTTCTGCATACGCAACGCACATCGTACACGACCTAAGCAATATGCCTGCAAAATTCTTGGATTCGCGCAACCACCGTGATTGGTACACGATCGGTGCACGAATCCACTTTAAAAAAAAAAGGTAGAAGAATATTTTAGAAAGGAGAAAACTTTACATTATTTTTATAAAACGTTAAAAATGTAGAAAAAGGTTTTTTTGGACATTACAATTAGAAATTAGCATTTAAAAAACCTTACAAATTCACTGAAAAAAACTTAGGTTTCAGGGAAGTTATAGTTAGAAATCAGCATTTAAAAAACCTTTGAAATTCACTGAAAAAACCATAGGTTTAAGGGATGTTATAACCAACCAAAGAAAAAGAGGGACCCCTATAAGCGAATGAGGGTGGGTAAAACAGGGGATCAGGTAAACAGCACAAAACAGAAAAATACCCACCCGTTCAAAGGATAAATTATTAAGGCCCACAAAGGAGTCCTGTAATTATACTTAAACAACCAAGGCTCAAGTGCATATATTGTAAAGAACCAGTAAATACAATTGATAATTATTTCTTTTTATTAACAGGATATCAAAAAAAAAAAAAATATTTTATATCATAGCACAGTGATACATACAAATAAAATACAATAAAAAGAGAACCCCACAGCAAACCATCATGCATACACACACACTCAAAAATTCAAATGAACTCTATACATCCATCAAACATTCATACACATAGCATATATAAAGATGTTTAAAAAGCCAAGAGGAAAAACGATGGGATGTTATAGTTAGAAATTAGCATTAAAAAACCTTAGAAATTCACTGAAAAAACCATAGGTTTCAGGGACGTTATAGTTAGAAATTAGCATTTAAAAACCTTAGAAATTCACTGAAAAACCAGAGGTTTCAGGGACGTTATAGTTTGTTGGACATTTTACTCATAGAAACCCAGAGAAATTCAGCCGTTATAGTTAGCTGAGCTAACTATAACTTGTGCCCCCGCAATACACTGCTGATGATGTCACATGTTACATCACTCATGACATGGTCAGTGACATCACTGATGACATCTCAAATGACATCACTGATGACATCACTGATGACATCATCCTGTGAGTGTTTCTAAAAAGTTTGTTGTATATATATACCGTAGTTAAGGTCATAGGTCCATTACCAGCGGACCATTTCTTGTTAGACTCAACAGTACGTAGGATAAGAGGCCTCTGTTTAATGTGCCTGCGATGCACACAGCACGATTTTACTGTATTTTTATGTTATGTTTTATACATGAGGGCAGTCCTGTTTGAGTGATTGGAGCCATATTCTTTTATGCATGATATGTTCCCTAAATAGGCTAATGATATATATTTTTCTTTGCGATATTCTGTGTGCACGCTTAGACACGTATTATACATATTATGTGTTACATCCAGGCTGGTTACGCACTTCGCTGTTATTTGGTGTATAATCTGCTGCACTAAGCATCTGGATTTATATGTATCATGTAATTACATGTTTGACCAGCCACATTTCCTGTCATTTTGTCATTATGTCAGGATTTGGTTTACACATTGTAAAAGGTCTATATTGGTGCATTGTTGAAACATATAAGTATTTTCTTTATGTTTATTGATGTCTAAAGTGGGACGGGCTATAAATAGCTCACATGTATTTGGCACCAATCAGATTGAGAAAGGCTTCTGCGAAGCCGAAACGCATCTCTCTAACAGCGGGGGTCAAGGGTGACCCGATAAAATAAAGAAGCCCTATACTTACAGCCTTGAGTAAGTGCCTTCTTCTCTTCTGGAGCAGGATTGTGTGTTTGTTATTATTCAGCATCAAGCGGTTCAACGCTGTCCACGTAACACCAGTCGACTTTGGGCTCTCCCTTTTGACCGCAACTTTCTTGGAGGAGCATGGGAGTGCTAATGGGGGAGCCCCCAGAGAGTGTGCCGGGAAGAGGATCAAAGATGACAGCAGATGGGATACCAAGATCTCGTAGCGGGCGGTTTGCCGACTGCCAGCACGGGGTCTGCATTTCCCCAGTCTAGAAATGCCTTGCTCAGGAGACCAGCGCCCTCTGGTGACTGGGCACCGCGGATGCCTATGTGGAAGCGGTGAGGACTGTTCGGCATACGTAATTTTTGTTTATAGGTCTCCTTCGACCCCGCGTTTGTGTCCATTTTGAATTTAGATTCAGTGCTGCGTGCTACGGATTACATTGAGGCATTTCCCTCCAAGAGTCAGTATTGATCATCTTTTCAGATAAGCTGTTGTTTGCGGTCACCGGCATTGCTCAATGTAATGACTCAGACTCTCATACGGGCCGGTTGCCCAGGAACTTGTGACATTCATAAGACTATCTAAAGGCATTAAGGGATTTGTAGTCCTTACGGAGACATGAGCGTTTACCTGGGGACTGGCATTCATGTCGAGAAGATACACATTATGTGTTGTTTAGCCCCGGGTGGCGGCTTTTAACCACCATGCCTCATCGCCTCTTGCTTTGTATAGTGCATATTGGTGCAACTTTACTTGGGCACACCATAATTTGGTTCCCGTAGTTAAGGTCATAGGTCCATTACCGGCGGACCATTTCTTGTTAGACTCAACAGTATGTAGGATAAGAGGCCTCTCTTTAATGTGCCTGCGATGCACACAGCACGGTTTTACTGTATTTTTATGTTATGATTTATACATGAGGGCAGTCCTGTTTGAGTGATTGGCGCCATATTCTTTTATGCATGATATGTTCCCTAAATAGGCTAATGAAATATATTTTTCTTTGCGATTTCCTGTGTGCACGCTTAGACACGTATTATACATATTATGTGTTACATCCAGGCTGGTTACGCACTTCGCTGTTATTTGGTGTATAATCTGCTGCACTATGCATCTGGGTTTATATATATCATGTAATTACATGTTTGACCAGCCACATTTCCTGTCATTTTGTCATTATGTCAGGATTTGGTTTACATATTGTAAAGGGTCTATATTGGTGCATTGTTGAAACATATAAGTATTTTCTTTATGTTTATTGATGCCTTAAGTGGAACGGACTATAAATAACTCACATGTATTTGGCGCCAATCAGATTGAGAAAGGCTTCTGCGAAGCCGAAACGCGTCTCTCTAACAGTGGGGGTCGAGGGTGACCCGATAAAATAAAGAAGCCCTATACTTACAGCCTTGAGTACGTGCCTTCTTCTCTTCTGGAGCAGGATTGTGTGTTTGATATATATATATTACCTACTGGCGGTCGCCAGTAGGTAGTTATAGTTAGGACCTAGTTTCCATAGGAAAAGTGTTTTTTCTTTTCCCAACAACTTTGGTGCCGGTTGACGAATCTTCGCGAAATTATCAAAATTAGTGGGGCGCTCCGGTCAGCTCCTGTCTTGAAAGTTTCGGGGTGATTCGTCAAGCGGGGGCTGAGAAAAAAGGGGGGTCCCAAAACGCATTTTCCCAATGTTAATTTCCATAGGAAACTTTAGACAAAGCTACAGCCCGAACTGCTGAACGGAATTACACCAAATTTGGCAAAAAGGTAGGTCTTGGTTCAGAAAGAGCCCTTTTTTTAAATAGTGTAAATCCGTTCAGTAGTTCCTGAGAAATAAAAAAAAAGAAAACTTTTGATATCTGGGCGGAGCCTAACCCCGAGCACGAGCTTGGCTCTAATTGGCTGCCAACACTTCAAACCAGGAAGTGTTGGCAGCCATCTTGTGCCTCGCATCGAGTGAAAATCAATGTAACTGCCACCAACAGCAGCAGTTCGGGTTAGTTTGCAAAGTAATGAAGATATTATTTATGCAGTGCTTCTACTTGAAGATGCATGTACTGAAAGCAAAAAAGGGGGATGGCTGTGGAGATCGTTGATGACGTGTGCTGAGTTCTGCCCATGGACGCAGGTATGGAGTGGCGGAGGCGCGGACTGCAGGAAAAACGCAGTCAGGATATCGGAGTGTGCCTGGGGCGATAAACGCTGTTGGTGTGAGACGCCCTAGGTCCGTGATCATATGCGGTCTCTTGTTTTGGACTGGGTCGGCCCCGGGAGTGCTCAGCTGTACTCCGCCGCTTGGAGCCTGCGGAACAGGGGGTGGCGGCGGCAGCTGTTCACACAGCTGCGTGTTTGCGATGCCGCAGCTCTTGTGCGGTGCTGGAGCCGGCGCCCTGCAGTCATCACAGCTGACTGGGACCCCTGCGACGTGCCGTGCTCAGCTGGAGGATGCAGCTCCCACTCTAGCCGGAGACTCGGGAGACGCGCCGACAAGAGGATGCCCTTGGAAGCCCCTGGGGAGCAGATGAGTATATCATAGCAGAGTATTAGGCGCCCGGCGGAAATATGATTATCAAAACATAAGGGGCTATACTTGTAAGCTGCATGCTGCTAATAATGCATTTTTTCCATAGACCCAGAATGGACCTCCCCCCCCTCGCTTAAACTGCACGAGAGGACTCTGCAGATCGGTTTTGTTTATTGCTTTCTAAGCAAAGCACTCCGCCCTAGCAGGAACCGGTCGTTGCGGCATCCAATGCTGACGCTGGGGAGCCACGTCAGGCCTTTCTTGAGGGGTATGCGACTAACCCCGATATGTGCTGTGCCGTGAGGAAATGATAGCAGTGAGGGCACAGCCGTCAGTACTCAGCCCAAAAGCTGCCACATACGGGCCATGATGCCGTATTTCTTTTTCCTGACTGGAACAAGGTAATAAAAGGGTGCTGCTGGAAACTCTTCGGTGTCTTCTAGGCACCCCATCACTCTTCGTCCGGGTTCTGGTATTCGGAAGGAGACTTTCTCGACCGGGAAATAAAACAGCACAGCGAGTGAAGCGCTTGCTGATACATACCGGATCTGTATGTAGCTTACAGTTCATAGGCCCAGCGCTGGGCAGAGCCGGCTCAGCCTTTCATCCTTCTGAGGTGCCTAAACTGAGCACCATTGTGCTCGGTCTCAGTAACACCTGCTATTTATTTACACACAAAACAGCACCTCTGCGATAGGAAGCGCTATGCATAAGAACATAGCTCGCGGCTCCTTTAAGCAGTACTGGGTTTTATTGTGCTGGAAGACAGGAGCAGTAGCATTAGCGTAGCTCTGGTTGCAAATACTCGGTGTTGTGTACACAATACAGTCCATGGCGCGGCTTCCGGTGTGCACACATTGTTCGGTTTGTAGCACGCCTCTCGGATGTACAGACGTGGAAGGGAGTGAGTTCATAGTGTGACTGTTACTTGTATGGGAAGCAGGGCTTCGACTCACTGCTGTGCACGCTAATTTTTCTGGAAGGGAAACTTTATTTTCAGATAGTTTTGGTCCCATCGCTCCGTTGCTGAAGTCCTTCTTTTGTTTTTAGTGGGAAAGTCCTGCCGGATACCCTCCCCACCCCCCCTGTTGTCATAATAATAGGCTGTTCGTGCCTAACAAAAATTAATTTGTCCTCATGATGTAATGCAACTTGTGCTCGTGTAAAGCGCTCTGATACCCGATACATTCGGGTCAAGATCGCGCTATATAAAACTCCATTAAAAAAAAAGAACTAACCACTATTCTAGTGTCATGCCCGATACCGTCATCCGGTAGTGAGTCGTGACTGTTTAGGCCAACGTCAATGTCCACGTTGGGATTTTTGAGCCAGTGCTTACCCTGTTAAAAGTAAGACTACAAATCCCAGAATGCAATGCACAGGTGGCCGCAAACTCGGGATTGGTTGAAGGTGTTCCACAACATGGAACCACAGTGTGGGGGTGAGTTTGGAGCGGGGCATTGATGGAGCTGAGTATGGTGCATGGATGTGAGGGGGCTGAGTATAGAGAGGGGCAGTGCGAGTGCTGAGATCGGAGCAGGGCAGGAGGGGCTGAGACTGGACCAGGGGGCGAGGAAGGCTCATATTGAGGAGGGACAGTGAAGAGTTAAGTGTGGAGCTGAGCTGAGCTGTGAGGGGCTGAGTATGGAGCCGGACAATGAGAAGGCAGTGAGGGCTCTGAGGCTGGACCAGGAGCGTGGAATGCTCAGATTGAAGAGCAGGAAAGTGGGGGTGGCTGAAAATGGCACAGGGCAGTGACTGGGCTGAGTATGGGGCAGGTCAGTCAGAGGCGGAGCCTGGACCAGGGGAGCAAGGAGGGCTTAGACTCAAGAGGGGCAGTAGTGAGGTTGTGAGTGTGGAGTTCAGTTGTAAGGGGTGAGTGTGCAGCAGGGCAGTGAGGGGCATAGTCTCGAACATGGCAGTGAGGGGTCAGAGCATGAAACAAGGCTGTGATGGGTGAGCGTGGAGCAGGGCAGTAGTTTCGAAGTGGCTTGGAAGTGAGGGGGCAAAGCTCCAGTTGGTCACTAGTTGGTCATTGAGGGGCACTCGGGTTCTGTCGGTACAGTGAGGGTGAACACACAGCAGGACAGTGAATAGGTGCTTGCATAGTCAACGAGGGCAGTGAGGATGGTGGCTGGGCCCAATGTAAATGTGCTTAAACCAGTTAAATCATTCGGCACAGTGTGTACGGAGGGCTTGGAGCACAAGAACAGGGGGGAGGGGGCCTGAAGCAAGGCAGTGAGAGAGCGGAGTGTAGAACAGGGCAGTTTTTTTCTGCAGATCTGTTGCCTCTTTCTGCGCCCCTCTTTTCTCTTTTTGCACCTCTTGCCTCTTTCTGTACCCCTCTTCCCTCTTTCTGCACCTCTCTTGCCTCTTTCTGCACCTCTCTTCCCTCTGTCTGCACACCTGTTCCCTCTTTATGTACCCCTTTTGCCTGTTTCTGCAACTCTCTTGCCTCTTTCTGCAGTTCTATTGCCTCCTTCTGCACCTCACCTGCCTCTTTCTGCACTTCTATTGCCTATTTCTGTACCTCTCTTGCTTCTTTCTGCACCCCTGTTGTCTCTTTCTGCACCCCTGTTGTCTCTTTCTGCACCCCTGTTGTCTCTTTCTGCACTCGTCTTCTCTCTTTCTGCACCTCTCTTGCTTCTTTCTGTACTTCTTGTGCTTCTTTGTGCACCTCTCTTGCTCCTTTCTGTACCCTTCTTCCCTTTTTTGCATCCCTCTTGCCTCTCTCTGCTGTTCTCTTGCCATTTTCTGCACCTCTCTTGCCTCTTTCTGCACCTCACTTGCCTCTTTCTGCACTTCTCTTGCTTCTTTCCACACCTCTGTTGCTTCTTTCAGCAATTCTCTTGCCTCTTTCTGCACTTCTCTTGCTTGTTTCTACACCTCTCTTGCGGCTTTCTGCACCTCTGTTGCCTCTTTCTTCACCTCACTTGCTTCTTTCTGCACCCCTCTTGCCTATTTTTGCACCCCTTTTTTCTCTTTCTGCACCTCTCTTGCGTCTTTCTGCACCCGTGTTCCCTCTTTCTGCACCTTTCCTGTCTGTTTCTGCACCTCTCTTGCCTCTTTCTGCACCTTTCCTGCCTGTTTCTGTACTTCTCTTGTGTCTTTCTGCACCTCTGTTCCCTCTTTTTGCACCTCACTTGCTTCTTTCTGCACCTCTCTTGCCTCTTTCTGCACCTCACTGGGCTCTTTATGCACTTCTCTTGCTTCTTTCCACACCTCTGTTGCTTCTTTTAGCAATTCTCTTGCCTCTTTCTGCACTTCTCTTGCATGTTTCTGCAGTTCTCTTGCTTCTTTCTGCACCTCTGTTGTCTCTTTCTGCACCTCACTTGCTTCTTTCTGCTCCCCTCTTGCCTATTTTTGCACCCCTTTTTTCTCTTTCTGCACCTCTCTTGCTTCTTTCTGCAACCCTGTTGTCTCTTTCTGCACCCCTGTTGTCTCTTTCTGCACTTGTCTTCCCTCTTTCTGCACCTCTCTTGCTTCTTTCTGCACTTCTCTTGCTTCTTTCTGCACCCCTCTTGCTTCTTTCTGCACCCTTCTTCCCTTTTTTGCATCCCTCTTGCCTCTTCCTGCTGTTCTCTTGCCATTTTCTGCACCTCCCTTGCCTCTTTCTGCACCTCACTTGCCTCTTTCTGCACTTCTCTTGCTTCTTTGCACACCTCTGTTGCTTCTTTCAGCAATTCTCTTGCCTCTTTCTGCACTTCTCTTGCTTGTTTCTGCACCTCTCTTGCGTCTTTCTGGACCTCTGTTGCCTCTTTCTGCACTTCACTTGCTTCTTTCTGCACCCCTCTTGCCTATTTTTGCACCCCTTTTTTCTCTTTCTGCACCTCTCTTGCATCTTTCTATACCCGTTCCCTCTTTCTGCACCTTTCCTGCCTGTTTCTGCACCTTTCTTGCCTCTTTCTGTACCTCTGTTGCTTCTTTCTGCACTTCTCTTGCTCTTTCTGCACCATTTGCGCCTCTTTCAGCACCTCTGTTGCTTCTTTTTGCACTTCTCTTCCTTCTTTCTGCACCCATCCTGCCTCTTTTTGTACTTGTCTTGCCTCTTTGTGCACCTCTCCTACTTTTTTCTGCACCCCTCTTGCCTCTTTTTGCACCTCTGTTGGTTCTTTCTGCACTGCTCTTGCTTCTTTCTGCACCTCTTTTGCAAATTTCTGCATCCCTCTTGCCTCTTTCTGTACCCCTCTTCTGTCTTTCTGCACCTCTCTTGCCTCTGTCTGCACACCTGTTCCCTCTTTCTGCACCCCTTTTGCCTGTTTCTGCAACTCTCTTGCCTCTTTCTATAGTTCTCTTGCCTCTTTCTGCAGCTCACTTGCTTCTTTCTGCACCCCTCTTGCCTCTTTCTGCACCCCTCTTCCTTCTTTCTGTACCTCTCTTGCCTCTTTTTGCACCCTTATTCCGTTTCTGCACCTTTCCTACCTGTTTGTGCACCTCTCTTGCCTCTTTCTGCACCTCTGTTGGTTCTTTCTGCATATCTCTTGCTTCTTTCTGCACCTTTCTTCGTCTTTCTGGACTTCTGTTGTATCTTTCTGCATTTCTGTTGCTTCTATCTCCGATTTTCTTCCTCTTTCTGCACATGTCCTACCTCTGTAGGAATAGTTAGAAATTAGCATTTAAAAAACCTTTGCAAAATTCACTGAAAACAACATAGTTTTCAGGGGCGTTATAGTTAGGAATTAGCATTTAAAAAACCTTAGAAATTCACTGAAAAAACCAAAGGTTTCAGGGACGTCATAGTTAGTTGGACATTTCACTCGTACAAAACCAGAGAAATTCGGCCGTTATAGTTAGTTGAGCTAACTATAACTCGCGCCCCCATAATGCACTGCTGATGACGTCACATATTACATCACTCATGACATTTTCAGTGACATCACTGATGACATCACTGATGACATCTCAAATGACATCACTGATGACATCACTGATGAGATCATCCACGTGATAATCTGATGCACCTCCTCACACCCTAATATAACCTTTGATACACCCACTCTAAAATACAGACTGCCATTCTCGAAACCGTAGACACACCAATACCAGTTACTACATACACACTCACTGATTCATAGGTCTACACACACATCTACTCCCTAATCCATACAGTCACTCATCAATACAGCTACTATCATATGTACTCATACACCCATACAGACACTCACACACCGCCACTCACCCATAGAGTTACTCACACAGCTAGTCAATAATGCAAAGAATCAATCACACTCCCATTTACTCACCTACACAGTTATACACACACCACCTCACTTATTTATACATATACTAACACATACTTACTCTCTTATACAATCACTGACACAAGCACACACTCATCCATACAGCTACTCTCACAATCACTCACTCTCACATATAATCATTTATATACTCCAACACTCACATATACTGCCTTTCACATATGTAGTTACTCACAGATGTACCACTGAGCCATCCATTCACTCACCAACACAGCTATACACACACTCACCCACCCATATAGCCCCTCACAGATGCACTCTTGAACCCGTACACCCAGTGAATCACCCACTCACACATCCATGCAGGGAGTCACACACACACCCTGCCCACCCACACAGACTCTGACACACCCATTCAGGTACTCAGACAACCAATTAAAAACCGATATATAGATACTCATTTAGCTACTCACCAACCCAAGCAGCCACTTACACACCAACTGACAGACTGATACAGACATTCATACAGATTAGTCAGTCACCCATATATTAGTAAGACATGTTTAATCACTCACTTATACAGTCAGACATGCACCTATTAAATCATCCATTCAGACACCCATATACCCACTCATTCTTCAATACACCTTGGCATATATATGTATAAAACATATTTAAACTCTTTAGAAACACTCAATCACTGGATGATGTCATCAGTGATGTCATTTGAGATGTCATCAGTGATGTCATCAGTGATGTCACTGACCATGTCATGAGTCATGTAATATGTGACGTCATCAGCAGTGCATTGCGGGGGCGCGAGTTATAGTTAGCTCAACTAACTATAACGGCCAAATTTCTCTGCCCCCTTCTAAAAAATAAATTTAAAAAAAGCCGGCATCACGCCGGAGGCCCCGACCCCTCCCTGCACCACTGTGCAAACGCACCCCCGTGCAAACGCACCCCCTGGTGCATTGTAAGTTGGGAAATTAAGTCCCCATGAATACTGAGGGTCCCTGGGGGCCAACTAGCCCACCAGGTACCTCCAGTAAGCGCCACATAGCTGGTTTGCAGCGAGGTGGTCAAAGGCCACGCCCCTTTTTACACCACTCTGCAAACGCGCCTCTTGGCGCACTGCTGGTGGGGCGATGAGGTCCTCTTGTGTCCTGAGGACCTCAGGACACAAGAGGACCTCATCACCCCACCAGCAGTGCGCCAAGAGGCGCGTTTGCAGAGTGGTGTAAAAATGGGCGTGGCCTCGGACCACCTCTCTGCAATCCAGCTGTGTGGCGCTTACTGGAGGTAACTGATGGCTAGTTGGCCCCCAGGGACCCTCAGTATTCAAGGGGACTTAATCCCCCAACTTAGAACGCTCCAGGGGTGCGTTTACAGAGTGGTGGAGAAAGGGGGCATGGCCTTTCTCCACCTCTCAGCAATCCCACTGTGTGGGGCTTAGTGGAGGTAAGAGGTAGGCTAGTTGGTCCCTAAAGGACCCCCAGAAGCGAAGGGGACTTCAATCCCCATCTAAGAGCGCACCAGGGAGCGCATTTGCAGAGTGGTGGGCAAAGGGGGCATGGCCTGTTATGAGAACTTAGCAATCCTGCTGTGTGGGACTTACTGGAGGTAATAGAAGGGGTAGTTGGCCCCCAAGGTTGTCGTTGGGGGCCAATTACCCCTCTTGTTACCTGTAGTAAGTCCCACACAGTAGGATTGCTAAGGCGTCTAAGGAGGACATGCCCCCCTTTCTCCACCACTCTGCAAACATGCCTCCTGGCAGACTACAGGATGGGGGATGAAGTCCAATTTACTCCTGAGGGACTTTGGGGGCCAAGAAGCCCTCTTTGTACCTCCTCTAAGTCCTATGCAGCGGAATTCCTGAGCGCTGGTCGGAGGCCCAGCACCCTTTCTCCACCACTCTGCAAACATGACTACTACTTAAAGAAGCATCTATCTGCACCTCTGACTTAGAGGTAGTTTTAATCCCCCTGCCCTATTATGTACTAGGGCCTTACAGAGGAGGTCATGCCAATCACAGGGGTACCCCAACGCATAGTGTTCCCTAGTGTATGTAGGTGTTTTCACTGTATTCTAAGTGTCTTTTAGCATAGCACTGGCTCTAGGCCTGGTTAGTCAGAGTCAGTTACCACCAGTACCCGTCAGCAAAATGTTGGGGGCACAGGATGACTTTGCAACAAGGCCTCTTTCTGCTCCTCTGTTGGTTCTTTGTGCACATCTCTTGCTTCTTTCTGCACCTTTCTTCGTCTTTCTGGACTTCTGTTTCCTCTTTCTGCATTTCTCTTGCTTCTTTCTGCGCCTTTCTTCCTCTTTCTGCACATGTCCTACCTCTGTAGGCATAGTTAGAAATTAGCATTTAAAAACCTTTGAAATTCACTGAAAAAACCACAGGTTTCAGGAAAGTTATAGTTAGAAATTAGCATTTAAAAAACCTTTGAAATTCACTGAAAAACCATAGGTTTCAGGGACGTTATAGTTAGAAATTAGCATTTAAAAACCTTAGAAATTCACTGAAAAAACCACAAGTTTCAGGGACGTTATAGTTAGTTGGACATTTCACTCGTACAAAACCAGAGAAATTCGGCCGTTATAGTTAGTTCAGCTAACTATAACTCGCGCCCCGCAATGCACTGCTGAAGACGTCACATATTACATCATTCATGACATGGTCAGTGACATCACTGATGACATCACTGATGACATCTCAAATGACATCACTGGTGAAATCACTGATGACATCATCCACGTGATAATCTGATGCACCTCCTCATACCCTAATATAACCTTTGATACACCCACTCTAAAATACAGACTACCATTTTCGAAACCATAGACACACCAATACTAGTTACTACATACCCACTCACTGATTCCTAGGTCTACACACACATCCACTAATTCACCCATACAGTCACTCATACATGCAGTCAACCATCAATACGGCACTATCATATGCACTCACATACCTATACAGACACTCACACACCACCACTCATCCATAGAGTTACTCACACACCTAGTCAGTCATGGAAAGAATCAATCACACTCCCATTTACTCACCTATACAGTTATACACACACCACCTCACTTATTCAAACATATACTAACACATACTTACACTCTTATACAATAACTAATACAAGCACACACTCATCCATACAGCCACACTCACAATCACACACTCTCACTTAGTGGAGTTTTGGAACTTTATAATATTCCTCTAAAATCAGCCGAACTACGAATTCCGATTTACTCACCTGTTATCAGGAGAGAACCCAGTGCTGCATCTTTTAGCCCAGCACTGACCCTGAAAAGTAATTCTAACCGTACTTACCAGTAACTTGAATTTCCTTCCATAGGCTAACATTGACGGGTTTCACTTGGAAATTCTTCTAAGTGTGGAGTTTTGGAACTTTATAATATTCCTCTAAAATCAGCCGAACTACGAATTCCGATTTACTCACCTGTTATCAGGAGAGAACCCAGTGCTGCATCTTTTAGCCCAGCACTGACCCTGATAAGTAATTCTAACCGTACTTACCAGTAACTTGTATTTCCTTCCATTGGAATCCATTGTCTGGTTTTCCGCAGAAAAGTTTCAAAGTGCCGTTTTTCACAAACTACAAATATTCCTTAAAAATCGCCTGTATGACTTAAACGCATTCTTTCAACTGTTTACAGGAGATGCACCAGTGCTGGATCCAGGATCCACCACTGAGTAAGAAAAAGTAACGATAACACTACTTACCTGCTAAGTGAATTTCCTCCCATAGGATAACATTGGTGATTCTATGTGAAAAGCTTTCTAAGTGTCAACTTTTAAAATACAATAATATTCCTTAAAAATCACTACTGTAACCAAAACGCTTTTACTCAACTGTTTACAGGAGATGTCCCAGGACTGAATCTAGGATCCAGTCCTGTGGTTAGAAAAGTAATCCATAAAGTAACTAATTGCATTTAACTAGAAATTCACATTGAGCTCAATGTTGCATTGTGTTTGAAATTGTGTTGCCCATTGCAACAACTGTAACTACTGTACTTAAAAGTCTATTCACTATTTGCAAAGAATTTAAACTAAAGTAATTCATTCTGAGAAAGTATATTTTGTAATGTAATGTATAATGTAATTACAATGTAATTTAAAAAATAAATAGTTTAAAAAAATGTAGTAAATCAGTATCAAAAAAATAAAGATAACAATTAATACATTTAAAAATTGTCATTTACAAAACCTTGGAAATTCACTGAAAAAAACCATAGGTTTCAGACATGTTATAGTTAGGAATTAGCATTTAAAAACTTTTGAAATTCACTGAAAAAACCATAGGTTTCAGACACGTTATAGTTAGAAATTTGCATTTAAAAAACCTTACAAATTCACTGAAAAACCATAGGTTTTAGGGACTGTTATAGTTAGTTGGACATTGCACTCGTACAAAACCCGTGAAATTCCCCCGTTATAGTTAGTTCAGCTAACTATAACTCGCGCCCATAATGCACTGCTGATGACGTCACATATTACATCACTCATGACATGGTCAGTGACATCACTGATGACATCACTGATGACATCTCAAATGACATCACTGATGACATCACTGATGACATCATCCACGTGATAATCTGATGCACCTCCTCACACCCTAATATAACCTTTGATACACCCACTCTAAATTACAGACTGCCATTCGCAAAACCATAGACACTCCAACACCAATAACTATATACCCACTCATTGATTCTTAGGTCTACACACACATCCACTCACTCACCTGGACAGTCACTCATACTTACGGTCACTCAGTACAGGACTATCATATGCACTCATACTCCTATATAGACACTCAAACACCGCCACTCATCCATAGAGGTACTCACACACCTAGTCAGTCATGCAAATAATTAAACACACTGCCATTTACTCACCTATACAGTTATACACACACCAGCTCACTTACTCATACAAATACTAGCACATTCTTACGCTCTTATACAATCACTGATGCACGCAAACACTCATCCATACAGTCACTCTCACAATCACACACTCTCGCTTATAGCTATTTATATACTCCAACACACATATATACTGCCTTTCACATATGTAGTTACTCACACATGTACCACTGGGACATACATTCACTCACTAATACACTCTTACACACACTTACCCACCCATACAGTCTATCACAGATGCACTCTTGAAACCATCCACCCAGTGAATCACCCACTCACACATCTATGCACAGAGTCGCACCCACCCCACCCACACAAACACTCAGGCACCCATACAGATACTCAGACAACCAATCAATAACTCATATAGACACTCATGTAGCTATTCACAAACCCATGCAGCCACTTACACAGCAACAGACAGACGGATACAGACATTCACCCAGTTTAGTCACTAACCCATGCATTCAGTAAGATACGTTTAATCACTCACTTATAGAGTTAGTCACGCACCTACTAAATCATCCATACAGACACTTATACACCCACTCATTCTTCAATACGCCTTTCCCTATATATATTAAAAATATTTAAACTTTACAGAAACACACAGTAACTGGATGATGTCATCAGTGATGTCATTTGAGATGTCATCAGTGATGTCATCAGTGATGTCACTGACCATGTCATGAGTGATGTAATATGTGACGTCATCAGCAGTGCATTGCAGGGGCACGAGTTATAGTTAGCTGAACTAACTATAACGGGGGAATTTCACGGGTTTTGTACGAGTGCAATGTCCAACAAACTATAACTGTCCCTAAAACCTATGGTTTTTTCAGTGAATTTGTAAGGTTTTTTAAATGTAAATTTCTAACTATAACGTGTCTGAAACCTATGTTTTTTTCAGTGAATATATATATATTATCTACTGGCGGTCGCCAGTAGATAGTTATAGTTAGGACCTATTTTCCATAGGAAATCCGCAACATTCTATTTGAAATAACGTTGGCGCCGGTTGACGAATCTTCGTGAAATTTTCCAACTTGTTGGGGCGCTCCGTTCCACTCCTATCCTGAAAGTCTCGGGGTGATTCGGCAAGCGGGGGCCGAGAAAAAAGGGGGGTCCCAAAACGTGTTTTCCCCATGCAATTTTCCATAGGAACCTTTAGTCGCAGCTACAGCCCGAACTGCTGAACGGAATTACACCAAATTTGCCAAAAAGGTAGCCCTTGGTTCAGGGTCGTGTCTTTTGCTTAAATGGTGTAAATCCGTTCAGTAGTTCCTGAGAAATTTGAAAAAGAAAACACATATATATCTGGGCGGAGCCTAACCACACATGTCATTGTGAGATCTGATTGGCTGTCAGCACTTCATCCTGGAATTGCTGGCAGCCATCTTGGGACCAATATAAATGATAGTACCCCATTGAAATGCATTGTAGTGAATCAAAGATTTTGAGGGTTACCAAAAGGAGAACTATAAAGGGTGATAACAGACTTTAGTTACATTAGAATTCATTTGTTGATGGTACCATACTAATTTCAGGAATTGTGGTGTGTTCTAAGGTGATTTTACCCTGTGAAAAACCTTCTGCTGGGATATCATGAATCATGTTTGAGAGAAAACTATTTTCACATGCTTGTCCCATACAGTTTTGGAAGGTGCTCCAGAAGCTAAAATGAGAGCATATTTTCTGTAAATTCACATTATCTTTCTCAGTCATGTGAGAATGAAGTCTGACATTCTCAGTAAAACATGTACATCCAACAAGGGCAGAGACTGTCAGTTGATTCCTTTGTGTTCTACTGCAGCTTCCCAGAGTGTTCTAAAGAACAACTAGAGTGCTAACAGCCTTACTTATGACAAAAGTATGGCACACCTGAAGCCATCTTGGATGGAATAAACTGGTAACACTTAAAACATTTAATTTAAAAAGGAACAAAATGATGGGGTTCATTTTGTCATAGAATTATGGTTAGTGCTGTAGAAAGAAAAATTAGGACATGTTTCAAGTGTGATCTCAAATATCTTCCTGTTATATTTCAACAGGAGCAGCCTGTCAGTTGATGCCTTTGTGTTCTACTGCAGCTTCCCAGAGTGTTCTAAAGAACAACTAGAGCGCTAACAGTCTTACTTATGACAAAATTATGGCACACCTGAAGCCATCTTGATTGGAATAAAATGGTAACACTTAAAACATTCAATTTAAAAAGGAACAAAATGAGGGGGTTCATTTTGCCATAGAAATTATGATTAGTGCTGTAGAAAGAAAAATTAGGACATGTTTTAAGTGAGATCTCAAATATCTTCCTGTTATATTTCAACAGGAGCAGCCTGTCAGTTGATGCCTTTGTCTTCTACTGCAGCTCCCCAGAGTGTTCTAAAGAACAACTAGAGTGCTAACAGCCTTACTTATGACAAAATGATGGCACACCTGAAGCCATCTTGATTGGAATAAACTTGGAACTCTTAAAACATTTAATTTAAAAAGGAACAAAATGAGGGGGTTCGTTTTGTCATAGAAATTATGGTTAGTGCTGTAGAAAGAAAAATTAGGACATGTTTTAAGTGAGATCTCAAATATCTTCCTGTTATATTTCAACAGGAGCAACCTGTCAGTTGATGCCTTTGTGTTCTACTGCAGCTTCCCAGAGTGTTCTAAAGAACAACGAGAGCGCTAACAGTCTTACTTATGACAAAAGTATGGCACACCTGAAGCCATCTTGATTGGAATAAACTGGTAACACTTAAAACATTTAATTTAAAAAGGAACAAAATGAGGGGTTCATTTTGCCATAGAAATTATGGTTAGTGCTGTAGAAAGAAAAATTAGTGCTAAAACACTACCCCCAGCACGACACCCTACACTACCCAAACATAACTGAACTACCCTAAACCCTAAAACACTACCACCAGCACGACTCCCTACACTACCCAAACACCACTGCACTACACTAAACCCTAAATATACCCCCAGCATGACCACCCACACTACACAAACACCACTGCACTACCCTATACCCTAAAACACTACCCCCTACACTACACAAACACGACTGCACTACCCTAAACCCTAAAACACTACCCACAGCATGACCCCCTTCACTACACAAACACCACTGCACTGCCCTAAACCCTAAAACACTACCCCAGCACTACCCCCTACACTACCCAAACACCACTGCACTAACATAAACCCTAAAACACTACCCCCAGCACAACCCCCTACACTACACAAACACCACTGCACTACCCTAAACCCTAAAACACTACCCCCAGCACGACTCCCTACACTACCCAAACACCACTGCACTACCCTAAACCCTAAATCTACCCCCAGCACGACCCCTACAGTACCCAAACACCACTGCACTACCCTAAACCCTAAAACACTACCCCAGCACGACCCCCTACACTACCCATACACCACTGCACTACCCTAAACCCTAAAACACTACCACCAGCACGACCCCCTACACTACTGCACTACCCTAAACCCTAAAACACTACCCCCAGCACGACCCCTACACTACCCAAACACCACTGCACTACCCTAAACCACTACCCCCAGCACGACCCCTACACCACCCAAACACCACTACACTACCCTAAACCCTAGAAAAGAAACCCCCACCCCATGCCCAATCCCCCTTACCTCTCACTCCTCATGGTTCCTCTCTCCTCGTGGTTCCTGCTTCACGTCATCTCTGAGGGGCGGTGCACGTCGTTGTGAGGAAACGGAACAGCCTCTGTTTCCTTACAACGACATGGATCGTCTACATGTTTTTTAAAACGCATGGTCATTTACCATACATACCTTTACAACAAAATTCGTTGTAAAGGCAAGCGTGGTAAATGACCATGCGTTCTAAAAAAATGCGTAGTAATGACTTTGTGATGTACAACGCATGCGTGGTAATGCATGCGTTGTAATGGTATCGCAAAGTAAAAAAGTCATTGTAACGGCTGTTTACCGATCGAAGCTGGCCCCTGTTCTTCGGTGAGATGTTTATTTGATTAATTAGGAGGAAGGAATGTGGTTTTTACCGAAAGTGCATTCCCGGCTGTTGTATTGTGAAAGTGTCCGCGTGGCCTGGTTTCACTTCCGGTGAGAGAGTGGAAGAGTCTGTTTGGATCTAAAGGAGTTCTGTTGTTGGACGGGGCCGGCGCGACATGTCATCCGAAAACATAGCTAATGGAAAGCGTCCTCCCTGAAGTGTGGAGCAGTGCCATGAGAGGTCAACGAGTGTGCGTCCCACCGCAGAATGACCGTACCGCGTGACCCATGTGCCGCCTCCAGGGTACAGGAGGCAGAAGCGGCATCGCAGGTCCTCTTGAAGACCGTTGTAGCACTAATTCTACATTTTGATACTAGGGCATTTTTACTTCGTTGTTCCTGCCAGATACAAAGAGAAGATCCTGTGTTATTCAGTGCCCTCGTTACCTTTTTGTGGGTTGTGGTGCTTGTCACTCGCTGCCCCGCCGGTGCACACGACTGGGCACCCCACCTCGTGTGCCATCTGCAGGGCCTCTGCCCTCGGATCACTGGTTTCGGTTTCTGGAGTGGCAACATAAACAGTTGCTCCCAAAGGACTAGCCTGAACACTTAGGTGAATATCCCCTGCACCAGCATTCCACGGAAATTCTTTCCTAGCTCTCCCACGTCAACGAGCACGGCTCCGCTCGCGACACCGTATGACGTCATCGGAGCCATAAGAGGACCTCGTCGGCGTGCTGACGTCAGTTCCACCCATTTTTTCCGGGCCACCGAGGCAAACAGGGAACCGAGACATTTTCACATGTATTCATAGTATAATAAATATATATATATTCACTGAAAAAACCATAGGTTTCAGGCACGTTATAGTTAGAAATTAGCATTTAAAAAACCTTAGAAATTCACTGAAAAAACCATAGGTTTCAGGCACGTTATAGTTAGAAATTAGCATTTAAAAAACCTTAGAAATTCACTGAAAAAACCATAGGTTTCAGGGGCTTTATAGTTAGTTGGACATTTCACTCATACAAAACCATAGAAATTCCCCCGTTATAGTTAGTTCAGCTAACTATAACTTGCGCGCCCGCAATGCACTGCTGATGATGTCACATATTACATCACTCATGACATGGTCAGTGACATCACTCATGACATCACTGATGACATCACTGATAACATCATCCAGTGAATGTGTGTTTCTCTGAAAATTAAATATGTTTTATATATGTATATCTCAAGGTCGATGGAAGAATAAATGGGTATATAAGTGTCTAAATGGATGATTTTTTTGTAAAATTGATTGTATAACTGACTAAGTGTATCTTAGTGAATACATGGGTTAGTGAGTAATGTTTAAATATGAAAATATCTGTATCAGTCTCTCACTTTGTGTATAAGTGGCTGCATGGGTTGGTGAGTAGCTACATGAGTGTCTATATGGGTTATTAGTTGGTTTTTGAGTATCAGTATGAGTGTCTGAGTGTCTGTATGGTTCGGTGGGGGTATTACTTAGTGCATAGATGCATGAATGAGTGACTCACTGTTTGTATGTGTTGAAGACAGCATGTGTGCAGGACTGTATAGGTGGATGAGTATGTGTATGGGTCTGTTAGTGAGTGAATGACTGTCTCAATAGTGTCTTTATGAGTAACTACATATGTTTTAAACTAGTATATGTGAGTATTGGTGTATATAAGTGAGTATATGTGAGAGTGAGAGATTGGAAGAGTTCCTGTACAAATAAGTAGGTGTTTCAATAAGTGATTGTTTAAGAGAGTAAGTATGTGTAAGTTTCTGTAGAAGTAAGTGTGGTAGTGTGTGTATAACTGTATATGCAAGTAAATGGATGTTTGATACTTTGTTTGCATGTGTGACTATGTGTGTGAGTAACTCTATGGATGAGTGGCGGTGTGTAACAGGATGTATAGGTGTATGAGTACATATGATGAGTGAGTATATGTATGAGTGACTGTATAGGGACTGTTGGTGAATGAGTGGATGTGTGTGTAGATCTTGGAATTAATGAATAGGTGTGTTGTAACTGGTATTGGTATGTCCATTGTTTTGAAAATGTTAGTTTGTATTTTTGAGTGTGTGTATCAAAGGTTATATTAGGGTGAGAGGAGGTCTGCCACTCTATCACAAGGATGATGTCATCAGTGATGTCATCAGTGATGTCATTTGAGATGTCATCAGTGATGTCATGAGTGATGTCACTGACCATGTCATGAGTGATGTAATATGTGACGTCATCAGCAGTGCATTGCGGATGCGTGAGTTATAGTTAGCTGAACTAACTATAACGGGGAATTTCTATGGTTTTGTACGAGTGAAATGTCCAACTAACTATAACGCCCCTGAAACCTATGGTTTTCTCAGTGAATTTCTAAGGTTTTTTAAATGCTAATTTCTAACTATAACGTGCCTGAAACCTATGGTTTTTTCAGTGAATATATATATATACATATATATATATATATTCACTGAAAAAACCATAAGTTTCAGGCACGTTATAGTTAGAAATTAGCATTTAAAAACGTTAGAAATTCACTGAAAAATCCATAGGTTTCAGGGACGTTATAGTTTGTTGGACATTTCACTCGTACAAAACCATAGAAATTCTGCCGTTATAGTTAGTTCAGCTAACTATAACTCCCGCCCGCAATGCACTGCTGATGACGTCATCATATTACATCATTCATGACATGGTCAGTGACATCACTGATGACATCACTGATGACATCTCAAATGACATCACTGATGACATCACTGATGACATAATCCAGTGACTGTTTGTTTCTTTAAAGTTTAAATATGTATTATATATATGCCAAGGTGTATTGAAGAATAAGTGTCTGGATGGAGGATTTAGTAGGTGCGTGACTGACTGTTTAAGTGAGTGATTACATGTGTCTTACTGAATGCATGGGTTAGTGACTAAACTGTGTGAATGTCTGTATCAGTCTGTCTGTTGTTGTATAAGCTGCTGCATGGGTTGGTCAGTAGCTACATGAGTGTCTATATGGGTTATCGATTAGTTGCCTGAGTATTTGTATGGGTGCCTGAGTGTATGTGTGGGTGGGTCGGAGATGTGTGACTCTGTACATAGATGTTTGAGTGGTTGATTCACTGGGTGTATGGGTTCAAGAGTGCATGTGGAAACAGCTGTATGGGGTGGGTGAGTGTGTGTATGGGTGTGTTGGTGAGTGAATGGATGTCTCAGTGGTACATGTCCAAGTAACTACATATGTAAAAGGCAGTGTATGTGAGAGTTGGAGTATATAAATGACTATACGTGAGAGTCAGTGATTGTGAGAGTGGCTGTATGGATGAGTGTGTACTTGTATCAGTGATTGTATAAGAGAGTAAGTATGCGTTTGTTTCTGTTTGAATAAGTGATGTGGTGTGTGTATAACTGTATAGGTCAGTAAATGGAAGTGTGATTGATTCTTTGCATGACTGACTAGGTGTGTGAGTAACTCTGGATGAGTGGTGGTGTGTGAGTGTCTGTATAGGTGTATGAGTGCATATGATAGTGTTGTATTGATGAGTGACTGCATGTATGGGTGAATGAGTGGATGTGTGTGTAGACCTAGGAATCAGTGAGTGCATATGTAGTAACTGGTATTGGTGTGTCGATGGTTTCAAAAATGGTAGTCTGTATTTTACAGTGGGTGTATCAAAGGTTATATTAGAGTGTGAGGAGGTGCATCAGATTTTCACGTGGATGATGTCATCAGTGATGTCATCAGTGATGTCATTTGAGATGTCATCAGTGATGTCACTGACCATGTCATGAATGATGTAATATGTGACGTCATCAGCAATGCATTGCGGGGCGCGAGTTATAGTTAGCTGAACTAACTATAACAGCGGAATTTCTATGGTTTTGTACGAGTGAAATGTCCAACTAACTATAACGTGCCTGAAACCTATGGTTTTTTCAGTGAATTTCGATGGTTTTTAAAATGCTAATTTCTAACTATAACGTCCCTGAAACCTATGGTTTTTTCAGTGAATTTCAAAGGTTTTTTAAATGCTAATTTCTAACTATAACATAGCAGTCGCGTTTGCAGAGTGGTGGAGAAAGGTGAGCGTGGCCTTCAAACACCTTTAAGCAATCCCACTGTGTGGGATTTAGCGGAAGTAACAGGAGGGATAGTTAGCCCCAACGTCAACCTTGGGGGCCAACTACCCCTTTTATTACCTCCAGTAAGTCCCACACAGCAGGATTGCTAACTTGTTATATCAGGCCCCACCCCTCCCTGCAGTACTTTGCAAACGCGCCCCCTGGCGTGTTCTAAATTGGGGGATTAAGTCCCCTTGAATCCTGAGGGTCCCTGGGGGCCAACTAGGCCACCAGGTACTTCCATTAAGCGCCACTGAGCTGCACTGCAGAGAGGCGTAAAAAGGGGCATGGCCTCAGACCACCTCTCTGCAACGCAGCTCTGTGGCGCTTACTGGAGGTACATGGTGGGCTAGTTGGCCCCAGGGACCCTCAGGATTGAAGAGGACTTAATCCCCCAATTTACAACGCGCCAGGGGGCGCGTTAGCACACTTGTTATGTCAGGCCCTGCCCCCTCCCTGCACCACTGTGCAAACACGCCCCCTGGTACATTGTAAGTTGTGGGATTAAGTCCCCTTGAATCCTGAGGGTCCCTGGGGGACAACTAGCCCACCAGGTACCTCCAGTAAGCGCCACAGAGCTGCGTTGCAGAGAGCTGTAAAAAGGGGCATGGCCTCGGAACACCTCTCTGCAACGCAGCTCTGTGGCGCATACTGGAGGTACCTGGTGGGCTAGTTGTCCCCCAGGGACCCTCAGTATTCAAGGGAAATTAATTCCCCAACTTACAACGAGCCAGGGGGCGCATTTGCTGAGTGCTGCAAGGAGGGGGCGGGGCCTCCGGCGCGATGCTGGATTTTTTTTTTTTAACAAGGGTGGCTGTGTGGCCCCCCTTATTTTACATTATTTGGGGCCCTGGGGACCCCATCCCCCAGGGCCTGTTCTTTTTTTTACATAAAAAAAAAAAGAAACGGGAAGGGGGCCGTTCGGCCACCCTCCCGAGGCCAATTTCGGCCCGATGACCCCATCCCCCGGGGCATGGCCACATTTTTTTTGTTCCTTTTTCATTTTTTAAGGAGGGAGGATGCGTGGCCCCCCTCCTTAGGCCTCTATTGGCTCCGGGGACCCCATCCCCCGGGGCTGTGCCTCTTTATTTTATTCTTTTTTTAAAATTTTAATATTGAAGGGGGGCCACGTGGCCCCCCTCCTGGGCCACTTCTGGCCCTGGGGACCCCATCCCCCGGGGCCGGCCCTTTGTGTTGGGGACCGTGGGGGGAGCCCCAATGCCCCCACGGTCCCACCAGCTGCCCGCCTCCTGCGGGAGCTGGCATTGCTTTTGAGCAAGGGGAGCTGCTGACATGCAATCCTGCTTTGCTTCATTGTAGCGAGAGCAGGTTTTCCTCTCTCTCTGTCAGTCAGTCAGTATCTCTCTCAGTCAGTCAGTATCTCTCTCTGTCAGTCAGTCAATCTCTCTCTCAGTCAGTCAGTCTCTCTCTCAGTCAGTCAGTCTCTCTCTGTCAGTCAGTCTCTCTCTCAGTCAGTCTCTCTCAGTCAGTCAGTCTCTCTCTGTCAGTCAGTCTCTCTCTCAGTCAGTCTCTCTGAGTCAGTCAGTCTCTCTCTCTGTCAGTCAGTCTCTCTCAGTCAGTCAGTCTCTCTCTCTCTCTGTCAGTCAGTCTCTCTCTGTCAGTCAGTCTCTCTCTCTGTCAGTCAGTCTCTCTCTCTCAGTCAGTCTCTCTCAGTCAGTCAGTCTCTCTCAGTCAATCAGTCTCTCAGTCAGTCAGTCTCTCTCACAGTCAGTCAGTCTCTCTCTCTCTCTCAGTCAGTCTCTCTCACTCAGTCAGTGTCTCTCAGTCAGTCTCTCTCAGTCAGTCTCTCTCTCTGTCAGTCAGTCTCTCTCTCAGTCAGTCAGTCTCTCTCTCAGTCAGTCAGTCTCTCTCAGTCAGTCAGTCTCTCTCTCTCAGTCAGTCAGTCTATCTCTCTGTCAATCAGTCTCTCTCTCAGTCAGTCAGTCTCTGTCAGTCAGTCTCTCTCTCTCTCAGTCAGTCAGTCTCTCTCTCTGTCAGTCAGTCTCTCTCTCTCTCTCTCTCTCTCTGTCAGTCTCAGTCAGTCTCTCTCAGTCAGTCTCTCTGTCAGTCAGTCTCTGTCAGTCAGTCTCTCTCTGTCAGTCAGTCTCTCTCTCAGTCAGTCAGTCTCTCTCTCTGTCAGTCAGTTTCTCTCTCTCTCTGTCAGTCTCTCTCAGTCAGTCAGTCTCTCTCAGTCAGTCAGTCTCTCTCTCTGTCAGTCTCTCTCTCTGTCAGTCAGTCTCTCTCTGTCAGTCAGTCTCTCTCTCTCTCTCTCTCAGTCAGTCTCTCTCTGTCAGTCGTCTCTCTCTCTTTCAGTCAGTGTCTATCTGTCAGTCAGTCTCTCTCTCAGTCAGTCTCTCTGTCAGTCAGTCAGTCTCTCTGTCAGTCAGTCAGTCTCTCTCTCTCTGTCAGTGTCTCTCTGTCAGTTAGTCTCTCTCTCAGTCAGTCAGTCTCTCTGTCAGTCAGTCAGTCACTCTCTCGGTCAGTCAGTCTATCTCTCTGTCAGTCAGTCTCTCTCTCAGTCAGTCAGTCTCTCTCAGTCAGTCAGTCTCTCTCAGTCAGTCAGTCTCTCTCTGTCAGTCAGTCTCTCTCTCAGTCAGTCAGTCTCTCTCAGTCAGTCAGACTCTCTCAGTCAGTCAGTCTCTCTCTCTCTCTGTCAGTCTCTCTCTCTCTTAGTCTCTCTCTGTCAGTCAGTCTCTCTCTGTCAGTCTCTCTCTCTCTCTGTCAGTCTCTCTCTCTGTCAGTCTCTCTCTCAGTCAGTCTCTCTGTCAGTTAGTCTCTCTCTGTCAGTCAGTCTCTCTCTCAGTCAGTCAGTCTCTCTCTCAGTCAGTCAGTCTCTCTCAGTCAGTCAGACTCTCTCAGTCAGTCAGTCTCTCTCTCTGTTAGTCTCTCTCTCTCTTAGTCTCTCTCTGTCAGTCAGTCTCTCTCTGTCAGTCTCTCTCTCTCTCTGTCAGTCTCTCTCTCAGTCAGTCTCTCTGTCAGTTAGTCTCTCTCTGTCAGTCAGTCTCTCTCTCAGTCAGTCAGTCTCTCTCTCAGTCAGTCAGTCTCTCTCTCAGTCTCTCTCTGTCAGTCTCTCTCTCTCTCTCTCTCTCTCTGTCAGTCTCTCTGTCAGTCAGTCTCTCTCTGTTTGTCAGTCTCTCTCTCAGTCTCTCTCTTTCAGTCTCTCCCTCTCTCTGTCAGTCAGTCTTTCTCTCTGTCAGTCAGTCTCTCTGTCAGTCAGTCTCTCTCTCAGTCAGTCAGTCTCTCTCTCAGTTAGTCTCTCTCAGTCAGTCAGTCTCTCCCAGTCAGTCAGTCTCTCTCTCAGTCAGTCAGTCTCTCTCTCTGTCAGTCAGTCTCTCTCTCTCTGTCAGTCAGTCTCTCTGAGTCAGTAAGTCAGTCAGTCTCTCTCAGTCAGCCAGTCTCTCTCAGTCAGTCAGTCTCTCTCTCAGTCAGTCAGTCTCTCTCTTAGTCAGTCTCTCTCAGTCAGTCAGTCTCTCTCTCAGTCAGTCTCTCTCTTAGTCAGTGTCTCTCAGTCAGTCAGTCTCTCAAAGTCAGTCAGTCTCTCTCTCTGTCAGTCAGTCTCTCTCTCAGTCAGTCAGTCTCTCTGAGTCAGTCAGTCTCTCTGAGTCAGTCAGTCTCGCTCTCATTCAGTCAGTCTCTCTCTCAGTCAGTCTCTCTTACAGTCAGTCAGTCTCTCTCTCAGTCAGTCTCTCTCTCTCTGTCAGTCAGTGTCTCTCTCTCTCTGTCAATCTCTCAGTCAGTCTCTCTCTCTCAGTCAGTCTGTCTCTTTGTCAGTCAGTCTCTCTGTCAGTCAGTCTCTCTCTCAGTCAGTCAGTCTCTCTCTCAGTCAGTCAGTCTCTCTGAGTCAGTCAGTCTCTCTCTCTGTCAGTCTCAGTCAGTCAGTCTCTCTCTCTGTCAGTCAGTCTCTCTCTCTGTCAGTCTCTCTCAGTCAGTCTCTCTTAGTCAGTCTCTCTCTCTCTCAGTCAGTCTCTCTTTCTCTCAGTCAGTCTCTCTCTGTCAGTCAGTCTGTCTCTCATTCAGTCAGCCTCTCTGTCAGTCAGTCTCTCTCTCTGTCAGTCTCTCAGTCAGTCAGTCAGTCAGTGTCTCTCTCAGTCAGTCTCTCTCTCAGTCAGTCTCTCTCTGTCAGTCAGTCTCTCTCTCAGTCAGTCAGTATCTCTCAGTCAGTCAGTCTCTCTCAGTCAGTCAGTCTCTCTCTCTCTCTGTCAGTCTCTCTCTCAGTCAGTCTCTCTCTCTCTGTCAGTCAGTCTCTCTCTGTCAGTCAGTCTCTCTCTCAGTCAGTCTCTCTCTCAGTCAGTCAGTCTCTCTGTCAGTCGGTCTCTCTGTCAGTCAGTCTCTCTCAGTCAGTCTCTCTCTCTCTCAGTCAGTCAGTCTCTCTGTCAGTCAGTCTCTCTCAGTCAGTCAGCCTCTCTCAGTCAGTGAGTCTCTCTCAGTCAGTCAGTCTTTCTCTACCTCAGTCAGTCAGTATCTCTCTCTCAGTCAGTCAGTCTCTCTCTGTCTGTCAGTCTCTCTCTCTCTGTCAGTCTCTCTCTGTCAGTCAGTCTCTCTCTCAGTCAGTCAGTCTCTCTCTCAGTCAGTCTCTCTCTCTCAGTCAGTCTCTCTCTCTCTGTCAGTCTCTCTCTCTCTGTCAGTCTCTCTCTCAGTCAGTCAGTCTCTCTGTTAGTCAGTCTCTCTCTGTCGTTCAGTCTCTCTCTCTCAGTCAGTCTCTCTCTCTCTCTGTCAGTCTCTCTCTCTCTCTGTCAGTCTCTCTCTGTCAGTCAGTCTCTCTCTGTCAGTCAGTCTCTCTCTCAGTCAGTCAGTCTCTCTCTCAGTCAGTCAGTCTCTCTCTCTCTCTCTACAACATACCTTAGAAACATTGCCAATATCTCTGGCTAAACACTTATAAGGTCCCAACAGCGAGACCTATTGGCGATGCCAATGCTTGTTTTTTATTTTTTCTTCCGGATTCGCGCACCCAGCGTGAATTCAGACGTTTCTTAAAATGTTTTTGGTTGGGGGTCCTTGTGGGACCCCTTGAGCAGGCCTAGGGGGTCAGGGTGTTCCTACCCTGCCCCCTTTTCTTGTTTTTCATCTTTGTTTAACTGTTTTCTTATGACCCTGGTTCAACCTAGTCCCAAGATGGCTGCCAGCATTTCCTGGATGAAGTGCTGACAGCCAATCAGATTTCACGATGACATGTGTTGTTAGGCTCCGCCCAGATATCGATATTTCTTTTTCCTTTCTTTTTCCTTTAATATTTCAAAAACTACTGAACGGATTTACACCATTTAACAAAAAGGACTCTTTCTGAACCAAGACCTACCTTTTTGCCAAATTTGGTGTAATTCCGTTCAGCAGTTCGGGCTGTAGCTTTGTCTAAAGTTTCCTATGGAAAATAACATGGGGAAAATGCGTTTTGGGACCCCCCTTTTTTCTCGGCCCCCGCTTGGTGAATCACCCCAAAACTTTCAAGACAGGAGCTGACCGGAGCTGATCACTAGTTTTGAAAATTTTACGAAGATTCGTCAACCAGCGCCAAAGTTATTGGGAAAACAAAAAACGTTTTTCCCTTGGAAACTAGGTCCTAACTATAACTACCTACTGGTATATATATATATAGAGAGAGAGAGATAGATATAAACACTTGCCCTTGCAGGTATTAAAGGAAATTCGGCACTCCGGTAGCGGGTAAGATGTTTTTATTCAAACAACTTGGCTGCAGCAACGGTCTATTTCGTATGAGTTTAGGCTATCTGCCTTTGTCAACAATGTTCCGACATTTGTTTGACATTTATATAGTTGCATGTACCAAAACGTAATGATAGTCATGGAAGAAATATACAGGCATATGGTTTCTCTACTTTAGACTGTTGAATAATTTTTTTCTCCATAATCTTAAAAAAAATTCCAATGAAATATCGGCACGCACATATTTCAAATAGAATAAATATAACATGTTAAGTAATCATGGACCTTAGTTAGATAAATATGGCAAGCTGTATATTGAGTCCTGTCAGCTTCTTCTCTAAAAGTAACCTCAATAAAACTGAATTGGAGAAGTGTGAAGGAAAGAATCAAGGCAAATTGTGTACATTTTAAGTAAATAAAATTGAATCCTATGTCACAAGCTAATATGCTCAATCAAGCCCTAGTGAACTAACATAAAAAACACACAAAGACACGTAGAATACCAAACAATAAAATAAAACAAACTGCTAGAAGGTCAGATGGTGCCCAAGTGGGCCATTCACCTCTAACCAAAGTTCCCAAAAGGTGCCGGAACTCAGACCTCCTTTCCATATTGATGCTGTAAATAGTCTTCAAGAAGTTTCAATTCTTGTTCACCACATTCTGACTACCCTGTAGAGAAACACACATAAAGTATAAAGGTTATATTTATATTAAAGAAATGGCAACCTTTGCAGCACGCAACTTCATTTGAGGCTAAAAATGAACCAATGAAATGCTAAAATCATACTGGGGTTAGGAACAACTTTAAATTTTCATTCTATAAATGCATGTACATCTCTTTGTCATGATTCAATCCCCTTGGTTTCTTACTGTCTAATGCAAGGATGTATCTTGATTCTAGAATCCTCAATTTCCTCTCTCTGTTTCCTCCTCTTTTATCCTACCTCACCCCACTGATCACACCGTATTTAAGTTCTTTCCATCCCCAGTGTGAAACTCATGGTTATACCTGGCAACATGGTAACTTGTGTCACAATTTTTTATGGCTCATAGATGCTGTAATATTCACTTGTGTACTTCGAGAGTGGTACTCCCCACGTACATTTTCTGACAGCCACATTTGAGAATGTAAACCACAAATTCACTTTTACATGTGTAGTGTCCCTTTATTTGATGTGTTACATTTCCTAGTTGTATTTCCTTCAATTCTTCTCCAGTTCTAGATGCCTTACACTTGTTACAACGTGTAAAGCCATCCTTTGGTTGTAACCAAGTGCTCGTCACTACGGACCAATCTATACCTCAGAGAGCTAGCTCTCTTGAATGTTATCATGGTTCTTCTAGGTATGATGCTGTCAATAATAGGATCACCTCTTAAGAGATGCCAATGCGCTCTCTCTCTCTCTGTATATATATATATATATATATATATTATCTACTGGCGGTCGCCAGTAGATAGTTATAGTTAGGACCTATTTTCCATAGGAAATCCGCGACATTCTATTTGAAATAACTCTTGCGTCGGTTGACGAATCTTCGCGAAATGTTCAAACTTTATGGCCCGCTCCGGTCCGCTCCTACCCTGAAAGTCTCAGGGTGATTCGTCAAGCGGGGGCCGAGAAAAAAGGGGGATCCCAAAACGTGTTTTCCCCATTCATTTTGCCATAGGAAACTTTAGACACGGCTACAGCCCGAACTGCTGAACGGAATTACACCAAATTTGGCAAAGAGGTAGTTCTTGGTTCAGAAAGAACCCTTTTTGTTAAATGGTGTAAATCCGTTCAGTAGTTGCGGAGAAATTAAAAAAATAAGAGTCAAAAAATCAATTTCCCATAGGAAACTTTATGCAAGGCTACAGCCCGAACTGCTGAACGGAATTACACCAAATTTGGCAAAGAGGTAGTTCTTGGTTAAAAAAAAAACCTTTTTGTTAAATGGTGTAAATCCGTTCAGTAGTTGCTGAGAAAATCAAAAGTAAAAACACATATATATCTGGGCGGAGCCTAACCACACATGTCATCGTGAGATCTGATTGGCTGTCAGCACTTCATCTTGGAATTGCTGGCAGCCATCTTGGGACCAATATAAATGATAGTACCCCATTGAAATGCATTGTAGTGAATCGAAGATTTTGAGGGTTACCAAAAGGAGAACTATAAAGGGTGATAACAGACTTTAGTTACATTAGAATTCATTTGTTGATGGTACCATACTAATTTCAGGAATTGTGGTGTGTTCTAAGGTGATTTTACCCTGTGAAAAACCTTCTGCTGGGATATCATGAATCATGTTTGAGAGAAAACTATTTTCACATGCTTCTCCCATACAGTTTTGGAAGGTGCCCCAGAAGCTAAAATGAGAGCATATTTTCTGTAAATTCTCATTATCTTTCTCAGTCATGTGAGAATGAAGTCTGACATTCTCAGTAAAACATGTACATCCAACAAGGGCAGAGACTGTCAGTTGATTCATTTGTGTTCTACTGCAGCTTCCCAGAGTGTTCTAAAGAACAACTAGAGTGCTAACAGCCTTACTTATGACAAAAGTATGGCACACCTGAAGCCATATTGATTGGAATAAACTGGTAACACTTAAAACATTTAATTTAAAAAGGAACAAAATTATGGGGTTCATCTTGTCATAGAAATTATGGTTAGTGCTCTGGAAAGAAAAATTAGGACATGTTTCAAGTATGATCTCAAATATCTTCCTGTTATATTTCAACAGGAGCAGCCTGTCAGTTGATGCCTTTGTGTTCTACTGCAGCTTCCCAGAGTGTTCTAAAGAACAACTAGAGCGCTAACTGTCTTACTTATGACAAAAGTATGGCACACCTGAAGCCATCTTGATTGGAATAAACTGGTAACACTTAAAACATTTAATTTAAAAAGGAACAACATGATGGGGTTCATTTTGTCATAGAAATTATGGTTAGTGCTGTAGAAAGAAAAATTAGGACATGTTTCAAGTGTGATCTCAAATATCTTCCTGTTATATTTCAACAGGAGCAGCCTGTCAGTTGATGCCTTTGTGTTCTACTGCAGCTTCCCAGAGTGTTCTAAAGAACAACTAGAGCGCTAACAGTCTTACTTATGACAAAAGTATGGCACACCTGAAGCCATCTTGATTGGAATAAACTGGTAACACTTAAAACATTTAATTTAAAAAGGAACAAAATGAGGGGGTTCATTTTGCCATAGAAATTATGGTTAGTGCTGTAGAAAGAAAAATTAGGACATGTTTTAAGTGAGATCTCAAATATCTTCCTGTTATATTTCAACAGGAGCAGCCTGTCAGTTGATGCCTTTGTGTTCTACTGCAGCTTCCCAGAGTGTTCTAAAGAACAACTAGAGTGCTAACAGCCTTACTTATGACAAAAGTATGGCACACCTGAAGCCATCTTGATTGGAATAAACTGGTAACACTTAAAACATTTAATTTAAAAAGGAACAAAATGAGGGGGTTCATTTTGCCATAGAAATTATGGTTAGTGCTGCAAAAAGAAAATTTAGTGCATGTTTTAAGTGAGATCTCAAATCCTCTTCTATTTCATTAGAAAATTCTGACATGCAGACTGAAACAATCACTTTCAATACCAGCAGTAGACTTCCAGTTAACTCCTTGGTGAGCAGTAGCTTTACTACAGTGATCTAATGAACAACTAGAGTAATAACATTCTGAATTTATGGCAAATGTGTGACACATCTGAATGCCTTCTTGATGGAATCAAAGTAAAAAACTGAAAGTATTTCCTACTGAGGAGACTGCAGTAAATGAGGAAATTAGGAAACTTCATAACAAAGAAGTCTTCCAAGATGGCCACCAGTGAAAAAAGAGCCCAAATGTAGCACAAATATTACCCAGATGTAGCCCACATATAGCCCAATGACAAAAGTGTGCAAAACACTTTTTATTTTTAGTTTTTTTGCAGTTTTAGGTAGTGCAGACTGGTCAGGTATTGGAGCATTGCATCTTAAAACATGACCCCCCTACACTACAAAAACACCACTGCACTACCCTAAACCCTAAAACACTACCCCAGCACGACCCCCTACACTACACAAGCACCACTGCACTATCCTAAACCCTAAAACACTACCCCCAGCATGACCCCCTACACTACCAAAACACCACTGCACTACCCTAAAACATGACCCCCTAAACTACACAAACACCACTGCACTACCCTAAACCCTAAAACACTACCCCAACACCACTGCACTAATCTAAATCCTAAAACACTACCCCCAGCACGACCCCCTACACTACCCAAGCACCACTGCACAACCCTAAACCCTAAAACACTGCCCCCACACGACCCCCTACACTACACAAACACCACTGCACTACCTTAAACCCTAAAACACTACCCCCAGCACGACCCCCTATACTGCCCGAACACCACTGCACTGCCCTAAACCCTGAAACACATACCCTAGCATGACCCCCTACACTGCCCGAACACCACTGCACTGCCCTAAACCCTGAAACACCACCCCCTTCACGACCCCCTACACTGCCCGAACACCACTGCACTGCCCTAAACCCTGAAACACCACCCCCAGCATGACCACTACACTGCCCGAACACCACTGCACTGCCCTAAACCCTAAAACACTACCCCCAGCAAGACCTCCTACACTGCCCGAACACCACTGCACTGCCCTAAACCCTGAAACATCACCCCCAGCAAGACCCCCTACACTGCCCGAACACCACTGCCCTAAACCCTGAAACACCACCCCAGCACGACCCCTACACTGCCCGAACACCACTGCACTGCCCTAAACCCTGAAACACCACCCCCAGCACGACCCCCTACACTGCCCGAACACCACTGCACTGCCCTAAACCCTGAAACACCACCCCCTGCACGACCCCCTACACTGCCCGAACACTACTGCACTGCCCTAAACCCTGAAACACCATCCCCAGCACGACCCCCTACACTGCACGAACACCACTGCACTGCCCTAAACCCTGAAACACTACCCACAGCAAGACCCCCTACACTGCCCGAACACCACTGCACTGCCCTAAACCCTGAAACACCACCCCCAGCAAGACCCCCTACACTGCCCGAACACCACTGCCCTAAACCCTGAAACACCACCCCCAGCAAGACCCCCTACACTGCCCGAACACCACTGCACTGCCCTAAACCCAGAAACACCAGCCCCAGCACGACCCCTACACTGCCCGAACACCACTGCACTGCCCTACACCCTGAAACACCACCCCCTGCACGACCCCCTACACTGCCCGAACACCACTGCACTGCCCTAAACCCTGAAACACCACCCCCAGCACAACCCCCTACACTGCCCGAACACCACTGCACTGCCCTAAACCCTGAAACACCACCCCCTGCACGATCCCCTACACTGCCCGAACACTACTGCACTGCCCTAAACCCTGAAACACCACCCGCAGCACGACCCCCTACACTGCACGAACACCACTGCACTGCCCTAAACCCCGAAACACTACCCCCAGCAAGACCCCCTACACTGCCCGAACACCACTGCCCTAAACCCTGAAACACCACCCCCAGCAAGACCCCTACACTGCCCGTACACCACTGCACTGCCCTAAACCCTGAAACACCACCCCCAGCATGACCCCCTACACTGCCCGAATACCACTGCACTGCCCTAAACCCTGAAACACCACCCCCAGCACGACCCCCTACACTTCCCGAACACCACTGCACTGCCCTAAACCATGAAACACCAGCCCCAGCACGACCCCCTACACTGCCCGAACACCACTGCACTGCCCTAAACCCTGAAACACCACCCCCAGCACGACCCCCTACACTACCCGAACACCACTGCACTGCCCTAAACCCTGAAACACCAGCCCCAGCACAACCCCGTACACTGCCCAAACACCACTGCACTGCCCTAAACCCTGAAACACCAGCCCCAGCACAACCGCCTACACTGCCCGAAAACCACTGCACTGCCCTAAACCCTGAAACATCAGCCCCAGCAAGACCCCCTACACTGCCCGAACACCACTGCACTGCCCTAAACCCTGAAACACCACCCCCAGCAAGACCCCTACACTGCCCGAACACCACTGCATTAAAGCCTGAAACACCACCCCCAGCAAGACCACCTACACTGGCCGAACACCACTGCACTGCCCTAAACCCTGAAACACCACCCCTGCACGACCCCCTACACTGCCCAAATACCACTGCACTGCCCTAAACCCTGAAACACCAGCCCCTGCATGACCCCCTACACTGCCCGAACACCACTGCCCTGCCCTAAACCCTGAAACACCACCCCCAGCATGACCCCCTACACTGCCCAAACACCACTGCACTGCCCTAAACCCTGAAACACCACCCCCTGCACGACCTCCTACACTGCCGGAACACCACTGCACTGCCCTAAACCCTGAAACACCACCCCCAGCACGACCCCCTACACTGCCCGAACACCACTGCACTGCCCTACACCCTGAAACATCAACCCCAGCAAGACCCCCTACACTGCCTGAACACCACTACCCTAAACCCTGAAACACCACCCCCTACACTGCACGAACACCACTGCACTGCCGTAAACCTTGAAACACCACCTCCAGCAAAACCCCCTACACTGCCTGAACACCATTGCTCTGCCCTAAATCCTGAAACACTAGCCCCAGCATGACCCCCTACACTGCCCAAACACCATTGCACTGCCCTAAACCCTGAAACACCAGCCCCAGCATGACCCCCTACACTGCCCGAACACCACTGTACTGCCCTAAACCCTGAAACACCAGCCCCAGCACGACCACCTACACTGCCCGAACACCACTGCACTGCCCTAAACCCTGAAACACCAACCACAGCACAACCCCCTACACTGCCCGAACACTACTGCACTGCCCTAAACCCTGAAACACCAGCCCCAGCATGACCCCCTACACTGCCCGAACACCACTGTACTGCCCTAAACCATGAAACACCAGCCCCAGCACGACCCCCTACACTGCCCAAACACCACTGCACTGCCCTAAACCCTGAAACACCACCCCCTGCATGACCACCTACACTGCCCGAACACCACTGCACTGCCCTAAACCCTGAAACACCACCCCCTGCAGCACCCCCTAGACTGCCCGAACACCACTGCACTGCCCTAAACCCTGAAACACCACCCCCTGCACCGCCCCCTACACTGCCCGAACACCACTGCCCTGCCCTAAACCCTGAAACACCACCCCCAGCACGACCCCCTTTACTGCTCGAACACCACTGCACTGCCCCAAACCCTGAAACACCACCCCCAGCAATACCCCCTACACTGCCCAAACACCACTGCCCTAAACCCTGAAACACCACCCCCTGCACGACCCCCTACACTGCCCGAACACCACTGCACTGCCCTAAACCCTGAAACATACACTGCCCGAACACCACTGCACTGCCCTAAACCCTGAAACACCACCCCCTACACTGCCCGAACACCACTGCACTGCCCTAAACCCTGAAACACCACCCCCAGCACGACCCCCTACACTGCCCGAACACCACTGCACTGCCCTAAACCCTAAAACACCACCCCCAGCATTACCCCCTACACTGCCCAAACACCACTGTACTGCCCTAAACCCTAGAACACTACCCCCAGCACGACCCCCTACACTACCCGAACACCACTGCACTACCCTAAACCCTAAAATACTACCCCCAGCACAACCCCCTACACTACCCGAACACGACTGCACTGCCCTAAACCCTCAAACACTCCCCCCAGCACGACACCCTACACTACCCGAACACCACTGCACTGCCCTAAACCCTAAAACACTCCCCCAGCATGACCCCCTACACTACCCGCATACCACTGCACTGCCCTAAACCCTAAAACACTCCCCCAGCATGACCCCCTACACTACCCAAACACCACTGCACTGCCCTAAACCCTAAAACACTACCCCCCGCATGACCCCTACACTACCCAAACACCAATGCACTACCCTAATCCCTAAAACACTACCCCCGCATGACCCCCTACACTACCCTAAACCCTAAAACACTACCCCCGCATGACTCCCTACACTACCCAAAGACCACTGCACTACCCTAAACCCTAAAACACGACCTCCTACACTACACAAACACCACTGCACTACCCTAAACCCTAAAACACTACCCCCTACACTACACAAACACCACTGCACTACCCTAAACCCTAAAACACTACCCCCAGCAGTACCCCTACACTACCCAAACACCACTGCACTAACCTAAACCCTAAAACACTACCCCCAGCAGTACCCCCTACACTACCCAAACACCACTGCACTACCCTAAATCACTACCCCCAGCACGACCCCCTACACTACCCAAACACCACTGCACTACCCTAAACCCTAAAACACTACCCCCAGCACGACCCCCTACACTACCCAAACACCACTGCACTACCCTAAACCCTAAAACACTCCCCCAGCACGACTCCCTACACTACCCAAACACCACTGCACTACCCTAAACCCTAAAACACTACCCCCAGCACGACCCTCTTCACTACCTAAACACAACTGCACAATTTGTTACAGGCGTTGCAACGCAGGCCTGTGGTGCTTACTGGAAGTACCTAGTGGGCTAGTTGGGCCCCAGGGACCCTCAGGATTCAAACTGACCTAATCCCCCAACCTAAAACGCACCACGGGGCGCGTTTGCACAGTGGTGAAGGGAGGGGCGGGGCCTCAGGTGACATGTGCGCAAACACGCCCTGTGGTGCGTTTTAAGTTGGGGAATTAATTCCCTTTGAATCCTGAGGGACCCTGGGGGCCAACTAGCCCACCAGGTACCTTCAGTAAGCACAACAGAGTTGCATTGCAGAGAGGTGAAAAAGGTGCGTGGCCTCGGAACGCCTCTCTGCAACTCAGCTCTGTGGTCCTAACTGTAGGTACCTGGGGGGCTAGTTGGGCCCCAGGGACCCTCAGAATTCAAGGGACTTAATCCCGCAACTTAAAACGCGCCACGGGGTGCGTTTGCATACATGTCACCTCAGGCCCCCCTCCCTTCACCACTGTGCAAACGCGCCCTGTAGCGCGTTTTAAGAGGTAGTTTTAATCCCCCTGCCCTATTATGTACTAGGGACTTGCAGAGGAGGTCATGCTAATCACAGGGGTACCCCAAGGCATAGTGTTCCCTAGTGTATGTAGGTGTTTTCACTGTATTCTAAGTGTCTTTTAGCATAGCACTGGCTCTGGTTAGTCAGAGTCAGTTACCACCAGTACCCGTCTGAAAAAGTTGTGGGCACAGGATGATTTTGCAACAAGGCCTCTTTCTGCTCCTCTGTTGGTTCTTTCTGCACATCTTTTGCTTCTTTCTGTGCGTTTTTCTTCTTTCTTCACATGTCCTACCTCTGTAGGCATAGTTAGAAACTAGCATTTAAAAAACCTTTGAAATTCACTTAAAAAATCATAGGTTTCAGGCACGTTATAGTTAGAAATTAGCATTTAAAAAACCTTTGAAATTCACTGAAAAAACCATAGGTTTCAGACACGTTATAGTTAGAAATTAGCATTTAAAAAACCTTTGAAATTCACTGAAAAAACCATAGGTTTTAGGGACAGTTAAAGTTAGTTGGACATTTCACTTGTACAAAACCATAGAAATTCTCTGTTATAGTTAGTTCAGTTAACTATAACTCGCGCCCCCGCAATGCACTGCTGATGACGTCACATATTACATCACTCATGACATGGTCAGTGACATCACTGATGACATCACTGATGACATCTCAAATGACATCACTGATGACATCATCCATGTGATAATTTCATGCATCTTCTCACACCCTAATATAACTTTTGATACACCCACTCTAAATTACAGACTGCCATTCTCAAAACCATAGACACTCCAACACCAAAAACTACATACCCACTCACTGATTCTTAGATCTACACACACATCCACTCACTCACCCGTACAGTCACTCATACTTAGTCACTCAGTACAGGACTATCATATGCACTCATACACCTATATAAACACTCACACATCGCCACTCATCCATAGAGGTACTCACACACCTAGTCAGTCATGCAAAAACTTAATCACACACCCATTTACTCACCTATACAGTTATACACACACACACACACACACACACACACACACACACACACACACACACACACACACACACACACACACACACACACACACACACACACACACATATATATATATATATATATATATACAGGGGGGGGGGGGGGGTGTGTGTGTGTGTGTGTGCAACTACCACTACTGTCTCTCACACACATACTATATGATCCGGCTACTGCTACTACCGCTGCATGATTGGGTGCCCTCCTGCCCGCGCACTCACACACACATGTTTTTTTTTTTTTTTTTTTTTTTTATAGCCGTTTATATACTCCAACACACATATACCTTTCATATGTAGTTACTCACATGTACCACTGGGGGGGGGGGGCCAGCAGCGGCAGCGGCAGCGGCAGCGGCAGCAACGGCAGCAGCAGCGCATTCAATCGCTGCGCCACCCATGCCACATCACCTGTACAGTCCATCACAGATGCCGCACTCACGAAACCACATTTTTTAACGTTATTATTACCATTTATTACGCGTTACGTTACACCTTTTGTTCTACCGTTTACTATTGTTTTTTACGTTGCTGTTAACGTTCCTTTACGTGCATTTTGTTAAAATAACGTTTCTTATTTTTTTTTTAACACACACACACACACACACACACACACACACACACACACACACACCCAGTCATGACTCCACCCCCGTCTGTGTGCACAC